>JAOXJM010000063.1:35840326-35851614 GCA_026413425.1 Tringa solitaria
GGGGTGGTGGTACGGGCCCGTTTCCCGGCTCGGCTGAGGTAAAGCCGGCCCAGCGCGAGGGGGTGGTGGTACGGGCCCGTTTCCCGGCTCGGCTGAGGTAAAGCCGGCCCGGCGTGAGGCGGTCGGTGACGGCGCGCTCCTCTGCCCTAGTTGCTGGAGGAGAACGACCAGTTGATCCGGTGCATCGTGGAGTACCAGAGCAAGGGCCGGGCCACCGACTGCGTACAGTAAGTGCATCCCCGCCGGCGGGCTCCCACCCCGGCCTGGCCACTCGCCGCCGCCTCCTCTGGGCCAAGCCGGAAGGCCGATCGCCTCACAGTCCCCAGATCTCTGACAAGAGCGAGAGACTGTTCCTGTTTTCCAGAGCTTTCCTGCTGCTTTATAGAACTTTCCTGCCGTATTCTGTATAGAATAATGCCTGCTGCTTTTCATCAAGGTTTTAGTTCTGTGCTAACATGAAAACCAGTTCTGTTGGGCAGGCTTTTCTTCCAGCCAGGTGCTTGTGAAATCCTGAGTGGCTTTTAGAGCCCAGTGAGGCAGGCAGCCCGCGGCTCTGCCGCAGCTCCGCTCTCAAGCCTGGGCAGGCAGCCGTGTCCGAGCCGGGGCTGTGCTGGCTGCAGGGTCCCACCAGCCCGGCAGCGGAGCTTTGCCATCTCCCGCCCCACAGCTGCTCTCCGGCAGCGCTGCAGCTTTTCGGTGTTGATGCATAATGTGCATGTTTACTGTTAAAGCTGGTAAGTAGAAGGTACTTGGTTGGAGTGCAGTTCACTGCAGTATGCAGAGCTTTAGAATAAAAACAGGATATGAAGGTGTTTGCCATGAAGTTTTTTAAATTATTTTTACCTTTCCCTAAGAGCAAATATTGATCAGATTGCAAAAGTGACTGTTAAAGTGTGAGCAGTTTGCTAGAAAAGAACACACTTCCCAGATAACGTGTTTCTTCCTCTCATAGGTACCAGCATATCCTGCATAGGAACCTCATTTATTTAGCTACGATTGCTGATGCGACGCCACCCAGCACACAGAAGGCTGCAGACTGACTGCACACGTCTGGACACGAGCAGCGATGCTTTAGGGATCTGTAGAAATACTTAGTTTAAAGTCCCACTTTGAGAGCTGAGAAGGTGTGGACTTGAAAGGCAGGTACAAAGTTATCCATACTTTGTTAAAAACATGAACGTAGTTTTTGATGTAATATTAGGCTATATTTTTTTTCTCATTACTGTAAGCAGAACTTAAGGGTGATAATTATCATACTCCCTGTTCCCCTCTGACAAACCCTATGTAGTGTACTTGGGAAAAGGGCCCGGTTGTCGGGACAGCGCTACCAGAGATGCCTTTGGAGGACTCGCAGTCTCCTTGAAGCAGAGGCTGTTTCCTGACAGAGGTTGTATAGTAACAGGGTAAGCATTTAGCTGGTAACTTCTAACTCCAGCATGACAAAGTCAGGTCAGTCATACGTTGCCATATTTACAAGCGGTAGACTGCTTTGTATGTTGTATCATAGAAATTGTGTGTAATAAACTAAAGATGTGCTTTGTAAATGATAGTATATTGTGGATTAATGTAACATGTTAACAAAGGAGCAGCTCAGTGATGTAGCAAAATAGAAACACAAACTCTTCTAGGAAAGATGGGACCATTGCATAACTTAAAGCAATTAAGTGTGGGGAGAAATCAAGCCTTTACTTCGGTGAGAGAAGGCTGTGTTTGCCCGAGTTGTGTCAAGAGTTGAAATGCTCTGTACTGCAGACTCTGAACAAGTCAATTCTTGTGTGACCAACAGGGACTCATACGCTTCCTGGGCGTTTGTCAGCGTTTATGGTCAGCCCTGTGCCGGTGTGCTCTTACCCAGAGTGAGCACAGAGCACTTGCACACCTCAGCAGTGTAATTAGCATAAGCTAAACTAATAGCCTTGACAGTACTTCTGTCGGGCAGAGGAGTTGTTTACTTTTTGCTCGCTACCATGAAAACTATTTACTCTGATGGCTAAAGGCTCTAGTAACGTGGGTTTGGTGATGTCCATCTATCTGCACTCCGGCTCAGGCGGCTCCTGTACTGTGTTCTTAGTGCAGTCTACTTGAAGGTGCAGCCTTAAGGATGCCTCAGATGGTACCGTGCACAAAGGTCGTTTTTATAGGGTGAGTCAGTAAGTAGGCAGTTGACAATTTTCAAACTGTTAAATAATCCCATGTTAATGAAATAAGATCTTTGTTTACAAACCGAAGTTACAGTTTTAAGGTGCTGCTCATTTTCAGCAAGGTGCATATTTTAAACAGGTATGACCTATTAAATGTATATCTTTAATAAAGCAAATAGTTTACTTTTACAGAAGCTTTAAAATACAAAATGTACAGTTCCAGTTCCAAAGCATTCGCTATTCACAAGGAGCACTGCAATAAGGGTAAGTTAACTAAGCACCAAACCCTTGCACTTGGCAGTGTAAGTGAAGTTTAATGGCAAGACTCGTTTGCCAAGTGCAACAATTCTTAAAATGACCAGTGTTCAGAACAATCGGAAGCAAAGGACAGAGTAGCACCTACGTGGTCAAAATGCAGACAAACTTTCCTCTCTTTCACCGTTGGCTTATGTCGGTCCAGAAACTTGCCAGCATTTGTCACTATGGATCAACTGCAAAACCTAGAGCAATCATTTTGGCACTTGTTAGAAAAAGTTCAAAATTAAGGAGTTTTCGTTAACTTCCATTTTGGTCTTAGTACGAATAACCAGTAAGTACAACCAAATTTAGGATTTAATATTAGATCTAAATGACAAGATTTAGGAAACTCAAAACCATTCATCAAGTTAAATAACCACTAACATTTTCAGCAGAAGGTTTTCAAAATTATAGTAGTACAGACCATTAACAATTTACAGACAGAAGCCACACTGATTGTGCAAAGCACGTTACTGTAAAAAGTCTATGTACAGCAAACAAATCTCTGTAAACATGGTAAGTATGAAGTCTCAGAAAACATGGTGACAATATCATAAATACAGGCAACATTGGCATCCTCAAACAGCACAAAAGGTAACAATCTGGGCCTGCAAATACAGCCCGTCACCATACAAACAAAAAAGGTGGATGGGCTTTAAATACCCCAATGTTTAATAGTTTTAGTGTTGTGTATACTTTTTTTTTTATTTATATATATATAACGTATTTACTTTTTGGTATCTTTAGATATAGATGTACTTAGTTTGTAAAAACAAAAACAACAAATGTGCTTTATCTTCATTGAAAAATTATGTAGTTAGAACTAATAACCCATTTTACTAGTAGTTAACATATTAGAATGATATGACTTAAGAAAAATACAAAAATAAGATTAATACTGTCAAAACTCTTATACCAGAAAATATTGTGGTTTTTAGACTCTTTCAAAGATGAAATATGAAAATTTAAATAAGCTCTAACTATATAAAGAATCTTCTGTAATCTCAATTACTATACAGTGGGATAGCTATACATATTTTTACCATTGTTCTTCAGTTTTTAAGCACCAGTCACTCTCCCGCATCCACTTTGGTTGGAAGATTATTCCTAATTCCACAGGTTCACTTAATGGCACATATCGACTGCAAATAATTACTTTATCCTTTTAAAAAAAATAATGTTCTTTTAACTAACTGCTACCCCACGTTTCGGTTTAGTATCTTCTGAGCCAGCTCACAATTTTTCATCGACTGTAGCATCTGAAATAAGACTTTAAATACACGCGAGTAGTCTCTCGGGCTGCCCTGTCAGAGGGCGAGGGGCACTGTGCGGGTAACGCCTCGGGCCCCAGGGAGCAGCGGGAACGGGGTATTGGTTTGGGAACCGGTGTCCCGGCACCCACACGGATGCCACCTACTCCCAGCAGCTCGGGGAACGTTTGTCACACAAGGCTGAGCTGATCCTCCCTTCGAGTAAGGGAACTGCCACAAAACTCAGTTTCCCAACTGCTTTGCGGCGGTTCCGGGAGGAGCTGGCTCCTGTGGCACACCAAAAGCTGCTCTTCCACTTCAGTTTAAAAAAGCTGCCCCCCCCCGCCCCCGGCCCCGGCCCTTTCCCAGAGTAGGAAGGCGTTAGAGCTCCTCCCTCGGGAACGGCAACACAGTGTTGAGCAAAGCGACCACTATGTATTTGCTTCAACGTATTCGATGTGTTTCGGTAAGATGTTTAACTATAAATCTATATGAAAAATAGCTATAAAATACAGTGTTTCTTGTATGGTAGTCCTTCAGCAGTTCTTTAAAAAAAAAAAAAAAGATTTTGAAAGTAAAGGCAATATACACATTTTTAAAAGCATTTCTACATCACAGTTTTGGGCTGTTTCATGTACAAACACACACATTGGCCACGTTTGCTCAGCACTGTAGGTCAGAATTCATTAGTCCATCTCACCCAGACCCCCTCCATTCCGTCTTTAATGAGATAACCGGGACGTAGCCCCTACACGGCTGTGAGACAGAGTCTGTGGAATGGGCGTTTGGCCCCGTGCTGCCTGTCCCGCTCCCCAGAGCCACTAGTACTGGTGCAGGTACGACGGTCTGCGCTCGTGCTTCACCGGGAACGCTTTAAAGCCCTTATTGATGTGTTTGTGCTGGGAGGGCTGCTGCTGGGGCTGCTGCTGCTGCGCGTAGGCGAAGCCGGGGGACATCCCCGCCGCCGGGGCGCAGTCGGTGGCGGCGGCCCAGACCGGGGACTGCAGCATGGGCATGGTGTCGCCCCACTGGCTGGCGGGGCTGCCCAGCGGGTAGAGGGAGCTGCTCTGGCCGGGCAGCGCGCTGGGCACGGAGGAGGTGTGCTGCCAGGGAGCCTTCGGCGGCCAGGTTTTGGTTTTGTTATCCTGACAAAACAGAAATAGTTGGTTTGGGGTTCTTTTGTTCGAATGCCAAAACAGTTTCTTGAGACAATACTTAACACATCATGTTACCCTCTCCTTAAGACATTTTCAGAAGATTAATTTACGTTTGCGAGCAGCATTAGAATATAGCACTCTCAATTCTTAGAATATTGGCACATCAAAGAACCTGTTTATTTCCTTCAGCACGTGTGCTTGACACACAGTAGCCCTGCTCTACCTCAGAGTTTCCAGCAAGACATCAATCTGGTGATACTCTGTTTTCTCTGCACAGGCAACTAAAATTGACTGTGTTCCCTCTTTAGCTTGAAATCTTTGGGTTTGTGGTAGTTTCAGCTACAAGGGAAAGAGATAAGTGACTCCAATTTTAATAATTAAACTCAGTACCTTAGGTAAAGGCACCTAGTACTGCTTGAGTGCAGATGGTTTGGGTTTTAGCTGAGGTAACCGATGTGGAGGTACAGATGCTACTCTAGTTGTTTTCCTAGTGTAAACCACCCCAAAATGCAAACAGGAGATGTGACTAAGCCACCTGTTTTCAGCTCACCTGATTGCGGTCCTCTGCTGCGGAGAGCAGGGGTGGTGACGGCAGCGTACTCGGTTCCTGTTCGCCACTGCTGTGTTTTCTGCCCAAAGAAACAGTGATATTTACTTTTTTTAAAAAAAAAAAAAAAAAAGAGTCACCCCCATCAACGTGCCGCTGGCATAGACCATTGTGCAGTTCAGGCTGTCACACGGACAGCCTAGACCCTGCGCTGCCCTTCCCTCTTGCTCCGTGTGCTTTTCGGCAGTACCGGTACCAGCGGCAGCGCAGAGAAGCCCATCGCCAGGCAGCACCCACCCTTCTGCAGAGGGGAAAGGACAGTGGGCAAGGCTTCTGCCCACTTCAAAGAAATCTGCCAGAAATTGCCTTTTTCTTCTGTTACCTGCTCTCATTTTGGTTTTCTCTTTTTTTAAAAAAACAATTCAAAGATGGTGTCTGAGGCTTCAGGAAGAAGTGTCATCCAAAACACATTATCTTGGAAAAGCATCAGATCTTTTCTAAACACACTGAATTTCAGCTAAAACCCAGCTCTTTGCACAGCCGGTAGTTTGAGATGCCGACTGCTCACACAGCTCAATTTGGGAATGAATCCCTACTGGCTCCGCTGCCCCTGCTCACACCATCGGTGTGGGACACCGGGACACGGGCTGGCGCCTGTAAACCTTCCTCTAATTGGCAGCAGCTGCTCCCCGTGGCCAAACACCAAACTAGAACCTTGGGCAGAGGGGGGGTGTGTGTGTCAGCGTTACCTCCTCTGCTTCACCGCCGCAACCAGGTCTGGCCCTGAGAACATGGAGAAGAGGCTGTCTCCGTTAGCTGAGGAGGTCTCGTCGCTGGAGCTGGCCGAGTCCCCCTGCGTCCCAGACCAGCTGTTTGTCACGTCGCTGCAAGAGAAACCTCCCGTCAGTCCTGCTCTGCGCAGTCCTGCTCTGGGGCCTCCATGGAAAACGTGCCAGTGATACCAGAACTTCCACCTACCTGCTTCTGAGAAACACCTCACTGCGCTGTCCCAGTCACTTCATATAAAGTTTACTGAGCTAACGATACGAACACCAAGTGCTTCTCCCGGTCAGGAAGGAGGAAGGGAGATTCTGGGGTTTGGAATCACTAAGCAGGTGACTCTTTCATTGCAATCTGAGCTAGAACACACCTTTGTCCCAGTGGATTTAAGCTCTCTTGGGAATCATAGCTAGTGCCTCATGGAGAAAGGGACTGAGGGCTTTGAAATATTTCTGTTGTAACCAATAGTTATGATTTGGAGGAGATGACAAAGGAGTTACAGACTGCTGTAAGGTGCTGTGAGATGCCCTAGAGAAACCAGATTAAGTAGCTTACATCTGGAAAGCTGATGTTCCAGAGCATCACTCTTCATCAGAAGAGTCTTAAAGGTTTTCAAAATACTGAAAGAAACCCGTTCTGAATGAATCTGCTGTAAATTCCTCCTTCCCTCTGTCTGAGCTAAAGGGAGCATCACCCAGTGTCGGTGCTTGGGAATCGGTGACAGTTGACGTTTCTGACTCTGGACAGAAGGAAGCGCGGTTCCCAGCCGCAGCAGCCCCTGGAGAAACCCACCCCGCACTCCCACCTTCCGCCAAGCCGGAGCGCGGAACAGCCACGCGGGATGGACACGTGTGGGCCGGAGAATCCCTTACCCCTCCGTGAAGTACTCGGGGAAGGGCCAGGTTTTGTGAGGGTCGTCGGGCAGCGGCCAGTTGCCCCGCGTGCTGCTCGGGCGCCGGACGTGCTGCGCCTGCCGCTTCTGCTGCATGGCCTGGTTCACCCCAGCCACGTAACGGGCAAATTCCGGGTCCGAGCCAACTGAGGAAAACAAAGCAGGAAGTCAGTTGCTGACGTTCAGCTATTCCGACTGCAATTATCCCCCTCGTTTAATCCTTTGGGCTTGAGCATACCCACAACAGAAAGAATTCCCTCACCGATAGTAAATGCCGGACGACAGCTCCTCTTCCTGGAGCAGGGAAGAACACTAAATGTGGAAAGTTTTTTAAAAGTACCATCCATACATGGTGGATAGTAATTCCCACAGGGAAGCACACCTGCCCCTTGCGTTCCATCGGGGAAATGGTGTTTGTCACTATGATCACGTCTATACTCTGTCCCGCCGGCACACACTGATGGAACCAAAGCCTGGACCTTTACCCAAGCTCAGAGAAGAAGAACCTGTCGGTAATTATAACGGCAGCGTGATTTCCAGCCACGCTGGGATCCTGCCCGCTTCCCTACGTCCCTGTCAGACTGATCGTATCACCACACACAGCCCAGAAATTACCCGCTTCCTACAGAAACTAGACAAAAATTGCAAACACATTCTGATCCTGACCGGCAAAGTATTTCAGATTAAGATTGATATTACATAAAAAAAGAGTAATTCTCAAAAATAAAAATTATTCAATTCTTCAAATACTTTACACGTTCCCCATCTGGTAAGTGATCCAGTAAGCGACGAGCCTTAATCCGAAAGTGTTTTAAAAGCTCAATTGACCAGAGCAACTAATTCCTCTATTGAAAAGCACACTATCAGGAGTCAGTGTAATCAAGTTTCCACAACTTCTGTTTCTTTTTGCCCTTTTTTTCTTTTTTTCTTTTTGAGGCAAAACTTTGCACTCTGACTGATTGCTGGAAGACGCCTGGACTGCCTGCCCAGCTCGGACACAGAAATGGGTCTTCAGGCGAGGGCTTCCCTACATCCCCTGCAGCCTTCAGGAGAAAAGGTTCCTCGTTTTCATTCAGCACATTCACAAAAAAGCAGCTCCTCAATGTTTCGTTGGATGCAAATTAGAACAAGAATGAAGAAAGTCACTTGTTTCCACACATTCTTTATTACATGATAAGGGACAGAGCTCTCTGACAGCTGGACAAAACCAAACCATTCCCACTAATAATCCTTCTCCTGGAGAAACAGCTTTCGGGCAGTTTAAGGTGCAGCTGGAACCCAGACAGAGCCCCACATCCAGGTTCAGATTCCAGAGAGATTCCCAAGGGCGTGCAGGTTCTGTTTCCTACAGGGAGCATTAAGCGTTAAGATCCCACTGGAGCTTACACTGAAAATTCCCCTATCACAGCCCGACCCGGCAAGTTACATGCAGAAAAGTTACCTTTCCCATGGAAAAATCTATTTGATTGGAAGGTTTTTTGGTTGGGTCTGTTTTTAACACCCCAGATTTGTGGAAAATACTGTTTACTTGGCACTTCCACTGTAGGAACAGACACCTATATATCAGATACTCTTTATCAACTCAAATAAGTCACCTTTTCAGAGTACCGTTTCCAAAGCCTTTGATATTCATCACACCAAAAGGAACAAACCATGTAGCTTTACGGAGATCCAACGGAAAATACTACAGAAATAGCAGGGATTCAAAATACTAAGAACACTGCTCTTTCATGTACGTGCAGTTTTTCCCCCACACGTACATGTGTGGTGCTTGGTGAAAGTAAACCTATCCCTCCTTAAAGGTTGTGACAATCCTTAAGTATATGCCACAGCTGTGTTTAAATACGATGATGCTAATTCAGACTTACAGTTGTTAAGAAGCTTTTAATAACGGAACTATGATGCCTGTTTTTGCCTTATGAACTCCACTCATCTATCAATTAGGTTGACAAATTAACTATCATGTAATTATGAGTCAAAGGAGCTGGTTTCTGAGAGGCCTTCATATCCTAACACACGCGTGTGCAAACAGGCGTGGGAAAAGGATTCCTGGTCTGAGAAGGGTTTCCTGCTGTGCTCCTGCCTCCCTCCAGGTGTGTTAGAAACGCACACACAAAGGTTCTGGAGCGACGTCCCAGGCCAACAGAAATTATATTTAGGATATATTTTTTTATATTATTTCATTTCCTCTTAGACTCTACAGTCACTGTCATAGTCATTAGCTGTTGGCTTTTGGCTGTAACATTTTTTCTCCCTTCATCTCTGGCAATAACCCCTCTGCATTTACAGATCGTTGGGGGTTCAGACACATCTGGCAAACCACACGGCACCCGCTCCTCAGTCTCTAACCCCTCCGCATCCAACCTTTTCCCTGCAGGAACAGGAACCAGTAGGACTCCTGTGGAACCTCACAGTGTTGGAGAGGAAACGCAGGGGTATGGGAAAGGTGTGATCCGGCTGCATCTCCCGACTGCCAGACTGGGGACGAGCAGGAAGGATTTTTGCGGGGAGAGGTAAAGTAGATCAGTTTAACAGTTCAGTTTTAAACAATTTTAGAAATTAACAGTAGGAGGAACGTGATCTGTCAGTATCTGCTTCAGTACTCTGATGTGGTCCATACAGGAAAGGTCAGAACTACGACGACTGGGACAAGAAACAAGGAATTCATTTCTGTTGTTACTTATTAATGAAAATTACTTGTACTTTAGTTCACTTTCTGTTAAAAAGGAAAAGAGGCACATATATAAATACCTGCTTGCCTCTGAGCACCCTGGCACCTGGTGGATAGCACTAGGAAGTGACAGTTACTGCTGGCAGTATTTCACAGTACTCTTTGTAAAAGGACTCTTATAAAAAACATAATAAAGGAAAAGGCACACACCTGCAGGGTCAAAAGGCAGGATTTCTCCCAGCATCCCAAACACTCCATCAGTTTGGTCACGATTTGGCCACGTGTTGTTTCTAGGTCCTTGCGGTTTCTGTCCTAACATCTCCGACATCATATTGTCCATGTAGCTGCTCACCAGACCCAAGCTGTACAAATCCGAGCTTAAATCTGAAAACCCGGGGTTGTTCCACTGGTTCATGTGAGACAATCCGGCCCCAACGGCCTGGGCTGGCTGCTGGGAAGAGTTTCCCAGCCACTTGGCGGGTACGCGCTGCTGTGGTCCGATGGGCTGAAGCAAGTGTTGGTAATACTGCAATTGCTGCTGCTGCTTCTGGGACTGCTGCTGCTGCGACAAGCCCTGCTGCGGGGGATGCAGCGGTGCGTGCGAGACCGACTGCGGCTGCTGTTGGACCGCTCCCGGCTTCTGCTCCGCTGCTGCACTGGATGCAACCGAGTTCCTCCTTTTCACCATCGGAGAAGTCTGCTGGGATTTGCCCATGTTAAAACCCGACAAGAAATCGATAACATCCTGCATTTCTTGGTCAGTTGGTAAATTCATACCTTTGTCATCCTTGCCGTCATCCGGCTTGAAGAAGTTGTCCCGTCTGTCAACTAGAAACCCGTTCACTAACTGGTTGGTTGTGCTCTGGGCTGACTGCAGCGCGTCCGCCGTCCTCGGAAAATTCCCAATGTTCAAAATGCTTTGTAACCGCCCGTCGATGTTAGCGGGCATTTTCGCTTTCTCCTCTGAGCTGGAACTGATGAAGACGTTTTTGGAAGGTGTACTGGGGATTGAGTAACTTCCAGTACTACTCGTACTGGTGCAGGAAGTTTTTTTTGTAAACCGTGAAGTCAGTTTTGAGAAGGTCTTCTGAAGGCCACCTGAAGATTTGCTGCCGTTTCCAGATGGCATGTCGACTTGATTCCCAAAGTCCGAGATCTCCCGCTGTAACTGGATCTGAATACAAGGCAAAGCCTGCTCCCTGCATCGACAAAAACACCCACATCAAACCATCCAATACGTGACTGAGGGGGTGCTTGGGAGGAAAAAGGTGTATTTGGGGAATAGCAAGGGGCAGGAACAAAGCCAGAGATTGCCAAGTTCCTCAGCTACTTCTTATGGTAACGATGCAATTATTACCAGTGTTTGCAATAGTGTTAACTACTTGTTTTGAATTTTAATTGTGCTTCAAGACCTAAATGGAGATTAATTTATTACAATGATATGATGAGGGGTAATGGTTTTAAGTTGGAAGAGGGAAGATTTAGGTCAGATACTAGAAAGACATTCTTTGGTGTGAGGGTGGTGAGAGCCTGGCCCAGGTTGCCCAGAGAAG
>JAOXJM010000063.1:35860434-35893534 GCA_026413425.1 Tringa solitaria
TTAATTAAATTTTAAAAAACAGCAACCCTCCCCCCCCCCCCCCCCAAGTTTAAAACATTATAAAGGAGATGAGAAGCAACACTTGGTGGAAAGGATCTAGAGGAGGTGATTAAACCTCTTATTAAACGTCTACTGCTATGTTGGAAGTAGAAGTCTCACATAATCTGTCTGGCACATGGATACAGGTGTTGGCTACCAACTTCACATTGTTTGCTCTTACTATTTCAGCTCCTGCCCAGAACTGAGGATCCTGTTACAGAGAAGGGACTCGGAACTTCAACATAAAGGTACTGCCCCAGAAACAGAGGGTACCTTTACTCATGGGTACAGACACTCCTGTGTACAGCAGGTGGTGTCTTTTATGAAATTAAGAGTGATTATTGTGCTGCAATTTGAGAAAAGCTATCCTAAACCCCCACACAAATACTTATTTTAGTCAATCATAAAAATTGGAGAAGTTTCTCCTACTATTATTCTGGAACTCGGGAGAATCTGTATTTTTCTCTTCTCCTCCCCATGCACATTTAATAAAGGATTTGATTGTGCAATACTTGTACTAAACTATTTCAAAATACAGATTTTATTATCAGAAATAGCTGAAATGGGCTGTTAAGGAGGTAAAAAAGAAAGTTAAGGTCCCACGTTCTGCAAACCTAAGTTTAATTTTAACCACATTTTAAACAAACTCGATAGCAATTACAGGGCATTTCTAGAAATTGTAACACAGTTTTAAGGAACCAAGTATATTAAACGTAAAATTAACTATTTTTATGCAAAAAAGGAATAAAACTATACCAGGATGAGACATGTTGCAATTATCTGTAATAAACCTAAAGGACTCCCAAATCCCATTTTACCCAGTGAAATCAATGTATGCTGCAGGAAAACTTACAGACAATTCCTCTGCATCCCTGGTTCTGAAGGAGACCTGTCTGCTTTCCTATACCTTGCAGACGGTAGCGGGTAAATGGCAACCTTGACAAGAGTTCCAGTCAAGGCAATTAACCTGCCCGTGGGGCTGCCAAATTAGACTTTAAAAGCACATGCTCCATGTTACTTGAATTTAAGGGAACTGGGCCCTCGGGGATCTATCAGCCTGCAGACCCTGCCAGTGCAAGGGAAAGCAGAGAAGCTCATACAACCGTTCTTCTTTGTGAAGGACTTTTTTTAGTGGAAAAAGTAAGGATTCTGCAGATTTAAGTGTTTGTGAAAATACAAGCCCCAAGAGTGGTACACTGAAGTAATTTGATTGACATTCCACCTATTGATGGGTCGAGCAACATAAAGCTTAACAGCATTAAGACAAAAGTCTTAAAAGGTACATAAAGATTTTTATGTATAAAATAGAATTCATGCTCAAAACTTAAGAGAAATAGGCATTATCTAAATTATTTTTATCAAGATTTTGCTCTGTTTTGCAAAGACTTGCTGTATGGGGGTTTTTTCCCATTCCCTCTGCTGCCAAGCCCCATTTGATCGTTGTTAATTCATTACTAATACCAAAGAGCTGTTTCCACTGTTTGCGTGCTCCTGAGGTACAATCGTACCACAAAGAACACTTCACGCAGAGCGGGGGCAGTGCAGTCACCATAAAGGTAAAGCAAGTTTTAGCGTGAGGAATTAACTGCACCGAGCTCCCTGCCTTCAAATGGAGCAGGTCTTTAAAACCAGAGATTTTCTTCCTTTATTAGGGCATCCGGCCTGAGCTGAGGTTTCACTAAATGTAACCAACATTTCACTAAACACAACGTCCCTGCAGCAAGAGCTCCGTACCTCTGCTGCTCCCCTCCAGGACCTTACTGCATCTTCCAGCTCATTAGTGGGGCTCACGTTTGAGGCTCCAGCCCCACTAACGTTCTTTCTCTCCTGCGCTACAGCCTCAGCAAAGCAAGCGTGTGCCACCGGCTGGACCTTCTGCAGCGCCTGGGACAGGAACTGGAAGTGGACCTGCATCACCGTCAGGAAACATCGCCCCAGGACCTGCGGGAGAAGGAACAGACCCCATTCAAGCCAACAGAAGATTTCATGGAAGCCTCTGGGGTAAGGAATTCAGTTAAAATCACGTTTGGTTTTTTTTTTTTATAAAATAACACTTTGGATCATAATATTTAACCATTTACTTAAGGTAAGGTAAACAGTGAGTGAGCATTGATTTCTGTGAATTAAGGGGAGATCAGACTGACCCCATGTCATTTTTACTTCTGCACTCAAGCGATGGTTATCTGAAGAATGAAGAGCTCGTTAAGTTACTTACCAATATCGAGCACATGAGCCAATACAAAAACGGGAGTAGCCTATTACAAGGACAAAGTCAACAGCAAAACCCACTTGCACATAGAGCTAGCGGAATTTATGCTAAAAGAAAAAACAAACCAAAAAGACAATCTGAATATTTTAAAAACATGGTCATAAAAATCAGTAAAGTTTAATCCAGCAGTTTATCTTCCAAGCAGAGCAATAGCCGGTACCATGAGAACCATTCTGCCACACAACCCAGTGGCCGCACGGTGCCGTTTCCAGAACACAGCAGCGACTGCCGCCGGCACAAAGCTGAGCCCCGTCACCCGCACTGTCTGACAGGAACTGCTAACACGGGCACAAACCTTCTCTCCAGCGTATGGCGCTGGAATGGGACGTGTAACCCCCTCGGGAGGCCAAGGGCTGCCAGTGCCACCCGTGGGGCTGACAGCGGGGACAGGTGCCCACCTCCGCTGGGCTCTGCGTCCCCAACCTGCCCCTCTACCTCTCCATCCCCCTCTCTCAGCAGTGCTAATGGCAGTCATGGCCAAGGACAGACACATGCCCCAGTTACTCCACACCAAACACAGAAGGTGACACCGAGGGGATGCTGAGGTGTGGGAGAGCTGATGGAGAGCAGCCACCCAGGGGACACCCCCCCGAGAGCAGGAGGGCTCTGTCACCTCCCAGGCCACGCTCTCCTCAGCAGACCAAAGCCTACACCGAAGTGTAACCACAACGCAGCGGAGAAGCAAGTATTTTCCAAATGACTGCAGAAAGTATTTAAAACCTACTGGAAGTGTTTTCTTTCTTCTACGCAGTTTGTCACACAAAGCGGTTGAAAAATGTATATTTGACTTTGATTTATTAAAAAAGACTCAACTTGAATTCCATTTTAGGAATAATTCATAAAATACAGTGATAATGTACAAAGCCATCGTGCCTTGGAGCAAATAAATCATCTGGCTTATTTTCAGCTACATTCTTCTGGAATAAAAATATTCAGACACAATGATGTTACTGGCAGGACTCTGCAGTCACAGAACAGTTATATGCATTAACTATCTCCTGCAGAAGAACCAGTGGTGGCAACGCTTTCTTCCACGGCATCCGGACTCCTTTTGACATTCCATTCTGGTTCAATCACTTCCCTTCTTTGTACAAGGCATAAAATTAAACATTTTTGGTACTTTGACTGACCTCTGAAAGTGGAGTTTGCCTTATTAAAAAAATCAGTCAGCAAATGACAAAATGGAGAAACTCCAGCTTTCCTGGCTATAAGATTAGAAAGCTTGATAAGAAAACTGCAGGAAAAGACAACTGGCTGTCTGAGTGTTTCTGTGTGCGGAGAATGCAGCTCTCGGGGGAAGAAGAAACTAGGGCTCATTAGGAATTCCAAGCCGATTAAGTTTCAAAGAATATTTAAGGTACAGAGGTTGAAGTTTCCCCTGCCTGGGAATAATGCTCAAAATAAACAACTGATTTAGTTTTTAAGTGGCAGCACACAACATTCCTGGTATAATTTACAATGTTAAACAGTGAAGATAAATAGTAACATCTGCTTTGCTGAACTGCTGTTTTGTTTGAAAAATAATCTATTTGTGTCTTGCTCAGAAATGGGTAAGGATGGTTTTAACTACTTAAATAAAATCCAAGTGGTGGAGGATTTTTGCACTGTTAAACACTCACTGCAGATGCCAAACTCACTCTGCTTTAAAGTTCACTTCTGGAGGATTTTCTTCTAAAGAGCTGACTTTGTCTTAACTGTGGGAAAGAAGAATGACCGCCACCAGTTCAACACACAGAGCCAGGGCTGGCCAGCAGCTCCCAAGGAGCATAAAGCCATATACTGAATCTCGTGTGAAATACACAGTATTTGTGTACGGATGCAGTTTTTTCACAGTTGACACCACTATCTCTTTTTCAAGTTTTTTTTTTCCTCCCTACTTTCCACATGCAGAAGTGTTCGAGTCTCCTGCTTTAGACCTTAATAAGGACAACCCAAAACCTAGAGATTGTGTAGTAGCCTAAGGTGAACTGGAGTCATCACAGGTGTCAATTAGTGAGTTTGTCTTGGTAGCGCTGGTGGTTTCTTAATCCATTTCTTTGAATCATGAGCTCTTCAGCTTGCAAACGCTTTGTCCCAAGAAATACAGCTCTAGCAGTGATGTCCCTAGCCTGTCACCAGGCAGGACAGCGCTTTCAGCTGCTGAATGACTGTACCCAAGGGAACCTGCCATCCTGTCCAGGCAGCTGGAAGCAAAGGGACTTTCTGGGGAGGTCTCGCCTCAGCCTTCCTTCTCTCTGCCACAGGGCATGAGTTTAATCAAACTGGGTACGTACCAGGAGAAGCATCAGCAGGAGATGCAGCGTTAGGTCATGCTGTCACCTATGATCCTCCTCGTGGGGGCACACAATCCACTTTGGAATATTTTGCTGGCCAAAGTGCACACATAAAAACGCCAGATTTCATTGCTGAATGGTGATGCCACGCAAATTCCCTGGCACGCAAATCTTGTAGAGCAGATTCTTCCAAACAGAGGACTATCACTAATAAAGTTAGCAAATAACCAGTGTCAGTCTTCCAGACTTGATACAAACACTCACCTGCAGTTCCCAGGACCATTTTATGTAGTAGCTTCTTCTTTTTTTTTTTTTGGGGGGGGGAGGGACAGGGACAGGGGCTATTTCCCTAAACAAACAAAACTCTGAAAAAACCCAAACACCCCAACATGCTTATTCAGTGGTTTCCTACGACCCTCATATCCCTTCACAGAGTCCCCGCTGGCACTGAAGAGAGCAGGTTAAGACACCAGTATAATGAAGGGAGCAGGGAGGTACGACTCCAACTGGTGCACCGGATGACGAGATAACCCCCTTTCCCACATATCCCTCAAAGTGGGCAGAATATTATTCCTTTTCACTACGTAGCAATGCCCTGCAGTTCTGAAGAACAATCTCACGACCAAACCCCCTCGAGGGGAAGCCACAGTCCCACTCCCTGACAGAGCCACCCACCAGATAAACAGGATCCCAGCAGAGGCTGCACCTTCACACCAGTATCAGGGGCTGGGGCAGCCCCACAGCCCCAGGCCTGCCGAGAGCCAGCCTGGAAGCCCAGGAGTGATGATAATCGGATATTGACAGCTACTAAATGCTCACCATAATTTAACAAAAGACCATTTAAGTGATAAGCATTTAACAACTAAAAAGTCGCAATTAAAATGTAATACAAAACTATTTCTAAAGACAACTCTAGCAGATCTGAGAGCAGACCGAGATCACAGACCAAGATAAGAGTGTGTCATTCCAGCCAGCTCCAGCATTTTCTACTGATTTGAAGCAGTTTTTTGCTGCTAAGAGTTTCTCAACTCAGAAAAGTCTGAACACAATCCCTGAAAACCACAGGCAAGATAATAATAATAATAAAAAAAATATTTAAATTGGGCTTTACAATGTTTGCTAAGAGAAACCTACATTTTTTATTTACTGAGACATTTTTATCCCACAAGCTTCTTATTCAAAAATCTGCAGTTATTTTATACACATAGAAGCCCAAAGTTGTCTCCATTTAATACAAAACAGAGTGTCCAAGCGAATAACCTGTGCCCATTGGTGCTTCCCTTTTGTGCAGGAACACAAGGGGTATGTCTGTCATTGCCACCACTTCCAAGGCCATGCACAAGCTCCAGGGAATTAAACCAAGACCCACTCTTTGTATTTTGCAGCACTGAGGCTGCTTCGCAGCTTCACAAAAGATGAGGAAATAGACAAACTTTTTTCCAGTTTTAAATTCCCACCCCCCGGATTTCCTTTAACACTTTTACGAACAGAAGCAGAGTTTTAGTGCACTCTGCCAGCTTACAAAACAGATCTGGAAAACTTAAACTACACCCTTGTTCCCCCTCATTTCCAAGTTGTTCCTCACCCAGACACAAAACACAGGCACAAAACACCTGAGAATTCTAAGCTTTTTGAAAGAGGAAAAGGAAAGGCAGAAAATAAACATCAGCATTTACATTTCTGAAATTAAGCAGCCTTGGGAAACTCCATCTGTCACCGACACTTTGATCAAGAGAAGTCATCTTCTTCCACATGCTGGCCATCAGCTCGAGCTGGCACTAGCAAGCTCTGTTCTGCTACAGACCCAATAAATTAAACCCCTCTCCCACCACTGCTGCAGTGCAGGCTGCACAGCCCTTTTCAGTCCAAACCCAAGGCAGTGCATGTTCATCAGAACTGGAAGTTTTCTTGCTGTCACCTCCCCTGAGCCCACTAGACAAGATAACAACCTGTGGCACCTCAGAAATGCTACAGTGCTCTCCTAAATTTCTGAAGCCAACCCTGCTCTGCTTATATATCCCATTCTTCCTCAAAACACACAGCCTTTGTTGAGGACGGCTTAAGAAAAGTACCTTTTCCTCAGCTGGGCTCGGGCATAGAAGCAGCCTCATTCTCACGTCCTTCCCAGGAATTTGGGGC
The DNA here is from genome assembly GCA_026413425.1 of Tringa solitaria. Lineage (NCBI taxonomy): Eukaryota > Metazoa > Chordata > Aves > Charadriiformes > Scolopacidae > Tringa > Tringa solitaria. The sequence continues at coordinate 35,867,155 of JAOXJM010000063.1, forward strand.
TCTGTCCTCCCAACCCCCCATGAGTTACACCCCACCTCCCGCTGGCTCCCGCAATTCCACATCCATCCCTCAGATGAGAGGCCCTGGAGCTCCCTTTCCTAGAGCATTGCTGAGCTGCCACTCAAGCACAGGACCACTCTCAGTTCCTTCTCACAGCTGGAAGCTCTTTCAGTCACCTACTAGAGAAGCTGCAAAAGCACCTTCAGATACCACTGTATTTCCCAAGGGAAAATGACACCGCCTCTCACATTCTTTTCCCCTCATTTCCCCTGGTCAGTGCACTCTGATGAAGTCAGGCCTTTTATACTTTTCTGCTTCCGTTGCGAGTTTTTTAATCCTTCTGGTAGTTTGATGAAATGTTAGCTTTTTTTTTTATACATCAGGGGACAAAACAAACCCCAAATCACACTTTTAAAAAAAATTATTATTTAAAATTGCAGCATAAATAGCTCAGTCTTCAGGTGACAGCCAAGCAGAGCAGGAGAGGCTCCCCAGAGGTCATCCCACTGTCCCAAGCAAGGAGCAGTTTCACCTGGGTCACTTTTGGTAGATGCAGGTTTAACCTGTTCCAGAAGTTCTTCCTGCTGGAGGCTCCCTGCCCTTCGCAGCGCTCCACCTCGCTGCTTCACTGACACTGCAAACTGTGTCCACAGCATCTAATATGAATCCTTCTGAAACTGAAGTCCATTACTTCTCGCTCCACCTTACGTGGCCATGAGGAACACAATGCTGCCACCTCTTCTGGCAGCTTCTTACACACCTGAACAACGCTGGTTTTCCTTCTCAGTCCTCTCTTCTGCAGAGTCAGCCTGTCCAACCTCTCTGAAGTCCTGTTTCCTGCATGTCTGATTCCTCGTGCTACTCTCCTCGGGGTCTCTCCAGCTGCTCACTATTTCTCTACGTGCAACAGCCGCGGTGCACAGCTGCACTCTTGTGTTTAAGGCCATAGTAACCAAAGCAAAGAGAGTTAAATGCTTATTTCATGGCTCTTACGGGTTATAGTCGTGTTAAATACCTGACAACCACCTCCTGGCACAACAGCAACACCACTGATTTACTGTTTGCAGCCACACAACACTGACTCCTACTCAGCATACGACTACCATAAGCCCCAGAACTGCTTCACAACTACTGCCCAGTGGCCTCCACTTGGGAGGCTGAAAATTTCTATTTAAGTATCGTAACATCCAGTTTTCCCCTCTGAAGTCCATCCCACTTGGAAAACTCATTTGTTCAATTCACGATTATTTTTAATTCAGCAGCTTTTCCAGCATACTCATATCATGAGTACCAGTGCACTCCTATCATAGTTGCAAGTCAGGCGTTGCAAATACTTTTAAGAAGAAAACATAAGAGTAGAAGAGTTTCTCTTTTCACCAGCACTGCCCAAAAACACGAAGAAGGCAGAGAGCACTTTTGGTGTACCTGTGATTTTTGAAGAGAAGTCCAATTAGAGAGAGTGACACAAATTCACACGCCCGACAGAATCCCCCCAGGTAACCTACCTCAATGTCTTGTAGGCTGAACTCTTTTTGATCTTTAAAGTTCGCAGCTCCTGCACTCAGTTCCATCAGCATTTTTGCTATTTCTGGTTTTATTGCTGCTGTGAGTCGACTCGCCGCTTCCATGACATGTTCCTGCACGTCTTTCAGTTGCATAGCTGCCTTAGAATAGTGCGAGTTCCTAAATACGCTGCTGAAAAGCTCGGTAAGGAAAGTGCTCGTACGGCAAAAGACGTTGAGTGCATCCAGGTATTTGGAGATTCCCTGCTGGATGTCGGCGATGGGAGTAGTGTGGGAGACGGGGTGGCCGCAGCTGCCCGCAGCGGCCGAGGAGACCAGGGGGGACGCCGGGGTGGTGGATGCCAGCGGCGCGCTCAGGGTCCTGCCCAGCTCGGGCATCTGATACTGCTGGTGTTGCTGCACTTTCTGCTTGGACCCGCCAAGCAAAAAGCGCCGCTTATAGTCCATTTTGCTTTCTTGTGCACTACAGCAATACATAAGTGAGTGCTTGTCCAAGGATTTCTCAAATTAACAATCACTTGTCAAATTCCTTCCTCGAATATAGGGTTACGTACAGTAACAGCGGAGGACTGTGTACATAGGTTTCACAAAAGGCATTTCAAAAAGGCAAGCGTCTGTATAATCTGTATCAGCAGTGAGAAAGGCAGCAGATTTGCTGACTTTGTGTTTTCAGTGTTCGGTGCAGCCCTGCTGCAGTTATAAACTGTACTCAAAAAGCAAGCTGAAGTTATCTTAATAATGCTCTCTCTCTCGCGTGGTGTTCCGCTCCGCACACAGAAAAGCAGCGCCAGAGCAGAGAAGTTATCACCTACAATGTCTTCATGAGCATATTATTGTCACTTGCTGTTAAGTCTACAAAAGTTATTTTTGTCAATGCAAATAATAGTTTGAGAAGCAATACCTTAATGCGATTTCCCCATTAGTAACATCAGGAAAAGTGGAGCAAACCACTGATCAACAGCGATTATAAAAGCAGTGCAGAGGCTCCTTCCTTGAAAAAGCAAATCCTTGTGTCAGCAGATCAAATATCTTCAAATGTCTTGACAGATCCAGTCTGCCAAATTGGTTTACTTGTAGTGTCTCTTCTTAATACTGGAGGGGGGGGAAAAAAATCTGGACTCTGCTTACAGAAGACTTTGCAAGTATAAGCTATTAAAAATTAGAGTGTTTAGTATTGCAAGCCTTCTTCCCCTTTCCTCCTTTCCTTCTTTGCTGAGGTAGTTGTTTCCGTTGTAACATTAAGAAGTGGTGCTTCCAGACTGCGTTTGCCCTCAATTGGAGACTCGGAACAAAAATGCACAAATGTACTTGTAAGGCCTCTAGGTCATTTCCTGTGGAGGGAAAAAAAGAAAAAAAAATAAAATAATCGAGTTTGTAGCATTATGGAACAATGAGAAGGTTTAAGATTTTAACTCGTGCAGTGTCCGAGGGTACCTCTCTGGGCAGACCTTGTCACCAGGCAAGACAGAAAGGCAGAGAGAGATGCAGGACCATTTAAAAGGTAGCAACAAGTCGGTGTCATTCTGTTACTAAACTCAACACTGCTGAGTATTTCCTCACTAACTCTCCCACCCTGACTGTCAAATTTAAGACTACAGTTAATCCCCAGTGCAAGCCTTACACAGTTAAGAACAGTGGAAGGCTATTAACGCAGAGCTCAGGGGGAGTTAATTACATTTTCTGACCTCATCCTTTTAAAATAATTTAAGAATTAAGTCAATGAAACCTTTTTTCACACACACCACAATTTATTGCAGAAATCCGACTCCCGTTCATTTTACTAATTTACTAAATCAACAGATACAGGTCCTTAATTTTTTCTTTAGTACAACAGCAGATCAATCTGTCTATATCCTACTGAAATTAGCTGAAAAACACAAAACATACACATCCCATCTCAGGATAAGGGACAGTATCTGTCACATGCAAGGTGGTGTATCGGGCAGAATTGCCAAACAGATTGGCCTAAATAACAGTCTCACCAGACAGCAAAAGAGGGAGGAAACACAGCTCCTAGGGCTGCCCCGCTCCCATGAGGCTGCAAAAGACACCGATGAACAACAGGAGGACGTTACCAGAAGGAAAGTGTGATGAAGAGAAACACAACTTGGTCAATCAGTTTACCTAGTCCGAGCTATTTGTCACACTTCGGGCCACTCTCTCCCCTTCCTACAAATCCACAGAATTTTATTTGATCACATAAGGACATTCTTTTCCTCACTGCAGCAATTCTGATGTACAAGGCTAATATCAAACAGTAATTTGTAATAGGATTTTTTTTTACCTCAGCATTTAATAATCCAGACACATCAGGAAGGAGCCCTTCAATTCAACAACAAAATGTTCCTTTAGCTATTATATTTGAGATATAAAACCCATATTAATATTATCAGAGTGGTTGGGGAATAAAGATTTTATCCTCAGCCAAAATTTCTTATTTCCACCGATCTGACTAAACAAGATATCCATTCATTCATTCACAGGGTGAGCTCTGACACATACTTTGATACAAAATCCCAGGGACAAAGCAGCAGGACCAAACAAGATACAGCACTGGAAAGTCTCACACCCACTGAAACAACAGACACACAAGTTTTTCAGGAAGTCACTGCTGCAGACGGTTCTGCTTCTGAGATCGACAGCAAATATTCTTTTATATTCCCACTTTTTAAAACCTGATAAACAGATAAAACACAACAGCAATTCCTATATGCATTTCAGCACCCCTCATTAAAGTACTCAAGTTGATTACTTTCTTTCCTAACTACTTTATACTTCTCTCGATATCCAGATTGAACGCATCAAAGTGCAACAAACCTATTAAAACCAGAATTTTCCAGGAGGTCTTCATATCATATGCATAGCTGAAAATATTTTTCTCCTTGCTTTACAAGCCATGGTGCCGTACAGTGGAAAGTATGATTAAATTGGTTTTCTTGATTGCATATAAATGTAGACGGAACAAAAGAGTTGGTTGATTTATATGCATTGTAGAAGTAAATTGGTGATTATTTTCCCTAAGCAGACATGAATTTCACATGGCAGAGGAACTTAAGCAATGATCACGAAACATCTAAATGTTAATTAGAGCCAAAAGCTAAGAAGAAGGGGTTTTCAAGCTGTACAGCGCTGAATTAGACAAGCACATTAGAGATGTGCTGCAACTCGATGGTTCTGATTACACCCTGAGCCTTTCAGGATCAAACTAAGACATTGATCTTATCATTTGAAATGGTCTGGAATTTAGCCAGTACATAAAACTGCTACATCCTAAAAGAACATAAATGCAATGAATAGGGGGAAAAAATGGTGTTTTTTCATATTTTCTGCAGCTATAAACAAACGTGATAAATCACTGTGTTTTACTTTCAGACTATTTCCTAGTCAAACCTGCAGGTACTTACTCAATTCTTCAACTTCAGTATTCCCTTGTAACAAAATCAACACAAAAGCTTAACAAGGACAGCTTGTATCTCCAGCATCTAAAATGTTACTTATTTAACGAGATAGGAAAGCTGCAGTTCTCAACATGAGGCATGTGGGTAATGCTATACGGCTTATACTTTCTATAACCAGATCCTCAACATGCTATGGACAAAATAAACATTCTTCCTTTTGCATCTTTTCCTGAAAGAGTGAAGCAGAGAATGTTCCCACGCTCTCCCCTCCCTTCCCCAGTGCTATGGTTCCGCCGCTGCTTGTGGTGCACAGACTAAAAGTGGGGGCTCTGTATTGTGACTATACAAGCTTTATGCCAATCTCACTCTTCCCGTATTAGAAAAAGAAAATAAAAAAATAAAAATCACAGTGTTTCATTCTAGTGATACAAGAACAGCATGTCACTGTTTAAAATATAAACCTTAAACTCGTACTTCACTTTGCAGAAAACAGAAATACTCACAGAAATCAAGTGCAGAAAGTATCAAAAAAGTTAGTTTGTCAGAAGTAAATTTTATTGCTTCCTTTATGTAATCAAGGCCAAAACAGTGCTCTTCATATACTAATAAACATTATAAATAGAACTTACATATAGTATAAACACAAGCTCCATACTGAACGCTATCCTGCTGAAAGCTGTAAAATGCTCCTGATGAAGCTCATTTTCTGGCTTTAAGGGGTTAACACTGTAGTTATGGAACTGCTGCTGGTTTGAACTATTTGACTTCCAGAGAGATCCAAGCAGAAATCTGCAGGAGTTGCTCTAAAAAAAGGCCACATTTGCATAGAGGGAGGAGAAATTGCATGAAAACGAGTGCATGTGCAAATCACATTTCACTGCTCTGTTCTGAAATGTAACATCCAACATTTTTTGCTTAGGTACTTCCCAAAACGTCCGAAGTGTTTTCTCCAGCTTCACTGATTGCAAGAGACACAAATGAACACGGATGACTTTAAGGCAAATGGACTTTGGCACCCCCCAGTTTCTGCTCCGGAGCAGCCAGAAGGGGTGTAATCCCCGTCCCCCCCGTTGGGGATCACCCTGCTACGACGAGGGGCAACTCTTCCCTGGACTGAGATGGGAAACGGAGCGGAAGAAGCCGTGAGTAAAATGTGCAAAGGTATCACTATTCGTTCAGTTACACAATTACCCATGCTGTCAAATTCCTCTCGGCCAACTTTATTTACCAGCTGCAGTGATGCTTTGCAGGCCATATTGGTTAAAAAGGGGTTTGGTAAAAAAAAAAAATATTCATGCTTTAAAAAGGGTCCTGATATCAATTTTCAAAACTGTGTGCAAAATTAAAAAAAAAACGAACCTGTTTTCATTTATAAACACTGACTTGGACATAAAACTTCATAATAATACATAAGCTGAAAGTACATTTTGAAAACTAAACTTTTCAGTCGGCAAGAGCAGCCGCATCCATCTCCAAGTGATGCTGACCGGCAGAAAACATGCATTAATCTCTGACATCAGCTAAATTATTCCACACCTGTAATTTCATACCAACACATCATAAATAGCCTTTCTGACAGGGTGGGCTGCAGACACCAGGAGACCTAGGAACCTCCCTAAGGGATTCCTGGGGTGGATTTTTGGTCATCCAAGCTGTAAAATCTCCTATTAGATGAGGACGGGGGGAGAAAGGGGAAGAGAGACAGAAATAGCCTATTATACCAATATCATTTTAGTTCTTGTTAGCTCATGAATTGCTTATTGGGATTCCTTTTTGGCTGCTCGCCCAGCACAGTTGGAGGGGAAAAAAACCAAAACAAAACAAGCAGGGAAGCCAATCCTCACTGAACCCGTGAAGCTCCTGCTGGAACCACCCTCCTTCCAGGGTCTCCCTGTCCTAACACCAGCTCACCAGACGCTCTGGCCGCTCTCCTGCCTACTCCAGGGCTGGGTGGGAGTTAAAACCCATTCAGTGTCTCCCCTCGCACCAGCTGGGGAGCGGGGACAAGGGAGTCAGCACAGCTTCACTAGAATCATCATCTCGAGCATCCTATTTAAATATACACAAATCTAAACAGACCTACTTATTAATATAGAAACTGATCTCATTTACCAGCAAAGCAATTATGTACAGAAGCACGGAGATTTGTTAAACCTAAGCAGAAGGCTCCAGCAAGTTGGGTTTATTAACTCAAAGACCAATTTCACTGATTAAATACTTCCCAAATATTTACAGACAGTCTGTGAACTAATTTATTATGTATTTGTCTAGAGCTTTTTTCCCTTCAAAATGACCCTCCTTAAAACAAAGCTATTAACTTAATTGTTCTGATTTGTGCCTTTTGCACTTAGACTGAAAAATCCTCTAGAAAAACATCTATGCTAGATGCCCAAAATGACAAAGACAAAAATACCCCCGTGCCCTGCCCAAAAAAACAAATCACCAGAGACTGTCATGAAAACCTCTCTGAAGCAGAGAGGACTGGAAAAGTCTGAAGAATTTCAGGAGCTAGGTAAGGACTGAGGGTCTTGGCTGCTCAGCACTACATCACCTCTTCCAGAAAAGAATCCATAGCTCTGAACTGTATAACTACACCCCGAATCAGAGTGTACAACTGCAGAACTACACCGAGTCAGATTCAGAGCTGTCAGTACACTGAGCTGGATTTTTCCAAGGCAGAGCCTACAGCGCGTCAGGAGGCTTCTTACATTTTGTTTGAAGTAAAACACGTAACACACCACACAGCACTAACTCACGTCTCAGCAATGAGACACGACAGCGAAAGGAAAAGCTGGTGAAAGGAATGTGTTAAACCAGAGCTTCTTTCAGACTTGGGTGCCTCCCTGAATGTCAAAAATAGATGGCTGTGTCAGCTCAGGATCGCCGCTGCAATCCTCCCTTGGCAATAGGTGCTTACGTTATCCATTTTGAAAGCAGGACCAGTTCCCCTTTGAAAGGGAACTGCGGGTGCAGAAGGGAAGGAAAAGAGAGTAACGTCCATTCTTTGGATGCAGTAGCCTGACAAAGCATGAGAAATTCCCAGGCAATGTGACCATCGGCCAGAGGAGACTCGAGACTCTATCCCTCCTCTCCCAAAAGGGTGCACGTAACGCCAGCCACAAGCACCCTCTCTCTTGCTCTCCCATCAGAGCTGTGTGACGTGCCAAGGTGAAAAAAAGGCTCATGGGCCCACAGCAAGAGCGAGCGTGAAGACGAGAGGGAGTAAGAGCCCAAGTCAAATACTAGAGCATTTAGGCACAACATACTACATGCACTAATATATATTCTCGCACACACACAAAGAATGGCGTAGCTTTGCAGGACTGAGGGACTAAAACAAGAAACCAGATTCATTATGGATAAATTTATCAACTCATACATGGAAAACCAAGCCCAGCCTCACATACAAAATGACGGGCTCTGGCCTGATTGTTGCCACTTGGGAAGATGATCTCAGGGTTACAACTGATCGGTTTTGCTAAAACATCCGCCTGAAGCTGAATGGCAGTCAGAAGAATAAACCTTATGTTACAAATCATTAGCAAAAGAATTGGGAAGAGAGCAGCAGCGCTGGAAAAGCCAGAAAGATCATCACGCCACTGCATAAATCCATGGTTTCCCCACACTCCAAATTCAGTGTGCAGTTCTGGGCTCCTTATCGCTTTCTCTTCCAGAGGGGCTCACTTGCTTACCAAACAGAGTGGCTACAGGCTCAGGAAATCCTACCTGCAGCAAATTGCTGAAGACAGAGTTTTAAATGAGCACAGCGCACAAAACCCACCCTGTTCTTGCCTTTCCCTACGTATCCATTTATAACCTCCACAGGATAAAGAATGTTGACCTGGATCAATTTTGAAGTCTGAATCAGCATGGCCACTTTTACCTTCTTATTCACTCCAACTTAGTGGTCATGGAAAGCAGAATATCACAATGACATATTGTTTACAACTGCTCTGGAAACAGAAGCATTTCCTCATCGATAACTCAGCTGTCAACTTTCAGACAGGGCTTCCAGCCATTCTGCTGCTCTTGCAAACAGAGATACTACATTTCATAAATGCCACAGTACTCATGCCTATTCCCTTACACACATTTGAATTTTTCCGCTAAAATATCCCTAAACCAAATTTCTAGACTGTTTTAACTGAGCTTGTGATGCTATGCAACTTTAAAAGAAAAAAAAAACAAACTCAGAGTAGCTTTAGCACACATTTTAATTATTTTAGTAGTGTTAGACAAAAGTGGTATTTCAAGACAGTGAAAATTACAGATCATCTACATATTTAAAGCTCTTCTATGAAGAAGAAAGTTGAGTACTAGAAACACAAGACAGATTATGTACAGAAAAATCCTGTAAAGCCTTTGGGAGATTTTTTTTTGCCTGTTTGCAGCAAGGATGATGAAAGCTTTCAAAACATTTGGAGTAACTCAATGCCAACAATCTTTCCTTTCCCAAATTGCTACGCTGCTTCTGAATTCTCAACACTTGCCACAGAACAAGTCTACAACATTCTCTTGATACCAGACTACATCAAAAAAGAGAAAGAAAAAACCCTGCAAATGTTCTTTTAGTTACATTAAATATACTAATCCTAACCCAGATATATAAATGAAATGGTGCCTATTAGCATGTATTTCCACATGTAAACTATTTGCTTTTTCATATTTAGTACGTATGTTACCATACTACTACTTTGTGACCAGAATTAAAACCTAATCCAGTATTTACTAATATTTCTTCTCTTCATGGTAGAAGCTTTATCTATCTTAATGTTTGCCTTCTCCTGCAACTCATTCATTGAAAGTCTCCTACTTGAAGAGCATGAAGTATTTTGAAATATGAATTTCGTTTCCAAAACTAGGAGCCAGGAGCACCCCTCAGACAAAGTGCCACAGGCGCATACACTTACTGCCTCATGACACTAGTAGCCACCAGCTTTTTTGTCACCCAGCTAATGCAGAGACTCGTGTCTCTGCACCCCAGCTCCTGCGCTGCAAGAACAGCCTTTCCCCACGCTGTATGGGCTCCGCTGTGTTTGAGGAGCAGCACATTCATCGCTGAGCAGCTGGAGCTTTGCCCAGGAAAACAAACTATATTCTACGCTGAAGAGAGGGACATGGTGATTAGGCCTTTCATATCCCTCTCATGCTGAAAATTATGGAATTATCAGAAAACTGTAATCATGAAAATGTTAAACTAAGGAGAATGTATTTTTACAGCAAATGAAGATAATTATGTTTACCATATTTGGGCCTGAAGTTGGCTGGCAATTCAGTCTGTATATAGACAGCAATATCTGATTCACTGTCACAGGATATGAATAAACCAGAGCAATCCAGCATGAATAACAGCCTCCCTCCTAGAACAAAACCAAGTATTAGTGTGTACACAATGCTCCAAAAGCATCATATAATACTGTAAATAGTGATTTCATAAATAGCAGTGGTTGAATAGTTTTAACCTTAATTCTAAGAATTATTCTTGAGCTAGATCTTTCTAACAGGAGCCTTTGGAACAGCCAAAATGCTTTATTTCAAAAAAAAAAAAATCTATGGTTTTAATATAGCGGACTATGTAGAACTAATTTCTGTAGCTGATGAAGGAACAGTGGGGACAAGTAATTTGGGATGATAAAGAAGTAGAAACGGTAACATGCATACTTCATAACCTTTCTGCATTTTTTTCTAATCAAAAAAGCTGCTTGTGCGTTGTCAGCACAGCATTCCCCTCCTCATTAAGACCAGAATTTATAAGTCTTAATTAAATATAGATGAGATTTTTAAAATAGCACTAACTCATCCTGCATAGCTGGGGTCAAAACATGATTAGTTATAAGATCAAAAGTCGCACCTTTCCAGTTTATAAATCTCTAATGCAAATCAAAAGGGAAAAATACAGCCCAATTTTGCCACCTCTCCCCCTCTGAGAGTACCCACAGCTTAGTGCTTCTCTAGTGGTTCTGCCTGTTTTACACAGCAGACGACTATAAAAATCCTTCCCAAGTTGCTCAATCTTCTGCAAATGCCATTAAGAACCGGTTCAAACACACATTAAGCACCAGAGAGTCTCCTCTTGCCCTTCTTCCACAAGCCCTGGGTCCTGGCAAACACCACCCCACCTTCACCGCAACCGCAGCAGCTCCAGCTTGGAGACCCCAGCACCCAGTGCCATCCACGAGCTGCGCCAGTAATCCCGCCTGCTATTTCAGGCCACAGAATCATTTGTTGCCTTTTATCCACACAACGTAAATGCCAAAACAGGCCACGGGTCAACTTAAAATCAAAAAGCTGGGGAGTAAAGGCTGAGGAACACTAGAGCAAGCCTAAGTCTTCTCTGTCCACCCCTTATGCTGGCACGGCTGCAAGGAATTTCTGAGTTTAAAAGCAATTAGTTACTTAGGGTTTGCATTTACTGTGTTCATCCCAGGAAGACCAGCTTGATTAAAGTTATTTTCCTTTTATTAAGAGAAGCAAAGGATTTTAGTATGTTAAAAAACTACTGTTTCCCTGCTTCTTTAAAAAGGTTAACACTCTTAAGAATGAAGTTTAATTTCTTTCCATATAAATTTACAGGTCTGGAAAATAAATCTCATGTTTTATATCTAGTGTAGATGCTACCAAGGAATATAAATAACTTCACACAAGAGCTACTCGCTAACAGATGCATACATGGAATTCTGCCGGCACGTCTCCGCAGCAGAGTTTTTCTAGCTTCCGGCCTTAAGCTGCTACATCAAGTATATGGCATGGAAAGGCAGAGTCAAACTGATGTTCAGAGAAATACTGATGTGATTTGACTTATGTAATGGGATTTTTCCTTTACAAAAATCATTGGTCTTAGGTTAAAAATTATTCTCCCAAGAACTCTCCAAACATTTCCCAACAAAATTATCACTTGTTAAATAATTATCAATCCTAATTTACAACATAGAAAGCACAGTCAGACCCCCAGACCATGTCCTGAAAGCAGAAGTACTGATAGTTTTGTATACAAAACTAAGCCCTCAATCATGTGCCTGATTTGTCACCAGGTTGTGTGCCAAAACTTCTCCACTGCGTTGTGCAAGAACTTTTTTGCCCAGCAGAGGATACAATGGGATATTTATGCTGCTGTAATACGTATTGAAAGAGAAACAGATGTAATGTTTTAACCCATAAAACAAATCAACATGATGCGATTGAGCTGTTCAGTAGAAATCAAACATCCATAAGCAAACCTGAAGACTTAAGATTCAACTTTTATTATTTGTTATAACCTTCTGAAAACTCCCTCCCAGCACCAAGTACATCAGTGGAAGATCCTAACTTCATACCCAATTAAGTCCGTCCGGTGGTATCTCTCAATATAAGCTAACAGAGCTGGATTTTGTTCACAAATGAAGCCTGGAAAGAAGCATTTAAAATTTAAGTGGTATCTCCTGATGTGTCAATTCTACTTAGAAACTATAACCAAGAAGAAAGCCTACATTACACGCTGTTCAGGTGACACGCGGACACTCCTTCCCAGTAGCTTGTGTTGACAAAGGGCTCTCTGCAGCAGCAGTTGCGCCACAGTACAGCTCCGCCGGCCGTAAGACACTGTGCAGATGCCAAATACGTTTAAGCAATGTTTCAATACCAGCTGATGCATCTATTGCAGATCTGGCCAGACCCCTTTCGAATACATTTCCTAAGTAGCAGCTTTAGAAAAAGCGACCTTTTGCCACCAGACCTGTTGGTGCAGAGGGCGTGCGGCCGGCCAGAACCACCCCACTGGTACCAAGCGCTGCCCATGACTAATCTGGCACCGGCGAGCGACGGCAAGGAGAAGGTCACAATGCACAACGCTGAGCATCAGGGCGATGCCCGGCGATTCCTACTTTATATATTACTACAACACACACACACACACACCCCCGGCACCATTTTTAGCCACTGTTGGATTTCCTCCCTTCTCCCCATCCCCCAGCCAGGCTCCAAACCTTGAAGTAACCTTGTTCTGTTCCCCCCCCAGAGACGGCTCCATGCCTGAAACATAACCTCTAATCTTATTTTCTATTTCTAGCATACAATTCACGACCCTTATCCCAATTTTTTAAATTAAATATTCTCCATGTTGCACACTCTGCTTCCTATAGCCAGGCTAGCTCACAGAGTATGTCAGCATTTATAACCGTATGTTTCTTGTTGAGGATAATTTTACATTACTTTTAAGAGCATCAGAAACATATAGTATTTACCCAATATAGATTTAAAAGCCTCCTCTGAAAAAAGAGGTTTTCAGTACTACTGTCAGTGCTCCACTGCAATGAAACAGCTTTATTTGTTAGAAGATTTAGATAAAGACCTTAAAATACAACAGATCTGCACTTCAGGGCAGTTTGCAAAGCCAAGCATTAATTCCCAGCAATTATTGATACTTGGGAGAGTATGTGTGGACATTATGCTAAAATCTTAGAAATGACAGGGGTTTATTACACAGGAAGCCTTCTCATCTGACACCATCTATTTACCAGAATGACTTTGCTAAAACTTCTTTGGTTTTTTGCAACAACAAAATATGTCATTTGTTTGCCATCAATTCTGCAACATTTCTTACACAGAAGAAATCACAATAAAAATGCCCTGCTGGATCAGATGTCCACCTAGGCCACTGTGGCAGTGGTCAAAATGTATACTTTTAATTAATGAGCTCTCTCCATAACCCTCTTTCATAGTTTTATCAATTATACCCAGTGTGTGCAGTTGCTAAGGCAAAATGTTGCTCCATGCACCAATTCCCCCACAAAAGCACTTTGATACAGAACAGCTCCCTGAAGGATGAAAAAATATTTTTCTATCTCCAAAGTGTGAAAAACAAGGAGTTTCCAGGATGCGTCCCAAGCCCAGGGGGGTGCAGCCTGACACAGCCACGGCTGCTCAGGGCCGCAGTCACACATACACGTCTGCGTTTTCATCGGCCACGTGCTAACATCCCTCTGCCTACCCCAAAATAAGCTATTTGAGCCCAAAACAACACATCCCCCGGGAGCGTGGTAGGAACGTCTGTCACTGTTCCGCCGACTGTGTGCAGACCCTGCAGAGAAGAGCTCCTTTGGTCACTGGGCGTTAGGGAATACCTTCACTTACACACAGGGAAAGCTAAAAAAACCACCACCAAAACAACCAAAAAAAACCCAAGTGAGTTCCAGTGTACCCACATATCAAAATATTTATAATGCTTACACCAAGCTCCAGGGTAGCCTTTCAAAACAAGGCCTTTGTTGATTAATCAGAACATTAGTCAGCCTAGGATGCTAATAGCAAAGCAATTGCCCCTAGTACTTCACAAAATTACTTTCTGAATTGTATTTTAGACATAATCAGTTGGGGGACAACTTGGCCACACAAGCAAAATTAGGAAAGGAGGAATACTACTTCAACTAAGACATGAAGCATTAATGACATGTTTTGTTAACTTTATATATTCCTTATCAACATGTTTTGCAATAAATAGGGTTTGTTTCACACTGGTCTGCACAGGCAGTTCTAGGAAATACCGTTAGTTTGTTCTGCTTTCTCTCTCCCACACCTTCAGCTCCCATCCTATTCTCAGCAGGGCATCGCTTCAATTTATTGGTAGCTCCACAGAAACTGAACAGCGCAAGTGGGAGGACAGCCTCTAGCAATTAAGAATAAAAGCAGATAAGTGAACATAAATCAGACTAGAGAAAAACAAGTGTGAGAAGTTTTTAAGGTAGCAGAGCTCGATTTTGAAATGGACTGGAAAACAGTAAGCACAGAAATTGCAAAGTCAAGAGTCATCTCATCAACATACTTACAAGAGCAATTTATACTGTGAAGCAAAAGTTCACACAGTAACAGGAGCAGCAATGAGAAGTAGCCCGACACAAGATTTCCTCCCAGGTGGCTGCCAGGGGAGTAACAATACTTTCTTTCCTTACTTTAAAATAAAATTACATTGTCAACATAAATGATAATCACAAGTCACGGCTGCCTTTCACTAAGCAAAAAAAGGATGGTACGAAAACATGTTTTGAATGGTAACTTCACTGAGTCTTAATGGTCAACATTTGAAAGCTTTTCCACCCCACCCCAAAATGAGGGCAAGAAACATCTCAGAAAACCTCACCGAGATTCTTATGTCAATGAATGACAGCCACAAGAATTTATCATAGCACTAGGAAAATATTTTCAAGTATGTTTTCAAAAGGATACTGTTATTCAAATGGAAAAAGAGTATCACACCACCACTGTCCAACAACCCAACTATTTCAAAATATTAAATTCATTAAGTAGCTTATTACTGTGGTCTCCAGAAAATACATAATTAAAGAACTAATAGAATATTGCTTGTCAATGTAAATATAATTTTCAAAATGTTTTCCCACAGTCTCTGCTTTTAGTACAAAAATTACAGGAACAATTCTAAGCTCCTCACCCAGCACAGCATTGAGAAGGTCTTTGCTTTTTCAAAACTGTTTCCACTCCCTTCTTTCATAAACTTGCGGGAACACAGAATAGGTGGTTTTAGTCATGCAGGAATAGTCTTCGTTAGTCATAAGAACGAAAACCAAGTACCAAAGTAAATCCACACTCTGCACCATTTTAAAATCCCTACTTCATGGGGAAAGGGCTCCTGGAGTACAATCACAGATGTAGGCTGGAGATGCAGGACAATTTGTGCCTTAATTTTGGATAAAGCACTCAAGCATTCTGACAAGTCAAAACAACCCTTTTAACGTGCAATAATTTATATGAAACATTCAATCACTCAATAAGCACCTGAAAAAACATTTAAGCACACTGAAAACATACAGTGTTTTTTCAAAATTTCTGCAAGGAAATCCAAGAAGGATTTCTGAAAAATAAATGCCTTCCACTTAGAGCCCAGCAGCATCACCAGGGGAAGTCATGGCAGCGCAAGCAGCAACGCTGGCACTACTGCTGGTACTGGAGCTTAACGGGATCAGCACTGATCACCAGCATAATTCCGGCCCCAGAGGAACCATCACACGATGCCTACAGCTCAGCCAGGCTGATTCTGGAGAAAACTCGCTGCCCACTACTACTCCATAATCAGTACTATGGAAACAACTCCTTCCACACGTCCCAGGAGAAGGTAAGTAAAATTATTATTTAGACAAAACGTTCACCTTCCATCTGCTTTAAGAGGAACAACTCAGTAACAGACCGCCATAGAACAATTAACTGTGTGGAAAGACCCCTGCTGCTAGACCCCAGGATCCAAGGCTCAAGCTTCCACTGTAGTTCTTTACTCTGATCTCCATTTACAGATAATACATCATCTGCCACATTTTTTCCCCATTAGGCAAGCTCTGACAAAAACCTGAGCTCGTGTGTGCTCTGCTCCCGAATTACTGATGGCAGCAGAAAGCGCAAATCGCTCCTGTACCATCAAACAAAGCAGCCAACTCGCTGTTGCAGGAAGGATTTCCATCCATTCCTGCTCTCCAAAGCATTGCATGGAAAAAAAACCCTAGAAACCTGTCTTCCTACTGCTGCTAACACCACTTCCTCCCAAGGCTCTGTAAGGATCTCGCTCTGTTCCTAGAGTTATTCTGCGAGGCAATTACAACTTCTATATAGTGCCTAAGCCTACAGTATGTATCTGTAGAACTCCCTCAGGGAACACTACAATCAATACACACAGGCATGGTACATCTACTTTTTGCATCTTATTTTCAAAAGAATGGTATTATACTATCAGGTCTGTAGTTACCTGCAATTTTTTGAACACTAAAAATACACCTTACTTTCTTGCTTTCAATTCAACAACATCAATCCTCTTATCAATGTTTTTTTCCTACTTTTAGATTCACTCCAGCAAGTTTAAAAAACACAGTATTAGAGATGCATACTTACTACACACTAAGGTATTTAGGTATTGTGTCTTGTGGATAAAAATATGTATCTCCTACACACACCTAACAATACCTGTTATGTACATATTACATGATGCATGTTCTATTTTATTAAGGGATTTGAATTTCAATGACTCACTTTCTCAAAATCTCCATTCTAGAAATAAATAAGTACCTTCCTTCAGGGTACCCAGTAACACCATGCAGCTGGGGCAGACCATACCACCTTTTGCTTTTATTATTTCATTAGGAACAATGCGCTCTACAGTCACAACTAGGACTAACCCCAATCAGAATGTGATTTGGTACATCGCAGGTTTTTTACCCTCCGCTATCACCCCTGTATTGCTGTGCAGGGGGAGTTCAAGCAGAGCTTCGGCTGCAGGGACACTGTGGCTCATACCAAACAGAGTTTAGAACAACAGGAAATCTTTCACATTTTCAGCACAGCAGATCCCTCTTCCAACCTTTCAGCTAACATTCCAATCCTCACTGTGGAATACACACAACCAGGAGAGTTTTAAATGCGAATTCAAGTGTAGAGTGGGGAAAAAAGCAGCAAAAATAGGAAAAAAAAAATAATCACAGGGAGAAAAAAGAGAGAGTGCCTAGACTCAGCAGCGTAACAAAATTAGATGATTGGGGGCTTGGTAACGAAACTTATGGCTTTCTTTACAGTGTATCAATATGATGATGTTCAACATTGAGACCAAATGTATTTTAGGGCTCCCACATGGTAAGTAAGGTATTCTGCTGCTTTTTGAGTTGCTGTATGCATATCAGCAAATAATTTTAAACAGTATAGACACTCGTAAAATGGAGTCTTATCTCCTCCTACAGCCAACATATTATTCTCTGTCTGTATTGGAAATTCTTCCACAGATTGCTTTTCCTATCTTTCAGGTGATTATGCTGGTATTTCCTTGCCTCTGAAGCTGAAA
Source organism: Tringa solitaria (assembly GCA_026413425.1). Classification (NCBI taxonomy): domain Eukaryota; kingdom Metazoa; phylum Chordata; class Aves; order Charadriiformes; family Scolopacidae; genus Tringa; species Tringa solitaria. The sequence continues at coordinate 35,884,881 of JAOXJM010000063.1, forward strand.
CACATAGATTCCATTTACACAGACATTTCTCTGTCCAGATTTTGGGCAAAACAGTAGATTTTTATTGGTCAGAAGTGGTACTTATTCACTATTAATAAAAACAATTTCAATGTTATATTAAGTCTATACTAGTAAGTTCCTAGAAGGTAACTACTCAAGAAAAACTGTCTATGAAAAAATCTTGCGGCATCTAGGTTTTTACCACACCCCAATTCTGTAAAAATCTTAAGTATCTTATCCTCACTTGCGTCAGATTTAAGCTTATTATTGTTAAGTGAGTGGAAATTTTTTTACCTAATTATTTGTTAATTCTAAAAGATTACATTAAGTTTATGACTATGATTAGTTGCTTTGCTATGTTTCTTACCATATTCTTCAACATGAAAGTATTTAAGAAGAAACCGAAAGCTTTGAACAAAGAAAACAAACAAAAAGAGAAGAAAGCAGAAGGAGAGGCATTCTGGTGTGAGGGTGAGTAAGCCACCAGTACCTGCCACACAACCTACAGCTCGCCACCAGGCCATGCTGAGGCAGTATCTTCTGGGTGGAAAAATGCAAGTAGCAGTTCCAGAAAATAAAATAAAAATATTCTTTCCTTCACATCAACTACAGAGTTGTTTCAAATTCAAAGTATTACTTATAATGCTGGTTCTTACTTAAAAGACACAGAAGGTCTATGTTGGTGCTGGAATACACAGCAGTTCTAAGACAAGGGTATCTTGCATTTGAGGGCACACATTGGTATATGTAAGTCAACTTGTCAAATGCTTCCTCTCTCAGGGATATTCTCAGCTGCAATTACTATTCTCTGCTTTTTTTCAGGATATATGAAGTTGGTCTTCTGAGATGGAATACTGTCCCTCACACCACTATCTGTTGGCCAAAAAGCTATCTGCCAAGGACAGTGTGAGGTAAGGGAAAGCCAACAAACTACAGGTCTTAAGTCAATAGTGAGATGTAAAAAGAAAACAATCCCTCACGACATAGACCTTTAGAGACAGCTAAGTAAGGGACATGAAGCCCACTAAGTCAACGGTGCTTTGAAGCACGATCAGACTTTTCACATGCCACCAAGCACTATAATCAATATTCACACATATCTAATTGCATAATACTTGCTTCAAGTCTGCTGTTCCAAATTATGCCAGTTTAACTTTGCTCGCATTAGGATTCATTCTAGAGAAAAACATTTAGCATGCAAGATGCCCTGCATTCATCTTGTAATTTATTCCTTGACACACTGAACAACTGCATCAAAATACAGCACACCTTCCTATCTTCGCTTGTAATTATGAAGACTGTATCACTTACAAAACCTTAAGTTAAAAGGAAAAGGAGCATAATTATGTGGTGTAGGAAATTTCATAAACTATACTTACCCTTGGTTTTCCTGATACGTGATTTAATGTGCAGTGAAAAAAACCAATACTGCCGAGATGAGCACTCACGCTCCAGAACAGAATATATCAAATAGCATATGTAAGGAAGACACAATATATTATTTCCCTGAAACCACAAGAATTTTTGAAAAGAAATTGCCTCATCCATGCTAAAACAATTTCTGAACAAAATACAGAAACAACTTTTTAGCAGAAAGTCACTGACTGAAATACATAATTTTCTCCTGTTTCAGGAGAAACAACTTAAAATATCAGTAACAACATACTAGAGCAGATAGAGAAAAGCCTCCACGAGCTGCTCAGTGAAGCTGAAAAAGCCCATAAAAATGTGAATGTCTCAGGAAAAAGAACAAACAAACCACAACTTAACGTCAAGCCAAATTTTACCAGTCATATTAGCAGTAGTCATCTTCAGCTGTCACAATGCACAAAGCTGAGGGCCATGAAAGCCTTTCAAGTGGAACAAACACACAGCAAAAGGTGTTGAAACACAAGGGAGGACAGACTCTAGAGAGACATTTTCCATCAATAATCCCCACAGTGCAAGGGATGGAGAAGCACAAAACAATACGTAAGAAGGTAAGGACAGGCAACTCTGAAGAAACCGACAGCAACATGCTAGTCTATAGATATCTCCTCAGAAACTGACTTGAGAAGTTTGGGTTAAAAACCCACTAAATTGTCACAAAACCCACACGCATCAAAGCATTGCACAAGCAACAAACTCTGTACAGCTGTTTAAGAACAAATTAAACTTACTATCTTATACATTTAAAGCCAGAGGAGCTACTCAGCCAGAACTCTGGTACCTGTAAGCCACAGCAATTCACACCCCCAGTATTCAGTCCAACAACACGCCTGGCTGAAGCGTCAAAGACACCAGTAAAGGCTTTGGAGTAGTAAGTCTCTGACATCTGACCAGCAACAACTTGAATAGTGTTAGAGATTCAGTGATAAAATCACCCCCTCTGATGCTTGCAGGACAGCATCTATGGTCTGAACCGGACCTCTGCAGCCCCCACGGCCACTGTGATACAGAAAGAAAAGGCAGGGTGAGAGAAGAGCTAGAACGTTTTAACACATGTTCAGTGGAAACATAATTAAGAGGCAAATCACGGTCTGTTATTCATTTGTCTGACTGTATCAGACAATCCTAATCAAACCTCCTAAAACCCAACTGTTCCAGAAACTAAAATGGAAAAAAGAAAAAAAAAAAAACAACCTCATTTCCTGCTGTGTCTTCAAAGGAACAAAATGCACTTTTCTCAAAAAACATTTCCCTAAATCTTGTGTGTCAACTGCAGATTTACTCTATCATACCAATCCATCACCACAAAAATGTAACATTCCTATATAAAAACAAAAAATGTATCATTAGTGGTTTTCAACAGATTTCATGTCCAGCAACATCTGCAGAGCAATAGATTTCACTAAAACAGACCAGGATCTTTTCTAACCACAAAACCAAGCAACAGATTAATTTCAAAATAGCACGGGTCAGATGTACCTCTTTTCCAGTTGGGTAGAGCACTGAGTGCACTTGACCAAAGTCTCCCAAACTAGATTATATGCTGTCCTGCCACCCAAGTGACTATTTCAGACTTAAAACCAAATATTTTATGAAAGACAATGTTTAAAATAGGGTTGGTAACTTGGACCTGTAGAATACGTTTGCTAAGAAGAACTTGTGAACAAACCCGTGTTAAATTCATGGCTGAATTTTATATGCAGTTTGCTAATTACCAAAGTTATTTTGTAATAACTTGTCTAAAACTTTAGGATACTCATTCCTCTTTGGATCCGAAATGAGGTCAAAGTGCTGAATTTGACATCACAATCTGTTGCTCTGGAAATTATGGCAATGTTTAGACAAAGAAGTTTATTATGAGATCTAATAGGATTGCTTGAGAAAAAAATCTTTTCATTCACTTCCCGAAAGCAACATAAGACAAAAAGACTGGAAGCTCTTTGAGTAAGGACTCTTCCAATATTTTAATACAGACCCAAGCATATTCCCAGTAACAGTATACATGGGGTTTTTTTCCATTTTTTGTTTTAAATAATTGGCATTTCCTTCAAGCACCCCATAGAGTTTTCATCAGCATAGAATTACATTTACCCAAAGTGATCTTTCCCCTGTGATACTCAGTCTTTTACTCCATCTGTGAGGATGCAGACACAAAGAAAACTCTTTCAACAACAAGAAGAGTGTTTCTGTGTCTGTCCTTTCCAGTCACTACAGCCTGCACTCATTTTCAGCATTTCTGTTATATGCTGGGCCACATAAAGAACATCTAGCTTCTTCAAGATGAGATCGCCAGCTTCAAGTATTTTTAAAATATTACCTTGTACTTAGACTCTTAGGAAGCGACACTTAAAACATCTCCAGATTTTTCTGGAATGTGAGCTGTAGACATTCAGGTGCTTTATCTTTCTCCAGGGAAGCTCTTGTGCTTGAACTCAAACTGTTCTTCTGAGGCACAATCAGCCAAGTTCTGTAATCTGTATAGAAGAGCAGGAAGTTCAACTTTCACAAACAAAAAAGTAATACCTAGGAACATTGCTCTGAGTATCCTCGTATCAGACAAACCATGTGGACATGCTTCAAAGGATCTAATTTTACCCTAGTAAATCCAGAGGAATTCCCAATACCATCCAGAAACTCACAAACATAACAAGTTATTGCAGTGAGGTAACCTACTTGGGAAACTAAAAACACTCAGCTACTGACAAGATTAAAGATATATTTCATTGCTAGATAACTCTCACACAAATGAATCTCACTAGGGATGCCCGTGGAGAAGCAAGTGGAGAAAAGGTCCATCACAGTCCTCTCCTCCTACTCTTCTCCTGCCCTCCGCTCTACAATACATTCTATATACCGCTTTAAAGCTCCCAAAATACAGCATATTAGAATCAAGCATTAAAGAATCAAAGTTAAACATTATTACTTCTATTAAGGTTAAAAAAACCCAACAATTTTCCCTTGTGTTCAGAAACTGGTTAAGGTGAGGAGTTGTGTTCCATTCCCAGATTGAAGAGTATGCTGCCCAGAGCCTGTGAGGCATTTTCTGTAATTGGGCAGTACCATTTAAATGTCACCTTTGAGTGCACAACTAAACAAGAATCACACCTAAAACCACTATTATTAAACAACCAGTTGACATGTCCCCTTTTAACTTTCTAACCAACACACATGTAGTGTCAGGAAAGAACAAAAACAGAATACCCAAACCTGAGAAGGGATGGCTGAGAAGGTGGGGGGGATCTCCCTGTCAAAATTTTCCAAATAATCCATCTTTTGCAATGCTCTCGTACAGAAACACTTACCAGAAAACATTAGTATCTGACAAGTACCCCACCGAAACACAACAACACAGGCACATTGACCAAAAACCCCTAACCACTTGAAAAAGCAGAAAACTGTTAGAAAAGCAAGAAACAAAGGACCACAAAGGAGGAATATAGCTATGTTGCAAAACAGTGAAAATCTGACTTGCCTAAAACAGAAAATAGGCACCAGCCATTTCAAGAAGAAAATTTTACTAAAAAAAAAAAAAAAAAGGCAAAAAGCAGGAATTGGTCACAATTTAGGGAGGTATCATAAAGATGTTTCCTGAGGAATTATCTTCTCTGATGTGACCCTAACAGTAAGAACACACAAGGTAAAAATTTCTTTTAAAACACACAGACAGCTACTTTACAGCAAAAACTTTCTTAAGGTTTCGTTTTGCTTTCTACCTAATACAGCAAAAAATTCTACCTACCAGTGGCAGTGTTACCACATTCTCCTACGAGGGCTTTCCTTAGAAGGGAGAGTATTCATGAAAATAATTCTTCAAAGCAAAGCCCTAGAATATCCCACTTCAAACTAGAATTGTTTTAATAAAAGGTTGTCACAGGTGCTTGCCCTGATAAGCTGCCGTATATTATCGTTAGACTGAAGCCCACGTACCACCAATGGTATGCAGTCCCACAGCTGGAAAAATGCTTGACTTGCTCTGAAGGCTCTGGAACATGCCTGAAAGCCTGACAGAACCTCAGTGACTCCCCCCTCAGATACACCCCCACCTATCTTCACCCACAAACAGCTCAGGATTCCCCAGCCACACCTGGAGAACTTCCCATTCCCCTAAAAGCTCAACTAGCACTTCTAGACCCTCTACTCTGCCATTTCCCACCCCACTTTCTCTTGTACTCCAAGAGAATGTCCAATTCCTGCTCCAATCCAGGTCCCTGGCAGTCAGTTTGCCTCATGCAAAGTTTATGACCCTAATAGAACCACGCAGATCAATCCCCCTAAATTTTCTTATCAACATGCTCATTTTCATTAACTACAGCAAAGTAAGACAAGATTGATGTTTCACGACTACAGTTCTCAAAATAATTTGTCTTGTCGCATTAGAGCACTTCAAAGTGAAACACACCTCATTAACACCAACGTCATCTTTTTGAAGTTTCATAGAAAGAAAATAATCTTTTTTTTTTTTTTTTTTTTTTAATTACTGTTTTGGCAAAATTCAAGGACTGGACCAAAATGGTTTATTCACAGAACACTAGAACTGGGATCATATCAGACCAAATTGGCAACTAATCTGCAAAGCAGTATTTGTGAAACTCCTTCCCCCCAAAAACACATACCTTACTAGTTTCTCTGGGGGCAGCAGGGATGAACTCTGCTGCCATAAACCCCTCCTGACATAAAATTACCTTGAGGTATACAAACAGCAGAAGAAATGCACACAAAGCCAGAGGCACAACAAAACACAATGGCTACTAGCTTCTTCTCAGCCAGTTTGGAACCCGACTTTAACAAATTCTACTTAACTTTCAAAATATTTTTTCATCCTACCAGGCAGAACCTCAGATTTTACAGATATCAAGAAGCAGCACTTCTATGATTTAGATCTACAGCCTCCATATAAGCCTCCAGCATTGCTTTCAGCCACAACACACACAAAATCTAAACAGAACTGGGAGTATGATATTGCCTGGAGAGCACAAGATTGCCCATGGCATGTTACTAATAAATTGTTGTTACCCAAAGGCCAATGAAGGTTAAGAAACACTAATCCAGACATATCACCAAGCTCTAGGAAGACCGGTGCGATTATACCATAGATTCTGTCAAGCCCAGCAGAGCCAGTTGCCCTCTGAAGCCAGCCCCAGCACAATGTTTTGTGATGAGGTTACCCATGCTGCTGGAAATGTCATCTTTCATGTGTGATATAAAACCCCTTCTATAGCTACTAACAATACCCCGGCATTGTTTGCAACATGTAGGGTGTTGCTCTGGCTAACATCCAATTCCAGTAATAATATTCTATCTACCTACAGTAACCACAAGAAGATATTCTTCATTTTCAGCCCCAAGTGGTTTTGCAGCGCAGCAGCAAGCTCTTAAAGAATTGCCACACTTCACTGCAAGTTCCGCATTTCACCATGCATTTATCTGCCTGCACAGATCAGGCATTTCTCTAAAACTGTAGAAACACCTTGAGATTACTGGGAATAAAGCAGCTCTTTTCATACGGCACAATTAGTCATATCAGCAGTGATACCTATTTTGAGCAGCACCCATTAATCACTATCATTAGCAGGATTTCTGGTGTACCAGCAGTCATTGTACCAAGAACAAGTCTCTTCCTATTACAGTACTACTATATAAACAAAAGCAGCAGCACAATTTCTCTTGACACAATCCTGTTTTGAGTAACGAGACGCAAGCGGCAGGACTTAAAACTCATCGATTCAGAATATGAAGGGAAGCTTTCTTATACCTTATTGGACAGCAAAAATACAGTTGTTTTGCTGCAAAGAAAAACTGACCGCCATTAGCATGTTGGGGATGAAGAGGTGTTGAGAAGTGGAAAATAGTGGGAAGAAATGGGGATAAAAAGCTCTCAGTTTGGAGATAGACAGAAAAAAAAACCCACAGCAAAATAAGATTCAAGTGGGAAAAGATTCAACTGATCAAGTACAAGTTGATACCTAAGAAGTGGAAGAAACCTAGACTTCTCTGGAACATCCATAGCACGTATTTCATGTTATGTATGAAAGATTATTTTACCTGTTAATCGATCTTTATAGTTTCAGAAGAGACTTTGACTAGAAAAATATTCCCTGTACACAATATTTCTAGTTTTCCTAACTGCAGTAACTCCTGATTCAGAATGAAAGACGCCAACAGAAGGATTTACACTTTATGCTGACCTCGGAAGCAGCAGCACAAGGCACATAGGAAGCAGTGGCTCCATGCTGCTTCCAGCCTGGTTCCTCGCACCCCAAAGGTTCCATGAAGCACCACAGTGCTTGGCCTGAAACACACCTTCTTCACAACCATAGATTAAATACTTAAAGTCCTTCCTTCTAGAAGGGAAAGTACAGGACAGAAAAGGGAAGGAAATAAAACCTTGTGGAAGTCCTGAACTTAGAAAAATAGCAATTCTTTACAGAAGAAGAGCCCATCTTATTTTCTGTAGAGACGTTGCCTAGTAGAATGAACACTGCCTAGTAGATGACTCCAGCCAAGTGCAAAATCACATCGATACCCACGATACACAAATAGCACCTGTGCACATACCAAGATCAGCCGACACTCCTGATCCTGTGAGCTGCATACCAAAACCTTCATGTGGCTGGGAGCTACAATGCAGACACTGCATACCTCAGAGAGGTGAGGGACGGGGAGCATACCGCTGGAGCTACAGCTGCCCGTTGCCCACAGACAATAACAGTTCCTCAAGAGCACCACCGCCCCTCTGCAAAAGGGCGCCGGGCTGGGGAAACAGGCACATCGAGCGACAGCGACCTTAAAATCCACAGCGACCTTCTCCCCAGCCTCTGGATTTGAGGTTATCCAACAGCCACACTGGTGGTTACAAGACGCAGAGCCGTTTTGGGAACCAAACCTCAACCTTCTGCCAGTGCCTCCAGAGCCACAGCCTGACCGGACTTTAGAAAAAACCAAGCCGTTTATTGCAGCTACACACCACTGACATACACCATCCTGCAAGACACTCTTCCTCTATAAAAACAAGAAATAATGGCAGCTTTCTATCTGTAACTAGGTTTATCATCTCACACAAAGGAAACAAACCTGGTCTTTTGACTTCTTCCAAATCTCTAAGCTACGTCCACCTGACGAATACATACCTGCACCATTTCATAGAATCACAAAATGGTTAGAGTTGGAAAGAACCTTAAAGATCATCCAGTTCCAACCCCTCTGCCCTGGGCAGGGACACCTCCCAC
>JAOXJM010000063.1:35894582-35911990 GCA_026413425.1 Tringa solitaria
GCCACCATCCTTGGTTGTGGGGGGGACCGTCGGGTGAGGCGAGGGGGGACCGGGGGTCCCCTGGGGAAGGAGGGGACCGGGGTGTGAGGAGATGGGGGAGGGCAACGGCGGCAGTGGGGGTCCCCTGGGGCGGGGGGACACCCGGAGGTGAGGGGGCACTGGGGGTCCCCTGGGATGGGGGAGGACCAGAGGGTGAGGTGAGGGGGTACCGGGGGTCCCCTGGGACGGGGGGGGGGGTGCCGGGGCCTGAGGGGACATGAGGAGGGGGGCGGCAGAGCTGCCTCAGTGAGGGGTGACAGTGATGGGCCCCGGGGTGCAGGGGAAGGAGTGTGAGGGACGGCCAGGCAGAAGAGAAGGGGACAACAATTAATCAATGAATATTTTGTACAAATATGGATATAAAATAATGATTTTCCTCATTCTGTTGCTTTGCGGTCAGGTGCAGTGTCCTTCCTCACTGATGGAGATGGCCAGTGGCACCTGCAAAGTTCCTCTCCCGGCCAACATCGCCAGCTGCAGAATTCAACGCTGCTGGTCAATGGATCTACTTGGGAATTAGGTAAAATGCACCAAAATTACCTCAAGTTGATTCCTTGGACATAATTGCTGTGGTGCTACCAGCTTCAGGAATTGTTCAGGAACAGGCCCGGTCTGTGATGGTTTTGCTTTGTGAGTTTAAACTGGTTCGTAATTATTTCTCAGGCTTAATGCTGGCTTTATACAGAAAAGTTTGCTGTGCATACCATGTATTTTCAAATCCTATTTCCATAGAAATAGTCTTCTCTTAATCCTGTCTTTCTTAGTAGAAAGTGATTATTTTTTTATTTCCAGGACATATTTAGAATGTTACATTTTAAATGGAACAAGTGTTTAATAACATACAGAAAGGTTTGGTAGAACTTCAAAACTAAGGTAATGTGTAATAGGAGAAGAGTAGTTAAAAATCATTGGAATATATGTAAGCAAAAGAATTTGTCTACAAGGCTAAGCATCTGATCATCTGGCTCTAATTCCACCCCCCCCCCAAAAACCCAAACCCACACACTTGGATTTGATACTAATAAAGTGAAAATAACAGTAATTTCCACTAGTTTCAGTGCTGCTAATAAGAAAACTCTGTGGGAAGAAGTGAAATTGTCAATTTATTGGACACCTTCTGGCCACAAGCTAGAAATAGTCCTCAAGTAGTGTCTGTGGGGAGCTGCCTAGGAGCAATCTGCGGCTTTGTTTCCTTCTCTGTAACAGATGGTTGCTGGCAGACTGGGCTCCTCATCAGCGCCTTCCCTCCCAACTTTCCTGGTTCTTGCATGTCTAGTAAGCGTGTCTCCTCCTAGTAAATTTAGTCCTCAAATTAAGAAGTACCTGGGAAATACTTGGAAAGCACACAAGGGAACAGAAGGCTGTCATGTTGTTGGCTCCTTCAAGAGAGAGGGGTATCGGAGTATCCTTTGTATTGGAAGAGTGCAATAAAGGGCTGGAGAAGTTACCTTTTTTATCTTCTTCCCCCCCCCCCCGCGCTTTTAACTAAATAGTAGCTGAATCATGGAATGATTAGAGTTGGAAGGGACCTTAAAGACCATCGACTTCCAACCCCCCTGCCCTGGGCAGGGACACCTCCCATCAGACCAAGTTGCTCAAAGCCCCATCCAACCTGGCCTTGAACCCCTCCAGGGATGAAACATTGATTTTTAAAAAATAAAAAAGACTGTGATGGGGTTTCAAGAAGTTTCTGGTTGGAAGGAAGTGGAAAACTGAGTGTAAAGGAAGTTGGAAGGGGCTGAAGAGGAAGGGAAAAGAAAACACTGGAATGGATCTTCCTTCCTCCCAGGCCAGATACCAAGGATCCAAAAAGAACCCCTGCTGAGCTATTGCTATTTCCCACCCAAATGGTGCACACAGGATCACAACAACCTCCTGTCCTGATGCAGAGCTGGCAGATTCTGCTGCACCGTCCACCAGAACTTTTTCTGACGGCGCAATGTGTTTTACCACTGCGCAGTTTTGCCACTAGACCCCCATGCTGCCTAAGCCACGCTGACTAAAGCGTGCTGTATTGACAGGCAGAAATTTGTTTCACGGACCTAGACTTACAGTTCAATACCATGCACCAATGTGTTCTCTCACACTGTCTGGAGGTGGCCAAATCTGCTCCCTATTTTCTTATCCTGGTGATTTAATTGTATTCAATGGGTCTGTGCAGAATTCGGTTCTGTCAACACTAACAGTGGAGTCACACACAATAAGTGCATTTTTTATTTTGATTCGCTGGATTTATTTATGTGTTATCATTTTTTTACAGTGCTGTATAACAACTTTAAACACATAACTGTCTCTAAAGATCAGCATTTCATTTGAAATTTATTACAGCTTAAGTTTATAGATTAAGAGCATAGAGGCACAGAAGACTGGTAATAATCCTAGCCCTAAAGCCAATATGCCTTAACCAGATGGCAGGAATTCAAGACAGACTGAGAAATAAATAGGAAGTTCACACTTCTTAATATGAACAGAGTATGAAAACATTCAATTCAGCAGAAGTGCATAATAACCAAGGCAGAATAAAGAGAAAACTCTTCAGGACTAGAAAATATGTAGAGTAGATATTCATTGTGACATTGAACATTAAACTTATTTTCCCGAATGCTTACAATGCTGTATTTATATGGAATATTCTATTTTTTTTATTTTGTGAATTCTAAGTATTTTGTAAGATAGTAGCATGATTAACTATTTAGTAAAGTCATATGTAAATCAGCATAGATTAGATGTATTCAGTTATATTTATGGTTTTCCTATTGCCATTACGTATATGTGAAAAGTGCTTTGCGAGACCTGCATTGAATGGGAAGGGAAGGAAACCGGTGCACTGTTTAAACAAAAACTGTAACAATTGTTTATAGAGAGAGGAAACCAGCTTTGAAATGTATTATGAGTGCAACTTGATGTCTGGGGCTGCGGGAGGAAGAAATCATTAGCTCGGGGGAAAAAAAAAGCAGTGGCACAATAGCCATGTGCAAATGTTAATGAGGATGTGCGTATCAGCAAGGTGTGGGATAAGATTAGGAGGATGAATGTTACTAATAAAATCCCTCAAGAGCGGGTTGTCTTGTTAAAGGAAAAAGCTAATTTACAGGAGGTTGTTGTTCCTGTTAATCAGACAGAGGTATGTTGAGGAAAAGGAAATGTGGGGAAAACCAGGGTGATTTTGGAAAACAGTCTTGATCACTAATGTCCTATTGTATCCGCAGTGATTTTCCCTTTGTGGTTACCAAGGACTGTGAACACTGTAATGCTAGTATGTTTAAGCACAGGAAGAGCAGCAGTAGTGGTGCGTTAGTATTTGGGCGGTGTATTTGCAGTTGGGGGGTGAGGGACGATGAAAAGGCAGGTTTAGATCTGGGTGTGTTATACAGTCTGTACAGTATGTCACAGGCCTCGTGGCTCGTAGCCTGACTCGCTCTTGCTGTCTGAATGTTTGACAATGCAGGCATACACGTAGGCAAATGAGACTTCTAAAAATACATTTCACAAATCACCCATTCCAGCTGTCAGGGTGAGAACAGTCCTTTTGTCCTGCAGCCCCGGACAACTCAAATCCTATTTCAGACAAGTGAAATTTAGTTATTTGCTGCCTGACAGGAAAGCTGCTGACCTCTGCTTTATACCCCTCAGTCCATTGACCAACCATTGTGTCCAACCTGAGGCTTAAAATGGGAATTGGCCTCTTGCCCAGTTCTTTGTAAACTCTACCAAACGGCGAAAGAAATGTGTGGCTGGAGCCCCCAGCCTGCTGGTTGGAAAAATTCCTGCCCGTTACCTCCACAGGGCAAGTCCCACTTTGGAAATAGTGAACATGACTGACTATATATGGCCACCTAAAAATAAAAACAGGGACAATCACCTTTTCTTGTCAGACAAATCAAAGATCCAGGTCACCTTAAAAAATCCCAGGCTGCAAGGCAATGATACTGGCTACAGGGAAAATAAATACATATATAAATCTCTTCATCCTACGTGGATCAGTCCAGTTTTGATCGAAGTGAATGGAGGCCATTAACTGCAATTGACGTTGGATGTGTCCCATGACCTTCTAGTTTATATATTTAGACTCTCCATACTAATCTTCTCTTCTACAGGTCTGATGTCATCACCATTATTATAAGCAGAACTTGTCACTTGATTGACAGCAAATAACCTTTCCAAAACGTAGCCAACGAGTAAGAATGTTTTGTAAGAGTGACATATGATTGTGACGGCCTGCAGTCCATTTTTGTTTACAGGCAGTGGAAGAATTTCAGATATTCTTAAGGTCAGTGTCCCCCATTCAGAGATGAAGGAGAAGATGTGTTTGTTTTTAAATTGCCATTCTGCTTAAAAAACTGTCTTCCAGTTGTGCTGAAATAGAGGACTCGACTTTGAAATAAATTGTTTGCCTGTTGGGACCAGCCAGAGGGGCACAGAAGTGGAGTGCTCTCCACTGTCTGCACTAAATGGCCATTGGCATTTCATGTTTTTGCTTCAGGAAGTCAACTGCTTAAACATATGTACAATTTTTTTTTTGAATGTCTGGTGATTCAGATGTCTGGGATCTCATTTTGCTTGTTTTCTTGAAAACTTTCACAAAAAGAAATCAGCTTGCAAAACCACAAAAATGCACTTCTCAGCCAGCTGGGGTAAAATAGTTTGCAGGGCCATCTAAATCCTGGAGAAGTTTCTATATTTAAGAAATTTATTCTGTCGAGTAGCAAATGGTTATGAATTCATCATTAGTTAGCCATTAGCAGTTGGCTTAGAACAGGTCAAAGTATGCAGCAAACATGGAGGTGCTGAGAGAATATTTGTGAGACACAAAGAACTGTTGACATTTTGTAATACTAGATCCTAGAAGGTTGTTATAAACCAGATATGCTGCAAATGTGTGAATGAGAACTAGACTGGGTTTGGTTGTTTGGTGTTTATTTATTCCTTAGGAATGAATATGGCATTTAAGTAAAGTTGTGACTAAGAGTAAACTGTAATTCTATGTAATTGATCCCACTTATTAATAGGGTATTTAGGGCTTCTAGTATAATAGAGTCTAAACACTATTTAAGAAGAACAGAAACAGAAGTTAGAATTAATTCTAGAATATTTATAAACAGGTGTCTGTTGTGGTTTGGGTCCCACTGGCTTTTACTAAGTGTTTGAAATTAGAGGCTACCTGCCAAATTATGTTTTGTTTGTTTGACCTTGTACAACTGATTGCAAGAAGGTGTTATGTATGTTTCAGATAACAGAATTTGGCTTTTTAAGTAGGTGTGTTATATTGGGCATATCATTCTTATTTTCATAGTTGTCATGGTAAACATGTTACCATACGAATGGTGAATTTTAGATTATTTATTTTAACTTATGTTTATATAAGTACACAAGAAATTATATATGTTTATAAATATATATAAATCTTTGAAGTGGTCTAGAAAGAAGCCTAAATGGTGGTTTTAAAGAATTTCCATGTGGTAGCTCCTGCAACACAGGATCGTTGCAGGGGGAGTGAGCAGGGCACCAATGCTACTGCATTGTCCAAGTTTCTCTTAGGGCACTGTAACAAAGGCAACTTAATTTCAACTGCCTTAGTGGTACTGTTATTACCTTTCGCCTATACAGACTATTTTGTGTTGTGGAAAACTGCCAAATAAGGAGTAATTTTGTAATGGAGGACATGGAATTATGAAAGTGGGCTGACCAGAAGGATAGCAGGGAAACACGTACACCAGTAACTCATGGCTGAAACTTTGCTAAATTACTTGATAACATACAGAAAAGTGTCACAGATAAAGCTGTGAGCTGATGACACATGAATGAACTAGTCTTTTTTCTAGAGTTTCTTCATGAATTGCAGAAACACTCAAAGGCCCAACTGAGTTTGGGATTTAAGTAATCCACTTACAGGAAGGTGTTTCTCAGGAACAACAAAATAGAAAACTGACAAAGCTTCCTTCATAAACAGCTCTTGCTCTCAATACAGAGCCTCTTTTGGGTGTCCTGTCCAAACCACCCCGGGTCTCCTGGTGACATCATGAAATGTGAGATGCCCATGAGCTAGTCTTTGGCCAGGATGGAGTGTTGGCCACCTGTCTGTCCTGTGCTTGAGAAGATATGCAGGATGTTGACAGAGGATAGTGGGACTTATCTACTAAAACTTGGCACCCCAATCCCATCTGTTTTCCAAGGGACCAGTGCAGCCAGCAGTGCTCGGCTGGCTGAATACCATTTTCCTCTGGCTCCGAGAGGAAAGCCAGCGTAGCCGACCTCAGCGGCTGGTTTCAGGTTCTTGATTTGTTTAGTCGGCTTCTGGTCCTTTCATACTTTCTCTGGAACTGCAGCCAAGAGTGTATTTGGTTCGTTCGCATCATGGTCCCCCATCTGGGCCTGGTTCTCCTTAATAAATCTGACACCAGCTTTGAGGAGCTCACTCTGCTCATCACCAAGCTGAAGTTGATTATTTGTGATTGGTGATTTTTTGTTTGTTTGCTTGCTTTTTAGCTTTTTAAGCTTCCTGGGCCAAAATGGCACACAACTGGCTGTATTAGTAGATGCGAATACCCTGGATACACACCAGGGATGCAGGAGCATCCAGGGATGCAGGAGCAGGTCTCACGGTGTTTATGGTTTGCTCTACTGTTGCCTTTTTCATAGCCTGGAAATTCCTTGGTTGGGTATTCATTTGCTTGAAGTTTGAGGGTTACCAGAAGTTATTTCTCTGGCATCTCACAATAATTTCAGATCTTTCACCATCTTCCAAATATGCCATCTAAGGCAGAGAGATGCCCTTTATGTCTGTGTGGGCTAGTTAAAGGTGCTCTCTGCATCCCCTGGGTCTGTTTCTACGTCCTCCTTGCTTCAAGAGGCACATGCATCTGGTCCCAAAGGTCCCAATACATCTGTCATTAATATAAATTGTGTGTAGCTTTGTTGAAATTGGTAGTTGTGGTTCCCAGCTCTTTTGCATGACATCTAATCAATTGCAGTACTGTAAAAGGAGGTATAAAAAGCTCCCAGGTCTGTATCAGACTATCAGATCCCAGTTCTCGCTGCTGTGAGGGGCAGGAACCAGAACGTCAGTCCCCCCAAGAGCTGCAGATACACAGGATGAAATTCCTGTATGAGCTGTCCTGTCTGTCAGCTGGAGGGACCGGGAGACACCAGCCCTGTGTCTGACACAGGGGTGTGAGGGAAGAAAGAATTTCTTGTGTGTGCACTGCTAAGTAATTCAAAGCAGCAGATAAACAGTACCTACAGGTGCATTTCCCTTTTTAATTTCACACTGATGATTCAAGATACTATAACCCAAATATATACACTTCAGATTCTTTTTGGCATACAGCATCAAGCCAACAGTTACTAAAAGAGAAAGGAATAGTAAAACAATCTGTAGGCTGTGCAAATTCCATACATCAGTTGTTTTCTGTTGTTGGATTTTGCATATGCTAGCTTTCTTTTGGAATTCCGAGAGTTAGAGTGAGGAACTGATGTGATAAAGATCTTTCAAAGTTAAGCTTTGATAGTGGTATTGAGTGTCAACACACTGTATGTGCATCTCAAGGATGTTTGTAATTCCAAGAGTGGGAAGATGAGAAGGCAATAAATAATAGGATACAGAGTATACTTTTCCCTTTTTAATGGGAGAATATTTCAGACATGAAATATTATCTGATGTAGCTGACAGATGTTCAGTTTAGCATAAAAGAAAAAGGAGAAGAGATTGAAATGCATAGTCATATAGGAAATAAAAATGCCTAATGAGTAAGGGAACTAATTAGTAAGGGAACCTATTGTGAAATTCTCACAATAAAGTAGCTTATGCTTAGCTTCCTCTAAGTAACCTAAATACATGCTGCCTCAATATGAAATGAAGGGAATATAGAATGAAAAGCCCATCATTTTTGATATTTCACTAATGCTTGCTGTCATCAGTTTTATCTAGCTCACGGACAATCTTAAAACAGGCCAAGAAATGCATGGCACAGACACGTATTTGTCTTATCTTTAATTGTTACTACAGATGTTGTGAGAAATACATTAATTGCCTGTTTTTACAAAGATTGATATGATAAAAATACACAGAGTTGATTTGTTGTATTTCTCTTTGTTTTTCACCATACCAAGGGCTACAAATAGAAGAAGATGGTAAATAAACTGCAGTAGCATTGGGGCTTATAAGTAGCATTCTGAGTTGGGGGCACGACGCAGATGTAAAAATTGGCTCTTCTGTACAAATTTGGAGACAATTCTGTCCTGCCATAGAGGCTTTATCAGATAATAATCACAAAAGCAATTAAAAACTTCTGTTATTATGCTCTTAAGTTAAAATGTACAACATGCACATCTGTCCCCCAATCCAGAGAACAAATAATCTGTAGAGCTGTTGAGGTATTTTCTGGATTTGCTATTTTCTGGAATAATTGCCCGCAAACACGTGAACTTGACCCCTGTGCCAACCAACAGCCTCTTGCCTGTGTACATGGGTTGACCCCAGTGATGGTTTCAGAAAAGCAGGATTTGGGGGTTAGACACATTTGTCCCTGATAGGAGTCATGTTTTCTCCTCATATGGATTAAATAACATACTGACGATCTTCAGAGTTGCTAATTTTGGCCTCTTGATTGCAAGTTTCATTCAGCTTCATGGTTTGCTTTGCCTCACAATTCTAGGAATGGTGGTTTCCTGAGAAAATCAAGCTCGTGATACTTGGGACACTCTCTGTCATGGTTTTTGTTCCTGTAGAATTGGCAAACCAGCACAGCACATAATTAGAATGAAGTTCAATCCGTAGTGGTTTAATACCCTATGTTTTTAAGAGTGTGTAATCATTTTTCTGAAAATATATAAACAGAAATCTTTGTAACGCTCATTTCTCCAGCTGTACAATGGCATACGTGTTATTTGGGGATTTCCAGCCATAACTATAGTAGCAGTATCAAAAGACATTTAAAGCCTGTTTGCTTTGGTCATGTTTTCACTTAATGATTTTTAAAAGCCTGGTGCTGATCTTGCAGTGAGATCCATTTACTCATAGACCTCATTGAAGGCCCAGGACCTGCAGTTAATAATATTCCATTCTGGGTCTACAGACAGGGCGAAGTTTACATGTGATGTCTAAAAATACTTCAGAAGGAACTTACCTGTCAGTATTGATTACAAACACAAAAAGCAGAAAAAGCTTCCTGCATACCCTTGGCTTCCCAGAACAGGGGAAAAGACTAGGTGTGCTCAGAGCTGCTTCTGTGTGGCCACTGGAACCCGGCTGATTGCGGGCCATCACGAGGGGGTCTTTCGGACCACGCAGAAACCTGAGCTGCTTTTGAAGAGGGCAGTCCCCCCGTGCCCTCAGCCTGTGCTGCCTCTGGATGCTGTGCGCGAAGGCTTCAATAACAGCCTTATTCTGTGTATTATCTTTTTTTGCCACAGGTCTTCTGGAAAAGAGAAAGATTTCTGCATGGGCACTACTCCGGAGCCCAGGTGAGCAGCCTGATGCTCCATAGTGTCACCTGCAGTTTGAAAACGACTATTGCACGGGGCCTAATTTCATTGCCATTGAAGTCACTGGTGTTTCAGCATTTTCAGTGTTCCTGTATTAATGCTTACGGCACAATTGCCAGTCATTTACCACGACCATGACATTTTAGCCTCAAGTCACGCGTAAATATCTGAAGTGACTCTGTACTATTCAAGTGAGTGTTCTTGACCACCATTAAAAGCTCTAATTTCCATAGCAGTGGACGGGACTGAAAATTCATAGTTCTTTGCTCGTTATTCAGAAGAATACCCTTGCTTTCTGTAGTATTTGATATAACATAATGGTAAATTATAAATTAATTTCCTGCCTCATTAAGGTCCATGGTGTATAGAGGAATTCTACCCAAGATGAATGTATTCCTGCACTACCAGAACAGATTTAAATCTGGTAGTCAGTAATTGTTTCATGTAATGAAAAACAGTGGTCTTTGTTAGACCCAAGACATTTTACAGACACTGTGACTTGGCAGCTTTTGCAAAACAATAGTTAACTGAAAAGGAGATTTATTTTTTTCTGTGCTAATGGAAGTGATGCTATAGTGTCACAGTGTGTAAATTCAGGAAACGGATCTTCTAAAAATAATTCTTAAAAGAACTATACCCCTCTGTGAAGTGTAGGGTTCTGCTGTTGGGTTTGGTTTCCATGATCAGCAGTACCTGTGCTCCTCTCAAAAGAAATACAAAGTTTAACTACACATGCATCTTAACGGGGACAAGAGACCCAAATGTGACAAAAAGGAAATTGCTCTCATCTCACAGAGTTTGATTAAAGCTTTAGGCATAGAGCTTTTTAAATGACAAATGCTCAATGAAATAATATTATGCCTTTATACTCCAGAGCACTATTAATCTGAGGTTTTAGGACTTTAAGAAATGTTAATTAACTAGTTACCATTCATGTAAAGTGTTAGCATTACAGTCATTTTGTGGGCTGATAACTGAAGTATGGAAATGTCAGGTTCTTTGGGAAGGATGAGCTTGGGTTTCTCTTCCCATCAGGTATTTACAGAGACGTTAACCGCTGATGCAGCACTGATCTCCGTGGATCTTCCACCAGGTGAGCCTGAAAGCAGCAGGAACAATTTGGGGAGAGACTGAACAACGTCAGTCAGGCCCAAAGCAGAACGGTAATGCAGCCTGAAGCTCTGCGTTGGACACTTGGGAGCCCAAATATGATGGAGAGAAGGTGGTGGTCTGAAGGATCTCAAGCAGCTGCATATTCAAGGAGACACCGTTGGCTGTTCCGCAGGAAGGGAAAGGTTTGCATCACTTAAATATATACTTTTTTTTTTTTCAGAAAGTTGCCTGCTCTAACTAGGGTAAATACTGTGAAAATTAGGAAGCCGCTGTGAGGTCTATCATAATGCATCTCTGCTCTAGTTTGACAATTTTTTTGTCTGAGAAAATTAGCCCATTTCCTACCTGTGTTTTAAACTCTTACTGCCATTGTTCATTTTAGAATGCCAAGTAATTAAAATACAGTGGCTTAATGCTCATTTATACTCTGTTTTTTCATAGATGAAAAGCTATCTGTAATAATAGAAACTTACAGAAAATACCTCTATTATGTACCATGCTTCTGACATAATTGGAAATTTTTTTCCCACTGTAGTACGATCTGTGTTCCTAGGATGCCTGTGTTACAGGGGGGTTTGCCTACGTAATTATTTCTTAAAAGTAGAAAGATGCCTTATTAAAAAAAAAAGTAATTTAAAACTTTTGAAACTTGAGTTTTACATGTATAAAGAAAATAATTTGGTCCTTTGGTCGAATCTCTAGTATTTTAAGGGTGACATCTTTCCAAAATGTTGATTTTTAACAGAACCTCCAGTGAAACTACTGAATTGCCCGTTACCTTCAACGGGAGATGGGCCACCACTCCCAGTGCTTCAAAAGCACTGCCCCTGTGATGTTCATAATTTTTTTTTTAGATCGATTACGTTGGTGTGACACCATTGTGCAGGGGTTTGAGAGAAGGTCGTGCCCATTTTGCAGCTCCCTGGTAAGGAGAGGGTCAGTCCCGGGGAGGGCAGGCGGGATGCTCAGTGCAGTATTGCCATCTGTCGGTAACTGCTCAGCGGAGCCGCGGAGCTGCTCCAGACCCTCCGACAATGAACCCCACGCTGACTTGCTGTCGATTATGACTCTTTTCTGCTTTTGAGAGGCTGCGTTTCCCTGGCAGGGCTCTTGCCCAGTACTGCTGCATTGCCAGGGAACTGGCTGGAATGGACAAGGGGGCCTCTGGCTCCCAGCTCTGGCTCAGCTTGTTCAGACCCTCTTCCACGTCTGAGGCCACTACTCAGGGTGTAGTCTGTGAAAACCAGGCAGGAATATTTAAGAATCGTCCCCACCTCTCCGAGAGCGAAAGAGAAGGGTGTAGAATCTGCAAAATTGCTCTGCCTGAGTTTTAAAACCTGCGTCAGACAAAAAGCTTATTAAAACCACAGTTCTACTTTCTAGCCAAGAAGTGTTTGCGTATCATTAATCTAATCAATGGCAATAGTTTTTAGTGTAAGAGATACGGCGCAACACCTGGAATCAGGAGTGTGGAGTTCCAGTTCCAGCGATTCATTAGGAAACCCTCAGAGAACGACGTAGCTCTTCCCTTTTTCAGCACTGCCAAAAATGCTCTGCAGCAAGGTCCAAGGGTGCCAAGCATCTGTACAGGGGATTCAAGATCTGATACCTCTGCAAAAGATCCATCAGTATCCATGTTTCCTAAACATGCACATTCCAAAATTTTGTTTTATCTAATGAAACAAAAGTCCTTATGAAGAATATATGAACCATACAATTACTACCACCAAACAATTACTACATACAGAAATTAATTCCAAAAGGCAAACAATAAAACATAGAAAGAATCAGCAGTGGGAGCCTTAAACAAAGTAATCGCCACCTGTGATTGCTGTGCTGAAGATTGCCATCCATCAAGAAAGACTTGAAAAGTATTCTGAAAAGACAAGCCCAGGAATAAAAATGACAGGACAGAAAAAACATGGATATAATGGAGACATTTGTTTTACAATACATTGACATTTTCCATGCATATACTACTCATGGCCCAAAGGAAACGGGTAACTGCTGGTCTCTGTTCTGTATAAGCCCTGTATTCCTTCTCCCCTTGCAAGTTTTCTCCACTGTTGTAGATTCCAGGTACCCTTTTTTCCCTCAAATCGTTTAACAGCAAAGTTAAATTCACAGCAATTTCTTCCTGTCTATCCTTAGCATAGTTTGCTCTCTGTGTGCCAGGTCCAAAGAGTTTATGTCTGTCACAGTCTGAGTAAAACTATTGTATCTCTTTGCAAGCATCCCTTTCTTAAAAATTTAGGGCACTTTGAAGTAGTTAAAAATGTAGGTATAGACGATTAGCACAAATATTTCAGAATTAGTACATTGTCACAGCCAGTCCTGACCTTGGATTGCTATGTGCTGCTCCAGCCTCAGAAAAAGTATGAGTTCCTTTGCTGATCCGCGTGAGCCCTGTTCCACCCAACTCACTGGAGTGAGCCCGCCATCGCGTCTCTCCCACTGCCAAACCCAAGGGCTGGTGGCTGTGAAGCACCTGCAGATCTGGCTGCTTCTTTGTATTTGACACCTGGGGCTGGATTTGAAAGTCTGGGCCTCTTTCTTATTACCAGTCCTCAGAAGAATCCATTCTACTACTTTCTCTGCAGCCACTCAAGTATTTTATTTAATTAGTGGAAAACGAAAGCGGGATTCAAGACTGTGGTTTTGTTTGCTTATATGTAATAAAACAACTTAGTGCAATGGATTTAAATGCAAGTGGAACTATAGATGATAAATTTTTATCATGCTAGAAAATTTCAATTAGGGGAAATTAGCCACTTGCTTCTTTCTGATAAATTAATCATAGAGATTATCTATTAAACGTGCCACTTAACCTTTCTGCCATAAGTGCCTGAGGCAGTAGTATTTAGGCTCCACACATTCATTTGGAAATATTAATTTCTATACAGCTGTCTTCCGAAATGGAATTTTCACTTGTCTTTTTTATGAGTAGGTCATTGTGCAGCTGTTGTTAATAGAGGCTGGCATTTGTAAAATGGTAAATCCACCATTGTACCCTATAGGTCACAAAATTGATCTCCATCAATTACAGAATATCCTTTATTAAAATGCCCTTTCTCGGCCCCAAAGGGTCCCATCCCTCGCTGTGACAGCCTTTGGCCTGTTTGAAATGGGGATGTGTTTCAGCCGGTTATTTTGAAGCACCACTAAGTTCACGCTATCTGTCTTCCATTAGGTTAAGGCTTTGCCTTGACTCTACGTTATCGCTTCCATCTACATTAGAGCTGCCTTAAAATGACTCTTGGGGGACATTGGTGTGACAGTATCAGCTGTCCGAGAACCAGCTGTCTCCACTGCTGCACCTCCCCGTCCAAATCCTCCTCCACAATGAAGTCAATTGCTCTTTTCAATGTAGACAAGGCCTTACTGTCCCGGTCATGGTCAGCTGTTGCACAGCTTACGGAGAGACAGGCAACTCCTGGAACTGCTACAAACCTCATCCTGTGCTCTTCAAAGATTAGAATTAGGACTTTGGTCTAGATATCTTTCTCATATCCTGTAAAATTTGCATAGTCTGCTGCAGGAGTAGTCTGAACTCTAGCACTCTCTGAGGCCAGATCCCAGAGAAAGAGGGCCAGATACCCCAGATCCAAGGGAAAGAAGAGAGGAAGTAGGAAAGGAGGCAGTCCAGAAGAGAAAATATGAATGGCAGATAATTTATAAACTTTAAGGTTAGTGAAATGAGAGACAATATCTCAGAATCTTAGAACAAAGTATTACAAAGAAAGTAAATGGAATTTACATTATATGAGCAGCAAGGACATTAGTTATGGGTAGTGAAGTGTTTCAGAAAGCAGAACTGGTAGCAAGACAGTGATGTTACAGCCACAGTTTGTCCATCATGTGAACTAGAATGAATACATTATTGATTATATTATTGATTACCTATACATTCTTGCACAGTGAAGTATGAGAAGAACACTTGTAGATTTGGGATGTGAAGCCAGCAACATCCTGCTGACTTTGGATTTGGCTTGGATAAACTTGAAGGTCTTCAAAGTTTAAGATCTGGAGGATTTGGAAACAATTCAAGTCGTGCAAGGACCATGATAAAAAAAGACAGAGAAGAGGAAATAAGATTGAGGAGAGCTGTGTTGAAACTTGGACTGAGGTACAGCCAGGCAGTCGTGCAAATTTCACATGAAAAGGAAAAGAACAATTCCAAGACTGACGATTGCTACATGATCGGAAGCAAGAAGCTAAGGAGCTAGATTGTGGTTTGGCAGTTTGGAAAGGAAGTGGTAAAGTGAGGTAAAAAAAGAGAACTAGAGTAAGAAATGAGGATTTAAGAAAGGAATTGTTGAGTACAAGGGGCAGTGAAATCCTGAATGTGAAGAGAATAACACCTGAGATACTGCCCAGGTTTTACAGTGAAAGGCAGGACAGGGGAATTGTCAGTTTCGAATCAATAAAAGCAGAAAATCAGAAGCCAAATGGAGACATGATCACCATTTAAGAAAACAACAGGATAGCAGGGAGGACCTGCAAGAGAAGTGAGTGCAAATTTGTATACAGGGCAGACCTTGGGCTTGAGGCTGGTCAGTAGAAAGAGGGGAACGTGTTCTGAGGGCAATGACTGCTGCTGACAGCAAGAAAGAAACTAGGGAAAAATGTATGTAAGGGATCCTTGGATTTGGTAGGGATGTGGTGAGACCACTTTATTGAAATCCCATTTACCCTAATTTGAGAAAAATCAGACGGGTGAGTCAGGAGCATTTCATGGCTGGCTATCAAATGCTATCAGTAAGGCTAACATTTTAAAAAGGGTATTTGTTCTCTCCCTATGACTAATAGGAGATATTTATTAGGCCAAAGAACTTTACATCCTGAGTTACCACATGACTATGAACAAGAGCCTAGGATTATTGAGGGGTTTATCCTGAAGGCCTTGGAAAGGAAGGAAAATGTGTAAAGTTTAACATGGCAGCATGCACGGTGACCTAAGTGGCACTTGAGTGCTTCTTTGTGGGATCAAGTCCATAGTCCAGTTGTTGTTGTTTCCTTTTCCTTCGTCCCACGAAGGCACACAGGGAACCACACACACTGATGGATGGTCGGGCAGATTCAGGTACCGTGAGAGAAGCAGCTTTGCCTTGGGAAATTGCCCAAACCTATGATTGGCAGGGATGAGAATGGCCTCCAAAAATGTAAAAAGCCAAACAAAAAATGTGTAAAGTGATTAAGATTTATTTTGCTGAACAAAAGGCTTTGGCCTATTAAACAGGTATTTTGAGTCTGAAAAAGCAAACCTTAGAAACAGGCAAGTGTAAGGTAAGGAAGGACTTTTTTTTAGACAGTCTACTATCGCTCTACCAGAGGTACACATCTGTTAATATAATTAAGGATCAATTAGGCATGTTTTTTGCTCAGCAGCAAGGAAAAAATGCTGATTCTGCTGCTTAAGATTCGGGCTGTGATTTTAGTGATCTGAGCCAAGTTCACGCTCTGTGACTCTGATTTAGGCCCGGATCCATGAAGGGGCTTAGGTGCTTAAGATATGACTTCACTGGGATTTATTCACCTAAGCCGCAGAGTGCAATCACTGGAATTTGACATATTTGTGTACACGCCCCCGTTGAAACAACATTCTGCTTTTATGCCCAGAACAGCCTTTTTTTGCTCCAAAGAAGGGCACAGCTGCTGTCCGGCCTGCCCCGGCCTGCCATCCCTCCGGCCCTGGCTCAGGCCCCTAAGCTCCTTACGCAATGGCCGGGGGAAGCCGGGACTCTCGTGTTGTGTGGGGAACGTTTCAAGGAGTGGGGAGATGACGGGTGGGCAGCCCTTTGGGGGGGTCTAGCACAGGTTTCGGGGTGCCGTTTATGCCGGGCGGGGGGGGTTCAGCGCCACATCCCTTCCCTCAGGCCTGCTCACGGCGCAGCGGAGCTCCCCTCGCCGCGCTCCGCCGGGCAGGGCCGGGCCCTGCGGCCGACACGGGTTAAAGATGGCCCCGGGGAAGCGACACTGGCTTTAACCAGGTCACCTCCCTGATGCCGCGCCCGCGGGTGAGCAGGGCGGTCAGCGAGGCCGGGCCGGGCCGCCCTCTGCGAGGGGAACCCCTCGCCCGGGCCGCGCTGCGCAGCCCCCAGGGCCGGCCGCCCCTCCGTGGGTCCCGGCCCGCCCCGCCGCGGCGAGTCTCCCCACTGTGCGGGACCGACGGCCGGGCGGAGCGCTGGGCCTCCCCCCCGGCACGGCGGCGAGGGAATCCCGCCGAGGGGAGGGGGGCCGGGGCGGGGCCGGCGGCGGGAGGCCGAGCTCGCCGGTATAAAGGCGGAGGCGGCGGCGGTAGCTCGGCTCGCCTTGCTGGCTTCCGCGCCTCAGCCCGCGTCCGTCTCAGCCCTGCCCGCCCGCTAACATGGCGCTCTCCGGCGACCCCCATTTCAAGAAGCTGGTGGAGTGGCACAAGGCGAACGCCCCCAAGCTGGTCCTGCGGCAGCTCTTCGAGGCCGACAAGGATCGCTTCCAGAAGTTCAGGTGAGGCTGGGGCGGACCCCTCGCCCACCTTCCCCCGCGGCCGAGCCGGGCTGCAGCCGCCCCGGCCACCGCCGCGGCCCAACGGGTCCTCGGGGGCGCCTCCGTCTGCGGGGCCCGGGGCGGTGCGGGGGCCCCTCCCTCAGTCGCTCCCTCAGGTGGGCCTCGCCTCGGGCGGGCGGGATGCGCCCTCAGGCCGCGGAGCCGCGGCGTTTTCCGCCTCCTCCCGCCGGGAGGCAGCGGGGCCCGTGCCGGGGGGAGGGAGGCCGGTGGGGAGCAGGCCCCGGGCG
>JAOXJM010000063.1:35912020-35966085 GCA_026413425.1 Tringa solitaria
GCCGGGGGGCGGGGGGCGGGGGGGGTGCAGCCCCGGGGGGGGGGGGGGGCGGCCCCGGGCCGGGCGGGGGGGGGGTTCGTCCGGGCAGCCCCCGCTGAGGGCGGCCCTGCCCGCTCGTCCTTGACTCATCCTTGCAGCAGGGTACGTGCCGGGAAGCACAGCGCCGGGCTGCGGCATTGTGGGTCCCGCGCCTCCCGCACCCGCCGGGCTTGCTTAGTCACGATAAGCCCCGCGATAAGATCGCCTGGAGCCGTCCGTCCCCCAGCCCCTACCTGTGGGCAGCGCCGCCCTGCCTGCCCCTGCCCCAGGCGGGGAATTTTTAGGGGGGGTTGGGGGGGGTGGCAGGTTTAGCCCTCCCTTGCCTCATAGTGTCCGCGTTACGGAGCGAGCGTTGCAGGCTCTTGGCTGGAGGAGGAAGTAGGAGGTGGAGGCAGAATGGTGATGTGCGGGTTCCTCCTGGGCGCCGGAGACCGCTCCGAGAAATCGCCAGCAATGGTAAACGGCTAACAGTATGTAGCTGCGTCCCTGGCTGGGGTGATGAAGCCAGCCGGGGTAAGGCAGGTGCAGCGAGCTGCTGTGGGCCCGACTTGTTGCATGGAGGAAGCTCCCCATTAGAGGCCTTGGTAAAGCGACTCTTCTTTCCTCTTGAGCTCGGTAGCCACTTCCGAAGTGGTGATTAAACATCACATGTGAAATCCTGACTGCCAGTGTACAAGAGCTGAAATGCCATTTGAATTGATGGAAAAGGTATGATAAATTTCTAGAGCATTGACTTCATCTGGCTATTCTAGCTTTTTATACAGTTAGAGATCTTTATAAATATTACCTTATGGAAATCTACTAGCTCTTCTCTCGTAGAGAAGGTTGCAGATTTTCCTGATGTCCGGTATATCCCAAGAGACTGGATTTGGTAATATCCTTGGAAAAAAATAAAGCTGAAGCAAACTAGCTAAATAAAAGGTATAATCAAGAGGTTTCTTTCAAGGTTCCTTCCTCAATGGGAAGGTATTCTTATTGAGGGTAGCACTACATCTTCATCTTACTGCTTGTGACCTTCATATTATCTAAGGTGCTTTAACCATAAAATACACTCTCAGTCTCAAATAGTTTGTATTTAATTGCTCTGTCACTCTGTACAGTTAACCAAGGAGAAGATATTTGACAACTATCATTTTAGACACACACACTCATCTCTAACACATTTTCCCCATGCTGAGAGTAATCAGTGTGTCTCCTAGAATGTGTTTATCTTACTATTTTTTTGTCAATCATTCTTTACCAAGGTCATCTATTTCAAATAGCTGCCCAACTTAATATCCTTTTATGCTGCACATAAGGATAGAAAGAGTCAAATTGTTTTAAATTTACTTAATCCATCTTAATCCTTTCTTTTCATGATCTCAGTCCTGTTTCCTGATAAACCTACACATTCTGGACCCTCAGAAGAAGTTTCTCATAGCAAAGTATAGTTGCAGAACTGAGAGCCTGGGATAGTTTAACAGATCTTGTGTGGTTCTTGCTGGTTGCCACTTCGGGAGCCAGATCAGCAGATGATGGTAGTTAATATCTGTTGAAAGCCGAAGCAGCCTGGAGGCTTGGCCACAAGGTCCTCTGTAGTTTGTGCCTCCCTACACTCTTGTGAAATGAAATTAATCTTTATGAATACCTTTCACTTAGTTCTGTGAGGTATTATCATAGAATCACTTACTGTCTCCCTTCCTTTAGAAGGAAAAGAGAAACCTATACCCATGGAGAAGTGCTTCCCAAGACTGGTTCTGGAGATATTTCAGAGTGGTGTGAATAATTTTTAGTCTGAATATTTCATCTCTGAGCACAAGTATCTAGTTAATGTCATAATAAAGAACTTTCTGCTCATTGTGTCCCACAGAGTATAGATAAAACATCCTGTCTTTGTTTTGTCCCCTTTTTCTTCCTCAGAGTGGTATATCCCATTTTCCTGATGGGGATTGTAGTCAGATCTGTTGGGTGACTGAGCTTTCTTTACCTCCCAAATGTAAGGTCTGGTAGGAACAGCGGGTCTTAACAACATGGCTTGGTCACTGGAAACACTCTACTAGTTTTGAAGGGGTTAGAACTGGTACGATGCAGCCCTCATTAAACTCAGCAGATAATTGATACCTGGGTGCTGATTAAGGTACTCTTGATGCAAATAGCTGGTGTGAGATGTAAAGCCCTAGTTATACTCCTGCTGGCTGGCTTCTGAAGGACCAGAAAGAGCCTCCAATCTAAATGGCAAACATACCACCAGGGAATCCATGCCTAATCCGTTTCGGGGTTGCATACGGCTGCTTTAGTTCATGTTTAGGTGGGAGGGTAAATCATTCTGAGATGCTGCAGGTGACCTTCTGATGAAGGGCTGCATCACTTCAGGGTGGATGTGGGTTACGTGCCGAGTCTCCTGTCCCACCTGGTCAGCGCTGCCATGAGCTGCTGCACTGCAGAACGCGACTGCGCTGCAGGGGCTCGGGGTTCTGCTTAAATAAAGGGTGGGTCCCTGGGTGTGAGGGCTTAAAATGAGATTACATTGCGTGTTCCGCCTTGTGTGGGGAGAAGTTAGATCTGGGACCCATTGCCTGCTTTTTTGCATGAAATGTCTCAGGATGCCATCCTCCTGCAGTCTCTTCAAATGAGCAGTGGTTTGAATCCACCCAGAATTTCATGGGATACTTTCTTCCAGGTCTAGTGACATAGATGGCTATTCATGCAAGTAAAATAACAATGAATTGTAGAAGTAAGGCTTATGTCAGGTAAACATAACGGGGAGATTGTAAGGATTTCACGTTCATGGAGTAAAACACTGGGAAAGACTATCTTTCTGTATTAAACTGGAGTACGAGACTTAAGAGTTCTACTGCTCTAAACGGTCGGAGCATTGGTATACTATTGCCTTGCTGTGTCATTAGTGAAATGTGTTCATATTTGAGGCATCTTTGCACTTGGATGGTCAGGGTTTCAGGGTTGCTCTTTGCAGCCCACTGAAGAGCAGGGTGATTAACAGTATTGATACTGGTGTCCCTTGCTTCCCTTGGGTTCTCACCTATAAAAGAAACACTCTTCTAAGATTGTGCTTGAAGACGCCTTCCTTTCCTTTTTTACTGTCTCTTGTATTTTAAGAGCAGAAAAAGGACTTGTTACTGTGTTTTTCCTCGGGTTAATGAAGCCACCCAAATGCCTAGGCCTTGCTGATGACTGTTACTGCAAGTTCAGCTCCATTCTTCCCTTGCCGAGTCTTGCCTGCTCTGTCGTATCACGTCTGTTTGGATTAGCAGTTATGCCACGGTTTGTCCCTGCGAGGTCTCTGGCATTATGTGCTCACTGAAATAACAGTGCATGTTTCTGTGCTCAGATACTGGGAAAGGAAAAGCAGGGGGGATAGAACAACGGGGAAACACCGAGAACTTGGGTTCATGCAATTTCCTGTGGCGTGTGTGTGTGTGGAGCAAGAGTGAGAGTAAGATACAAAGGGCTGGCTGTGCTTTTACAGAAGGCCTACTGAGTTACTTACAGGACTTTGACTCTTCAGTTTTAGAGTAAATGTGTGTATTTGGCTGTAAATTAGTACAAAGAAGAAATGGAAAGAAAACTGCACTGTAAAAGGACAAGAGGGACTGTAGAACTTCTCATGTAGATACAAGGCTGGCAAATACAATACGATACTTGATTTCTCTTGGAATACCATTTCTGTGTTTCATCTCACATGTAAACCCAAAAGTGCTTGTATTTTGAAGTGCTGGGCTATAGCTTACAGATGAGGATTAGTTAAAGAATTTGGAGACTTCTACTGACTTGGTGATGACAGTGAGACTACACCATGCACAGATGGGGTTTAATTCTGCAGAGTAGTTGACAGAATGTTTCTGCACAGATTTTTAAATCAGGCCTGTTCAAGTCTTCTTATAAAAGGATTGCTGTATTTGTTGAGAGGGCCTGTAGGAAGACAGTTTAATTCCTCAGCAGCAAAAGAATGTGGTAAGCTTTATACCTGTGGTACGTGAGGAAGTAGCTGGTGGTTGGTAGGGGATGCTAGTGGCTCAGTGAAAACAGAATGGGATAGTCCAACTGTGCATTAAATATACCTCATTGTATTTAGACTTTCATAAGTAGAAAGTGGAAACTATAATTTAGCTTGTTGAAAACCATGCTCTTCAATTAAAACAACACACTAGTAAGTCATTTTAGGAAACTTATGGGGCAGATCAGTCCCTCAGGTCATCTTTATTAACTTAATATAATTAGGATTCAAATTATTTTGTAATCTGTAGAGGAGTTATCACTGTCTTGCTTAAAACAGTCACTTCAGGAATGTGCAATTAAACAACATTAAAATGTGCAATTTGCTTTGACAGTTTGACTCTGAACACCGATCATGGGGATATCTTACTGGATTATTCGAAGAACCTTGTGACAGAAGATGTGATGAAAATGCTGATGGAACTGGTAACTCTTTAAAATGTTGAATTAATAAACCAGATGTGTTTGGGTTTTTTAAAGTTAACTTTTACCTGCAACTGATTATTCTAGCATCGCTTGTATACCTTTAGCTCTGAATTCTAGAGTCCATCAAAGTTAAAAGGCATCTGCTTACAAATCTTGGCACTGTTTGAAGTAGTGCACTGTCCTTTAGCCCCAAGGTACAGTTTTCAATGCGCAGATCTGTTTCTTGTGGTCACTGGAAAGACTTTTGTCAGTGTAACAGACCAGTTGGTGTCTGGCACTGTTATTGAGGCCTGCAGTAAAAGAAGAGAGATTCAGGTAAAGTTGTAAGAGAAGGTGATGTCTTCCATACCTAGCAGATGAAACACTACTTATGTTATGCAGTCCTAGTTTTGAGATTCATTTGCAATTGGATGTATTTTAAGAAAGAAGATTGTGTCATTAACTTCAATTTATCTCTCTGTCTGTATTTACAGCCCTTCCTTAACTATTGGTTCAGCCACAGGCTTAGCCCAGATAGCACACAGGTTTTTAGAAAGGGAAGAACCAGCAAAAATAGCCAGAGCAGAATCACTTTTGCTACTTTTCAGTAGAAAAGCTGTTACAAAGAATCAGTAATGAATCCTGTAGCAGCTGACAGGATGAACTGAGCAATTAAAATGGATTCATTGCATCTCGGCCATTCAGCATGTGTTACTGTGTAACTTTTTAAGGAAATAAACAATATGCATAAAAATACTTGCTTTAAAATAAGAGAATCATTTTTTAAGCTAGAATCTAGTGGGTTTTTTAATCTAAAATCATAATTATTGCTTCACTGTCTTACGTGGCAAATGCTTACGCTCTTCTATGTAGTGCTGGACCTTTGACTTCTTACTATTTTTAAGAGGAATCTATTTTTACATTTCTCAGGCGAAGTCAAGAGGTGTGGAGAGTGCCAGAGAGCGCATGTTCAGTGGGGAGAAGATCAACTTCACTGAGGTAAGGCTATTTCTGTCTGTGGCTCTTTCCCCTCAGTTGTGTCTATATATTCTGGATGGTCATGCACCTGTGTAAGAGGAGTCTTGAAAAAACTTACTCTAATTGCTACTCTGAAGTACTGAGTGGTTGTAATGTTTGCTTCACTACTTACATGAGAAATTTTTACAGCTGTGACAAAAAGACAGAAGAAAATGTGTGTGAATAAATCTATTCAGTCCTCCCTTCAATACACATCTTAGGTTTGGGTGTTTTTTAGAGATTTGGTCCTGTATTGGGTTTTTTCTTGTCTTCCCTCTTTTGTAGAGAGGAAGATGAGTTAGATCTTGCAAAGGGCATAGAACAGAGTATTGCGTTCCAGGTATCCCTTACATGCTTTTGCCTAATGTCAGTGTTGGTAAAGCCTAGTAAACTGCCCACAGAGTTTTAGTGAGGACTGTGTAAGACTTTCTGCTTTGGGTTGCTGATGCTGCGTATTGCTGGGTACATTTACCAGTAGACTATAAACAATCTTGGGAAATTAGCCATCCTTGTCAGTAACAGGATAAGTATCTTCCTCTTTTTGTAGATCTGAAGGTTGTAATTGTGGCTAAATCTTCACTAAAACATACAGAAAACCAACTGTACCTTTTTTTTTTAAATTAAAAATAGGGTGAAAACTGGAAACTCAACAGTGTAGCATGATATATTAGTCTGCCTTAAATACTAAGGGCTATTTAGTATGTTTGAGGTAAATTCACAGGAATTGGCATTTTCTTTGGCTTGGTTATTGACTGATTTAGCTGTTGCACAAACTGTCTGCTTAAAATAACTCAGCAGTTGGACATTGTATTGTTTGAGAATGCTACGTGCTTGTGAAAATCCAGAGACAAAAACAGATAAAGCTCAACTGGAGAAACGGTTCCTCTTCCTTCTGTGTTAATGCCTTCTGTGCACAGAGGTATTTCTAGTCAGTGATAAAAGGAAGCAGGAGAAGAGGATGGTAAGTCTTAAATCTGCCTGGGGGATTGGGTTCTCAGATACTGCCTCTCAGTAGCCTTGTGTAACACAAATTATTACAGGGTTAGCCCAACTTAGCAGCTGAAGTCTTCTCAGAAGGATGAAATTTTCACAGAAAGCACTTAAACACAATATTAAACTGTGATGTGTTTTGGCCCCTGCTGCTAGCTCCCTATTTTGCTACTGTCTCGATACGGCAATTTTATGTAGCAATTACCTGCACAATGAGTTTAGAAACATCTTTCTCGTTATCAGACTGTTTCTCATTTACAGTCAGAAGTTGATATGGAATTAGATTTGATTTGTCTAGCTTGTTCTGTTTGTATAGAATATCAAATTAAGTTGGTTTGACTCTGGAATATGAACATGTGGACAATGTGAAATTGTCATGAGACCTTAAAAACAGGATGCTGTCAAATGGCATGACTGAATAAACCTAAAGCAATAGGACAGAAGAGCTGCTTAATAGCAAGAACTGACTTGTCTGCTACTCTTGTTCTGATTTAGAATGTTTTAAAGCTATTTGTCCAAAGTATTTAAGACTTGCCTGTATTTGGTGCTGCAGGCATTGGCTGCATGGTGTGTGCTCATGTGGAAATTCTTTATAGTGCGCCCAAGCATGTCATTGCCAGGTGTTTGTCCCAGATCAGTTAAAACTTGCAGCTTGACACAGCACAAAGACAGTGCATTACAAGGTAACTCATATCTGACCACGCGTTGTGGAGACAGTCTTCACAGCCCACCTGATACTTAGAAAATACTTCTATTTAACAGTGGACATCAGGGCCGATATGACTGCTGCTCTTGATCAAAACAAAGCTTCTTTCAAGTCTGATAGTGAGCAGTATTTACCAAATAATACCATTCCATGGCTGAGTGTTGCAAAAAAATTACCCCCGTTCACCCCAAATTTAAGTGGGTTCATTTGGTAATTAGTAACTGAAAGAGCTTTTTCGTATTCCAAGTCAGTAACCGCAAACTCAATGACTTTTGAATTAGCATTTGGTATTTCAATCATAACTTGGCAGCTCACATTGTCTGTGTTGTCTCTGTCTCACAACGCCTCCCATTGTAGCGAGGAACAATGAGGTAGAGCAGACTAAATTTTTAATTTGTTCATTAGTATTGGCTAACTCCTTCATTGTAGATTAAAGCTGTTAAGCTCCTGAACAGGAGAATCACAGGCCAGATTTCAGTGCTTTGACTTGAGTACAGCTGGAGAATTAATGTAATATGGTGCACGCTAACAGATTTTTGTTGTAACACCTACGTATCTGGTGTGCAAGTATTCAGGGAACGTTTAATTGTGGGCAGTGGATAGAATAATGTGGCTATTGTATTCCTTTTTGTCAGATGTTTAAATGCATATTTATCTCTTCCTATATGAAATGGACTACTCAAGGTAATTGAGAAAATGCCAGAGAAAATAACGTTGGCTGCTTGTTATAATTGATTTTTCCAGTATCAACATTAATAGGAAACAACTTCATCTTTGTATACCTGAAGCATGCCAAAATAATTCGGATCACTGAGGACTGAATATTGCTGAATTCTGAACCTTAATCATTGAATGCTTTTCAAGGGATTTTGAGCTTTCTTTTCAGAGTAAACAAATAAGCTATTTGTTTACTTTGCGTATTATATGCTTTTATAAGCCCTGTGCACTGGTTCTGTGAAGCGAGAGGGTGATTTAGATAGCTGGGGATGAATGTGTGTATATGCACGCTACTGCTCTGCTAATTCCAGCGAATCTGAAGGATTTTAAAGTCTTGAAGATTGTACGACCTTCTGGATGCAGCACCTAAGGCTGCTGGGTATAGTTTGGAAATAGCTTCCTCAGTTTTCCCCTTCTTGTTTCAGAACCGAGCTGTGCTTCATATTGCGCTGAGAAATCGTTCCAATGTGCCAATACTTGTCGATGGGAAGGATGTTGTTCCAGAAGTAAACAAAGTGTTGGACAAAATGAAACACTTCTGCCAGGTATAAAGTGCCACCTTAACTTACATTTCATGCATTTGTTCTACACCCATCCAGGTTCTTGCATGTGTATTGGGCAGCATTGATTGTAGGCTGGTTCATATGAGTTATTGTGCCCTGTTTTGAGGTTTAGAGTATTTCTCGCTCAAGTGTGGAGTTGGAGCTGGTTTTAGCATGATTTGCTTTTCTCTCTGCTCCTAGTTGGGTTTTTCTTTAATGGGCTCTCTAGATCTTTTCCTTTAGCAGTTAATCTTGCATTTACTTCAGAACCCTCATAAATCATTAAGTACCATTCAAATATTGCCTTATTTTTTCTTGCTAATTTGGCAATGACTTGACTCTATCAAGTAGAAAAAGCCTCTTAACATTTGTGTAAAATCAGGAGAGAGGTAGAACATCCCAGCTCACTTGCAATTTGATTACACTCTACTTAAATAGTTTCTCAAAGTTCTTCTAGTTTTAGGTCAGATTCCTTTATGATTCTATGCTGTTTGCAGCTTTAGCAGCAGGAAAGTTTTTTTTGTTCCATAATTAATAGAGTAGCTAACCATTATCTTCAAATATAATTCATTGTTCTTTTATTCTGGACATCTTTAAAATGTAGGCATGTGTAGCTAAGGAGGTAGCTTTGGGTGTAGGTGTTAAACTCTAGAAGCTTGAAAGTTGTCTTTGGCACTTTCTGCAATGCCTGAAAACACAGCCTGTTCCCAGTGTTAGAATCGCACGCTTCAGTGTAAGTATAAAATAGTCACTGCGATATTTATTTTTTTTTTTTGCCACAGAGAGTCCGTAGCGGAGAATGGAAAGGCTACACTGGAAAGGCAATCACTGATGTGGTCAATATTGGGATTGGTGGCTCTGACTTGGTAAGTTTTTGACATATATATATATCATCTTCCATAGCTTTGTGAGTGTGTGCTTGCAATGAAGATAAAATCTAATTGTTGCTTCTGTCTAGGGCCCTCTGATGGTAACTGAAGCCCTGAAACCATACTCCAAGGGAGGCCCTCGTGTTTGGTTTGTGTCCAACATCGATGGTACTCACATAGCCAAAACCCTGGCTGAGCTCAAACCAGACACTACGCTCTTCATCATTGCATCAAAGGTACGTCTAATATGAGCACTGGGGAGTGACCTCAACTGTAAAGGACTCAGAACAGAGATCTGCCTGCAGGAGGATCTAGATCAGGGACTTCTAGGGTGGACTATTTCTAAATGTTGTGATTCATCCTAAACTTGCAGTATAAGCTTGTGTTGTTACTGAAATATTTGGGGATCTAGAAGTGCTGAAAATGACTGGAAATTGCTTGTTTCAGGTGTATGTCGCACTCAACACAAGTTTAAGCTTAATTCACAAAAGCTTGTTTCACTGCACTTCTCTGTGGGTGGAATGCAGGATTCTACATAGTTATTTCTTTGAAATTCAAGATCTTGTTGCTTCGTTCCTTACTTTTATTTAAGGTTACTTTTGGTCCTTTATCTTAGGTACAGTGTTCTGTTTTTGCTTTTAAGTTTTGCACAAACAAATGGCATGTAGTTGGGGGATTTTCATTCTGTTTTAGGGTAGTATCCAAATGTCTTCACCTAAATAACTTACACGGCTCAAGGAACTCAGCTTTTAAGTGCTGAGCTTCTTTACTTACAAACAGGTAAAGATAGCCTGCTGGTAGTTTATAAGATTATTTCTGAATGCAGACTTAATAGCTGCCTTTTTTTTTAAGTTTTGCCTTGCTATTAGCTTATTCTGTAAGCATAATTGGTAGCTACCACCTGCCTTTGAGGAATGTTTCTGCCTCAGCAGAGAAAGCTGATGAAGACAAGCTTCAGAATTATGTAACTTGGGTCGCCTTTGTTTGCAAATCACAGTAGAACCTTTTTGCTGTTGAAGCCACTCTCCAACAAATGAACATGTGTGTAGTGCTGGCCACGCTCTACGGCGCTGCTCATTATCTTATCTTGGCAACCCTGCAGCAAGGCAGCAACCTATGGAATAATAAGGAAACTTCACAAAGTAATACTAATGGTCACTTTGAATAATTGAGTTCAAGGATCACGGTTCAAAGGCTTACAAGGCTGCCAAATTGCAAGAGTAGCACTTCAGTTTCTGTTTGCCAGACTGTAGTTAAATAATTGGATATATTTGGAAGAGGATGAATGGCATTTTTCCATCACAGTCTTGTGTTTCATAATGAAATATTTTGGGAGATGGATGAGAGTAGGTTGAATCTAATGTTCACCCTTAAAGCTAAATTTTGATGGTTGAGTAAATCAGAATGGTTGTAGATACTTGCAAAACTGCATGACTGAACTTCTGTGCACACTTCAGGAAGCAGGAAAATGCTTTCCTCTAATCAGCAAAATTAAATTATGACAAGAGCCTTAGCAGAAATGTGTGTTCCTACATGAAAAGTAGGAATTGAAGAACAAGAGGACAGCCCATCTTAGGTTATCCTGTTCTGATGCTCAGTGAGTTCTGTTTTAGTTGAATGGTAAAACTTCATGTTTAGTGAAAGACTAAAGTAGAAAATTTTAGTCTCAAGGTTTTGCATAACAGTTTAGGGGAGGGAAGGTAGGAAATGGGGAATAATTACTCCAATTCCAGATATATGCTAGTTTAAGATGAATCCAGCAAGCTTATTCTTTACTGGGCTGATAAACTTTAAGCAAGTTCAGGCTGCTAAAAGGTATGTTCCAAATAATCAGAGCAGAGTGATTCTAGATGTTCACAATACAACTGCTGCCAGACTTCAGCAAAAAAATAAGTTTAAGTACAGTGTTTTACAAACTTCCTCCTTTTCCGATGTGCAGACTTTCACCACCCAAGAAACCATCACCAATGCAGAAACGGCCAAAGAGTGGTTCTTGCGTGCTGCTAATGATGTAAGTCTAATATGGTTTGGTTACTTAAAAGGACGCAACATCTTGTTGTGCAGCTTCTCCCTGGTTAGTCTGTGTGCTTTGGAGCAGAGCCAGGCAATGCCTAGACCTAAGCTGTACAGCTCAGCAAATGCTGTACATACGTCTCAGACCTTCATGCTTAGTGACAGGCTGTTATGTCCAATCAAAGTGCTAAAAACACCAGTTTTTCTTGATAAACGGTTGTCATGTGTTGTTCCCCCAAATCCTGCCTGCAAAGTAATTCATTGGAGTATTTGCATTAGAGCTGGCTAATAATTTGGTGGAACCACTGATATGGAAATCCAAGGATATTGTGTCTGTGGCATTACCTTCCAATTCTTGGCAAATCTTTAAAAACTAGAAATGAAGCCATGGTTGGAATGATATACTGGTATTTCAATGACAGATGGCTGTGCTATGAATAGAGACTTTGTATTTGGCTCGTTCTCTCCTGTTTCTAACCTTTAAAAGAAAAAAGCAGATATTGCCTGCTCAGGTAATTAACCTGTTCCAGTTAGGGTAGTTGTACGTAGTTTGAAAGCTGGGCTTTGAAATTCCTCATTACGCTGCTGTTGCAGGTGACTCATCATTCTTCACCAGAACATTTACTGAAAGACCAAAGTGTAAATCTTGAGCTTGAGATTTATCAGTAATTCCAATTGTCTTGATCTTTTGACCCTTGCTGGTAGCACATACGCAACAAACTCCCTCTGCTTCAAAGCATTGGTAGGGGTGTTCCAAGCTGGGAGCATACTCTTAAGGAAATAGTGTGCTGCTTTAAGCAGTGACAGTTTCCACAGGGCTACACGAGAATATTACTGGAATGTTATCTTCAGACAGGCACGGTGCCCCGTCCCACACTGAATGGGCATAAGATGATTGCAAGTTGATAATGCAAAAATCACTGCTGATAGTCACCGGTATTTTGTTTAAATGTAAATGGAGCAGATCCGCTTTATGACCAGAAATCAAAATAATTAGCATTCTAGATCTAATGATGTGTTTATTTTTCATTAAGCCTTCAGCTGTGGCCAAGCATTTTGTTGCCTTGTCTACCAATGGTGTAAGTATAGCAAATTTATTTATCTTTTTCCTATGTACCTTTAAGATGCTGTAATTTTAAAATCCAGTAAGGAAGCCTGTCTTTTAGAACACTGTTACTTGAATACCAGTAGTTAACCTTCATCTTGAAAGATTCTTCTACTGAAAATAACTGAATCACTTCTAGAGTAATGAACTGTAGCCGGATTGGACCTTTGTTATAGATTTGTGCTTTTTCTGTGAGAGCTTTAAATCAGAAATCAAATCTCTTATACTTGAAATGACTGCCCTGTTATTAGTGAGTGTCACCTGTAATTGTTTAAGTGTGCATGAATGCAGTTAGGTAAACAAATACTGCTCTCCTGCACTCAAGTATGTGCTGAAGTGATGCAGGCAGTTTGTGTGTATAATCACATAATGTACCCTGATGTGGTGTTTCACGCAAAAGTATGAAGTAGAAAGACCAATAGCAATTAGAAAAAGACTCTGCAATAATTGAGAGGCTGTAGGAACTTCCCCCCACAGTACCCTTTGGCCCATTGTTAAGGGTAAACTGAGTGTCAGATCAGCTCCTAACCATATTGTCACTTAAATTGATCAGCAAATGACTGTATGTCACTGACTCTATTTGAGACTGAGTAGTGATAGTGATCTCTGGAAATGAAGGTACACTTTTTTCTGATGGACGCTATGTATTTTTAAAATGGAGCGTGTAACTGGGAAATTTGGGTATTTAATAGGTACCCAAGTTGTATTTTGTCTTTCGTAGACATATAAAACTTTTTGAGAATGTTGGGTTTACTTATGGTGTTCTTACATGTTTGTTTGTTTTATTCTAGCCTAAAGTTAAAGACTTTGGAATTGACCCAGAAAACATGTTTGAGTTCTGGGATGTAAGTACACGTCTAATGTTGTGTGGTAGATACTGTTAGAATAATCTAACTGGCTTCAGAAAATGCTAACTTGATGTCAGGGAACTGCCAAAACACTTAAATTACAGTAGTTGTGTTCCCTGTAGTGAGACATCTGAAAACTTGTAACAAAAGACAAATTGAGAATGTGTCAGGCAAGCAAAAACAGTCATCTCTTGGCCATTCCATTAAAATTCTACAGTCAAAGGTCTGAACAGGAGCCTTCTATGTTCTTGGCTGTCTGATCAGCTGTTGGGTAACAGGAGATACAAGCCTTAGCTTATTCCTCCGTGTAAGTAGTTATTATAAGCTGTGACATTTGACTGTTGGGGTCTGACTGTATATAATCTAGGCCTGTAAAGGTCAAACATCAGAAATGGGAGCTTAACTTGATATTTTGTAGCAGATGCATATTTTAAGTAAACTGCCCTTAGTCTTGGCCC
This sequence comes from Tringa solitaria, assembly GCA_026413425.1. NCBI lineage: Eukaryota > Metazoa > Chordata > Aves > Charadriiformes > Scolopacidae > Tringa > Tringa solitaria. The sequence goes on from JAOXJM010000063.1 coordinate 35,925,723, forward strand.
TTATACTAAACCTTAAAGAGGTTGGTTTATATCTCATTGACTATGGGCCTGACAAACTGGATTTTAAAGCTGCTGTTTAGAAATTACCCAGAGCGTTACCTTTCCCTAGATAGTGTTGTAATCTTGCTGAAGCAGGCTTTACCTATAGAGTGATATTAGGAAGGCAGTCAATACAAGCTACAAATTTAGCATTTGGAAGCGAACTGGAATCATCAAGGGGTCTGCTTCAACAAATGTTACATAAATTGGACAAGTGAGGTAACTTTATCAAAAAATACATATTTAAGGATTCATTAGGGGGCTACTGTAAGGTGCAGCTTCCCTTGAGGGTGCCATATAATGTGTAGTGAATTATCACCAGAGAAAACATTGATTTTTCTGAAAATAGTGTAAACTCATGCTGCTGTTTCCTAATAGTTTGAATGTAAAAGCCTTGCACTTCTCCTCTCTAAACCAATTTCTTGTTTTCAGTGGGTTGGTGGCCGCTACTCTCTGTGGTCTGCCATTGGTCTCTCCATTGCCCTGCATATCGGTAGGTATTCCTGGGATACAGCAGTGCCAAGAATTAATCTGTTTGCTCTGGGAAGGTAACTGTGGAATGGTTAACAATACTGGATTGTGGATCAGACTTGGGACAAATATTATTTTACCCAGCCTACTCTGAGTAGTTGGATGTTTGTGCTAAATAACAACTATTGTAATGCAATGGAAGTGTTGAAGTTTTAGTACTGTAAGTGCAATTTTGGAAGTTACCAGTACTTAGGTACAATTAGTCAAATTGCATCTCTTTAATCACTTGCACAGTCAGAAGTGCCTGATTTATGTAAAGCCATGTCAATGTTGAAAATTAGACCTTGCAGCTGAAATTCCTAAACTATTTAAGAGTAGGGTGTTTAGTTTCTGTGAGGACATGCACACTAAACATCACAATCCTATGTCTCTAGTTCTGCATATTAGCTCTGTTGAGCATTAACTATCTCCTTCTCCCATTACTGCCTTTTGCCCTTCTAGGCTACAGGGCCTGGTGATACAGAAATGCTCTTTTGATCTGCAGGATTGTGGAGCAAACATAGAACCCCTAAATTGATCCCCACCTACTTGTATCATTATGGGATTGCATTGGCATTTCTCATGCAGATCTCAAATGCAGTTGGAGAGCACACAGTGAAAGGGAAATACTCTAAGAACTGCTGTTTCCTGGTGAGCAGGCTCTTCATCAGCCTCGCACTTGTTCCCTCATCACTTCTTTCAGATATTTAAAGTCTGAAACCATAATGTCATTTATTTTTCTAAATAAAAGCTAGAATTGCCTTAGACTGAGGTTAGAAAAACATTGGGTTTGGTGTTTTTGGAATGATATGAATAGGAGTTGTCATGTGTAGAAAAACCTGTGTGAACAGCAAAATAAACCTCAGTCAGGCACTTACTGTTTGTTTGCAATACACTGTTCATCTCTGCTGTCAGACAGATTTGGTGCTGGCTGCTGATGTGTCAGTCTGTCTGCACTTTGTGCTCTCGCATCCTTCGTCTCCCAGAGCTGGCTTCTGACCACGGGCAGAGCTGCTGCTGTGCTTGCCAGATGCTTCACCTCCACTTTTCCATATAAGAATCAGGATTTCTGGCTTTGCAGTAAAGGATGGTATTAATTAAACTAGTCATTAGTGAAAATGAATGGTGATTTAAATACCCTAATCATAGAGCAAAGAAAAATTAGGTGAATTGTTAAGAGAACAGGGAATGGGGGGAAACTTTTTTATTTGAGATTTTATTATGGTTGGTCTTCCTCCGACCAACACAGAAATCCCTGCTGTGCTAGCCTTGCCCTGTTGTTTTTGGGAATATCACTCCCACAGTGGCTGTGAAGTGACTGAGGGTTCAATCTTGCTGAGAACTACGTAGCCTTTAATACAGAGCCTGGTTTTAATGTCTCTGCTTTCCTTCCAGTTGCTCATCCTGCGTGAGTGGGGATTTTAGGCAAAGGCTTTTGAAGTGTTTCATGACGTTGGACTTGCTCTAAAGTCTAGGCTTTAATCATAACTAAATATATCTGCCTGATGGGATGCAAATTTGAACACAATTAGTAGTTGGGAGCCTTGCTGCATACAAGGAATCTCAACTGTTTTATGATTGTCTCTGCAAGAAAAATAAAGTTTGAGTTGTAAATATAAACTGACTTTTTTCCATTGCTAGGTTTTGACAACTTTGAGAACCTGCTTGCAGGAGCCCACTGGATGGTGAGTATGTGATGCCTATTTCAGATTTGCTCCTCTTAGCAGTTGTTAGAACGTAACTGAAGGCAGGTTGGTTTCCCTGTGTCCTCTCAATGCTTCTAAAATAACTGTGCTCGGGAAGCTCTCCCTGGACCAAAGCAACAATAAAGCAATTTAAGAGTTGGGAGGGATGATGATGATTGCTTTATCAGAAGTTTAACTCTTTTACCTTTGTGTCACGTAGGATAATCACTTCCGCACTGCCCCGCTGGAGAAGAATGTGCCTGTTCTGTTGGCCATGCTGGGGGTCTGGTATATAAACTGCTACGGGTGTGAGACCCATGCCCTCCTGCCCTACGACCAGTACATGCACCGCTTTGCTGCCTACTTCCAGCAGGTAAGGCTCAGGCAGGGCAAAGGTTTCAGGAGGCAAATATGTATATATGTATCTGTCCTGGCTCTAGAACCTGAATGCATGTTTCTAGGCTAAAATTGCAATCACTTAAATTCATGTAATCAAGGGCCTAAAGACAGTGATGTCAAGACTGATATTACCTTATTTGCTCAGTTAATTTAGAGATTTATTTTTACTCAGACCTCTATTTTCTTGGTGTCCGTATATCTCTGATGCTTATGAAATTTCCATAAAAAAGCAGCACTCATTACAGTTGAAGTATATATGGAAACTGTGGTTCTGCAATAAAGGTGACACTGCCCTTCCCTTCTTTTAGGGGGATATGGAATCAAATGGCAAATACATCACCAAGAAAGGCTCTCGGGTAGACTACAGTACTGGCCCCATTGTGTGGGGAGAGCCAGGCACCAACGGGCAGCATGCCTTTTACCAGCTCATTCATCAAGGTAAGCTGGAACTGTTCAATACCTGTTTTGGAACTAAATTCTGAATGGCTAGAAAGCTGCAAGAGTCTGCAGAATTGACACGGGTTTAGGGGCTGGGCTCTCATCTAACCTAGCATAACATTGCTATGGTGCTCTTAATTAGTGACTTTAGAAGGCTACCAAATGCAGGTTTTACTTCTACAATAAGGAGGCCTGACTAAAGCTGACACTAGTGAGCTGTTTTGTCACTCCTCCCTGCTGTTAATAAAAAAAAGGCTATTTTAAAAAGCTTTTTAAAGTGGCTGAGTCTTCCAGTAACTCTGAATATGGAGGGAGAATTGAAGACTTTCTAAGACTTTCATGTTGCAGGGTTATTAACATGGCTTTTCTTATAGGAACTCGCATGATTCCCTGTGACTTTATGATCCCAGTCCAGACCCAGCACCCAGTCAGAAATGGTTTGCATCACAAGGTAATAAGCTCTTTGTCAGGGCACCTATATTTTTCTGTAGCTCCAGGCCCTGAAGCTTATTCAGTATTGCAGTATGCAAGACTTCTAGATGTCCCTCTGAAACTCTACATGTAGGCGCTGTGAACATTCACAGCAGGCTTGAAAATACCTAAATTAGAATTACATATTATATGTAATAGAGTGGTATTTTTATTCTTGAAGAAATTGCAGCCACAGTTCATGAGGCAGATCAATGGTGTCACCATTTGAGGATTGAGGATTGCCGAGGCTGGAAAGACTAGAGAAATTAAGTATTTGGAGACAAAAGCCCTTGTAGGAATTGGGAAGAGTGTAGTTCTTGCAGAGTAGGAAGAAGGAAATTCTCAGAGCTGATGAAAACTTCCTCAGAGATGCTGTTGCAAGTCTTAAAAGCTAGGACAAAATCTAGTGAGTATACTAGCGTGGCTGGGGCAGAGCCTGCTACACATGGATATATTTTAAGCAGTCCATTTTTTTTAGTTTAATGTATCATCCAACTAAGGATTTTCAGTGAAGAGTGTCTAACAGTTTTTTATTTAAATTCTGTAAGTAGAAACATGTCCAGGCCTACTGCTTAGTGCATACTTCAGAAAAAAACATGCTTCCTCAATAAATTTCAATCTTGTCATGATTTCAGATTACAAGTGCTATTTAAATTGCATAATAGTATTTTTTTTTTTGGTCAAGTAACACCAAGTATGCATGAAAGTTTTAGAACATGACTTGGTAAAAGAAGAGGAGGAAAGGTTTTGTTCAGCTGTAGGTATAGTAAGAGATTAGTTCAGTTTAATGGGTAGGATAGAACCACACATGAATTTGCAAGCTGAAGTTAGGCAGGGAATAGGAAACTAAAAACTTCTACTGCATTGGTAGGGATTGGGATATGGGATTGGTGCATGGTATGGTGTGGGGATTTCCTTCATACAGAGTAAATATCTCAATCTGTTCCCTTTGACTAATCCATGTGTATGGTGTAGCATGGGATAAAAATACAGACTGTGCTGGGTGAAAGGGGGGTGTGAAGTCCTGGTGCCTCTGCTCTCCCTGGGAGACTTGCTGTCAGCTTCAGCAGAGCAGGATTGTGCAGAACGTGGATACATGCACTATTAAAACAGTAATCAAGTCCCTGGCACTTTAAGGTAAAAAGCAATAGCAGGCATTATTTCAAATACTGCACGTCTCACTGCCGTAGTGCTGAAAACAAGAGGCCTTGGTCTAGATTCAAGCACCAGGTATCACTATTCCAGCTGAGGAAAAACAGTAGCCTGAGCTGATGTCTTTACTTCTACCCGCTAGATCCTTTTGGCCAACTTCCTTGCTCAGACCGAGGCCTTGATGAAAGGGAAGACTGCTGATGAAGCTCGCAAGGAACTTCAAGCAGCAGGACTGAGCGGAGATGCTCTGGAGAAGCTTCTTCCCCACAAGGTAAGCAAGGCTGTGGCACTCTGGCTTTCCTCTGGTGAGGAACCGGTCTGTGGTGGTGAGGACACCGTGTTGGTCGCTGCTCGGTGGGGTTTGCTGAGGGGGCAGTGCCCTCCGGCGGCTGCCGAGTGCTACTCTCTGGGCAGCCCAAAGGTTGTCTTACGGGTTCTACTCTTCAGATCTGCTGGAGCAGCCCCTAACGGCACTCTTGCTAAAGCACGCTCATCGGGAAGCCTTCTGAGGCGTTTCGGAAAGGGTGAGCCCCTGGGATATTGACTTGTGTCTAATTTCTTCTTTCAGCCCATAGTAGCCACTGATGGTGCTTTGGAGATAATATTTTGCCATTGTGCTCGTAATAAAACAGAACAGTGATACCATTTAATGGTTGCAGTTGTTAGCCTTTAAAGCTTTCAGGATTTTGTGTTTGCTGCTAATACAAATAATCCAATGCGGGCTGTTAGGAAAACATAAACTGCAAGTTCCTGATGTGGGTTTTACAACATATTAAATAACAATGTAATTCTTGTTTGGAAAGGTCTTTGAGGGAAATCGACCAACCAATTCCATCATGTTTACAAAACTCAACCCATTCACTCTGGGAGCCATCATTGGTAAGTAAATAGACCTCTCATCTGTGAGTGCTTATTAAGACATTCTGATAAAATTTTTTGATAAATCTCTTTTTCTGCTTACAGCCATGTATGAGCACAAGATATTTGTTCAAGGAGTTGTCTGGGATATTAACAGTTATGACCAGTGGGGGTAAGTCTCCTTGATCTGTTTCTTGTGCACTTATTGACTGTGTTATCCTGGTATTCTTTAAGCAGTCACGACAGAGAAAAGACATTGGGGAAAATAAAAAGTATTAGAGCAAATTAATACAGGATAGTTTTTTAAAAAAAAACAGATTTTCTGGGGATAAGTCACCTTATCCCCAGACTGAATGACGTAGTGTTCAGCAGTGAACAGTACCAGGCTGGATGTGTTCTGCATTGGGGCAGGCTGTGTGGCACACAAGTACTGCAGGGGGAAAAAACTCTAACTCTTAAAACTTTCTCTCTAGAATCCTGTAGTGTGAGAGCTGTCTGTTTGGCTGAGCAGCTGTGAGAGCTCCAGTTGTTCATGGCTGGCACAGAATTGAATAATATTAACTTTGGTATTTGTGAAGGGAAAAACATTCATCAGTGGTCTCTGTCAATTTACTTTTTACTGGCACCTATTTTTAACATTAATGGCTTATAGTAAATATTGTAAGTTGTCAGCACTAATGTAACTTTTCCTTTTTCTTCTCCTGTTTTTATAAATGTAGAGTCGAGCTTGGGAAACAACTTGCCAAGAAAATTGAGCCTGAACTGGAGTCAGATGCTCCAGTGACATCTCACGATAGCTCGACAAATGGGCTCATCAACTTCATCAAAAAACACAGAGCTTGAAAGGAAATATTTGGAAGACATCGACAATCTAACCACCGGATACCCAAATCTGTTGTAGTTGTGCTTTTTTTTTAGCCACTTCTAACAAAAGTAGCACTTTACAGAGGTAGCTTCTTCACTTGTTGCAGTTAATCTTGTTGCGTCAAGTGTTACAAATGAAAACTAGTTTTGTGAAACCCAGAGATTGTATAGTCGCTTTCTATTTTTGTGGCTGTTTAATCTGTAAAGTGCAGCTGGTACGTTCCTTGGTTCTTACCCCTTGACTTCCCTAAAGATGATCCACTTAACTGATATTAGACAATAAAAGGTATGATGGATGAGTAAAACTTCTTCCCTCTATTTTCAAAGTGCAGAGCCAGTGCCAGTTGCCTTGCTGACTCTGTAAGGCCCTCAGGCCAAGTGAACGAGCTTCTGCCCCTTTGGACTGGCTCTGCCCTAAGCTGGAAAGGAGAATGTGTTCAGAGAATCAAAGCTGTGGCTGTAGATTGTTCAGATGGCATGGTTTAATGCATTTGAGCAAGATATGGCTTTTTTCAATGCTGCTGTGAAAAGGGAAGTTTACTAATGTTTGGTAGAAGCTCTCTCTGGATTTGTCCCTCAGCTGTGGCAGCCCTCTGTGCACAGCTATGCAAAAAGGAAGGTGGTTCCCAGAGTGACAGGGTTATCTTAATTTTCCAAACAGTTCTTAAGAGTTTGTGAAACATGAGCTTGGGATACTTGCAGAAGAAATGTAATTTTGGTCTCCTCCAGAGGCAGTTTCTCTCACTCTTCTTAAACGGGCATCACTGTTCCACAAAAAAAAAATATGAATAGAGAACACAGTAAGTGTTTGTAAAAGAGTCACTTATCTGCTTTCCTTCTCTACCACTGTTAACCCTCTCTGCTAACAGACTAGCATGCTGTGGCTGTTGTTCTGTAACACCTTTAATAAAGGTAAGGCACAAGCATTGAAAGGAAAAATAAGATGTCAACTGTGGTTTTCATACCCTGACCTCTTCGTGGCAAAAGCTTCTGTGGCTACAGTCTGGGCGTGTAACTCCTAATGCACGGGTTTTGTGCCGAGTCATGACTGGACCAAAATCTTGGTGTCAGGGATGGGGCACAAACAGCTCCCCGGTGCTTGGCAGTCTGGCTGAGCTGTTAAACTCAGCCTAAGTGTCTATAGTGCTCAGGTGCTTTGCAGTTTCTCCACATAAAACATGGTCACAAAGGGAGAACCCACTAGAGGGAGGCACAGTATTTTTGGTTTTAAGCCTCTCACCCCCCCTGTACTAAAGCACAGCCCCCTCCTCTCTCTCTGGAGGGAGGTGTGGGTCAGATCTTCTCCCGATTCCCATGGCAAACACTGTTGGTTTGGCTCGGTGCTGTTGTCTCACCCTTTGCCTGTTCCTCTCCCGCCCGTTACACCCCACAAGGGCGGCCATATGTGTTCCCTAACTCCTTGCTGCTGCTCTAACCCTGCACTTTTTTGCCCAAAAGCATTGTTTTCTTCTTGCAGAGGGTTTATTTACTGATGTGCAATATAACGTGCCCGATTATAACACAGCGGATGTTCTTGCTGCCCGCTTTTAACCCAAAACGTCCCCAAAACCGCCATCCTCGGCGCGCCCCCCTGAAGCGCGCGCCATGGCGGCGGGCACGGCGCCCCCTGGCGGCGCGAGGGCTCCTCGCGGGGATCGGCTGAGGAGGCCTCGGCCTCTGAGGGGCCGGCCTTTGCAGATCCTCCCCGGCTCCAGCGAGAGCGGTCGGGGCCGCCCCTTCCGCGCTAATTAATATTTGCTAAATGATGGTGAAATTACCGGGAGTAAGCGAAGGGCCGCTTCGCAGCAGCTTGCCGGCTCGTCGACCTGGATGCCAAAATCGCTACGTTCAAGTTTACGGAGTGTGAAGATGAGCTCTCTGTGGCGTAAGGACCGGTGGCTGTAGCCAAACACTGGATAAAAGGGGTAAAGAAGCTTTAAAAGGAGAGGTTTTTCCCTGCAGCGATTGAAGAGGGCATGGTCAGAGAGGTCACAAAGCGAAGGGAGCGGCCTGTGGCCACCTCTTGAAGATGAAATGGCATAAAAACCACCTGGGGGTCAGGGAGGCGCTCGGTGACCAGAGTTAGAGGCCAAGAGCTGAGGAAATCATGGCACGACTGCCTGGGCCTCGCTCTTCTGAGGCCTGTCCTTACAGCCACGCTGGAGGCCGCAATGCCCCGGCCTGGTCCTGCTGGTCTCGCCTTTGGCCACACAAGTGTCCTGTTGAATAAAAAATACAAGAAGCTTTTGACTTAGTTTCTGGTCCTTGAATTCCAGTGAATCAGTTTAAATTCTTCTGTATCGTATCAGCCAGCCCACTCCCGCAAGAACAAAAGAGATTTGTTCCTAAATCAGTGAAGAGAAGGTCCCCACCCATCCATTCCAATGGGGAAAGCATAACGGACATGGCTGGACTCCCTGGTGAAACTGTTTTGCCACGACGAAGAGAGAATGAAAGGTAGTAACGTGCCTAAAGCAAGCACATGTTTGTCAGACCTGTGAGCTGGAGCAAGATCCCAATCCTTAGCTCAGTGTGTACGCCACAAGATGGACGTTCCTCCTGAAGGCCTCTGAGGAAATACAGTGTGGGGATGCTTCAGTCAGCGTAAGTAGATAAGTCAATGATATATGTGTATAAAACACTGTCTTTACACTTGCAATGCTAATTTGACTAATCATAATAACTTCTCAAAGTCAAAATTCATCTATGAATGTATTTTAAGAGTTTTTGAGAAGGTAACTACTGTATTCAACGGAAAATTCTATTATTTAAATAGAAAATTGTGTTAAATTCATATTGTATTCCCACTGGACACACGCTTAATGTTGACTGTGTGGGTATGAGGTTAGAGGAGGAATACATTTGCATTGCAAATTAATCTAAAAAGGTTGTCTGAGAGCTACAATTGCAGTGAAGACATCTTCTGGTTCTTTTGTTTAAGGAAAATTTGGCAGATGTAATCTATAAGTGATCCGCTTTGGCCCAATTCACAGTGATCTGATCTGCTGGGGTGGTTCCAAATTCCAAACTATCCAGCACTGCCTGCAGAGTTCCCACAGACACAATGATGGTAATGGTTTGAGCTTAGACTGCTTGCAGGAGGAAGAATAAAACTTCCAAAGCCACACTAAGAGCTTCAGTTGAACCTGTTGCTGTTCTGGAGGAGCATAGAGTGCTCAGAGATCTGCAGCATCAGAGCTGAAGCAGCCAGGCAATGAGTCCGAATAGATCAGTCAAGTAAAAATAAGATAGTTTTACCTCATTCATTCATTTTTATCTTTACGTTCTTCCAGGCAAAGTTGCTTGTATTTAGATGTTCTTAAAAATATTCTGCTTTAGTAATTCCTGCTGTTATTTCTTGTTAAAAGGAAAAGGATTTTTGAGAATTGGGTAGGTAAGTACAATGTACAATAAAGTAGGGAAATCTAGAGCATAATAGTTTTGTATTAATTTGGTTTTGTGAAGTTTCAGTAGGATACTGACAGACCGTGCATCTTGTCAACTCTTATGGAGATAACAGTGCGCTGGCTTGCAGGCTGTGTTAGTAGGTATTTTAGGACTACAGGGTGTGATAAATAGCAGTTTGGCTTCTAGAGTTGTGTTAAGCAACTTGGATTATTAATGAAAATTCGGCAAAGAGCACTCTCTTTTTAGCTGCTGTCTCAGTCAAACTTGAATGCTAGTAACTATTGCTCTACCCTGTTTGAGAGAGGCTTTTCAAGTTTTTGTTAGCTTTATGGCTTGTGAGGATGGCCAAAACAGATCAGATAAAAAATAGCTCTAGTGCTAAATGTTTCCAGAGGTCTGATAATGTCTAGATAGCTTTACTGTGCCTTCATTTTTTCCTGTGTTCCTTCTCAGTTTGAGTTTTCTGACAGAAGAAAAATAGAAAATTCAGAGATTTTCATAAATTACAACAGAACAACAGTTCCCAAACCTGCTGAATGTACTTGGAATTTCAAAAAGCATACCCTCAAAAATATTTGTAGTCAGGTTGTCAGTCACAGTATCTGGATTTTACTTGATGGTTTCGCAAGTAGACACATTTCTCGGTATTCCTCTAAACTAGGTTCTTTGAGATTTAAGTAATATTTCCTCTAAGGAAATATTTTGAACCCAGGCTTGCAGACCAATGAGTCCTGTGAGGAGAAGACCCCCAGTGTGGCTGCCTGTTCAGTCCCTCTGAACCGGGCTGTCCCAGGCTGTCGGAGAGGAGAGGAGCTGGGGAATGGAAGGATAACCCTTGCAGAGGCTGGGAGCAGGCTGCACGGTGGATTCCGCTGAGGTAAGAGCTGGCTGTCAAGAAGCCTGTGAAGAAGTTGGCCTGGGATCACGCATCTGGAGCACTCTCAAGTATGCGGTAATTCCTAGAAAGGCTGAGCTCTGCCTTTCATCATTAACAACAGCCACAAGGGACAATATCTGCTAGAAAGATCGCTCGCACTTACGCAGGATGAAAGCAGAGCATATTGTTTGTTGTTGGAGAGATTTTGAGTACTAGTGAACCATAAAAAAAAAAAAATTTGAGTAGCAATTCCAATAGTTTTTTGTTGAGTATTCCTGTGTGGTTTTGGACTAATTAAAACCACCACTTTTGCCTTTTAAGTCAGTAAAGCCAGTAACCAATGTCTAAGCAGTTCATGAGTTTGGCAAGTTCAAATCTTGAATATGACTTTACGAAAAGATTTCAATATACAGTTGGTCTAATTTATTCTTAAATTTTATGCAGGGACTCCTAGATTAACTAAAGTGATCTGCTGTGCTAGCAGGGCTGCTCATTTTAAGACAGTTTCTCCAGGCTTTTCAAGAAATGCATCTATAGCCACACTGTTTTTTTTTTAATTATACAGATGAGTCTCTGTGCAGTTTTGCTTTTTTTCTTGATGTATTATCTAATGGGTCTTTTTAACGTTTGCTTTATTCTTCCAAAACCATTATAGAGGTTACCATAGACAACAAAAGGGCTGTTGGGATAGCTTCGTGGCTGCATAGTCTGTGTTCTAGCTGTGGTGTTTCCTGAACCACTTAAGAAAACCAGTATGACAAGAGACAGTGCAGAGCCTCACCGGAGCTCTCCATAAATAGTTATATCAGTGTTGATCTTCAATAGCCTTTTAACATAAATTGCATCATTTTGAGTTGGAAGAGTTGGAATCATCTATTGCCTAAGTCATGTTTAATTCTCAGGATATGTACCTGCTACCTGTAATCATAGCAGGTTTTAGGATGATAAAAAAGTGGAATAAAGAACGGATATGGGGACTTCATCCCTTCCAATCTTAGAATTATGGAGCATGGTACAAGGACTACTGGCCAAGAGGCAGCCTGGGGCAGATCCTGCTTAGTTAAATTTCCACAGGACTGAGATTTTACTGAGAAGACTTGGTGTCTCACAATTCTTAGCTAAGATTTCATGGACCAGTGAAAATGTCTCATTGACTTCAGCAGACATTGGTCTGGGCCTTGGGTTGTTAACAGCAATGTGAGGGGGTTCGGGTCACCTGGATTATTTGGCAGAGATACTCTGGACCATTTCAGCCTCACTACAGATCTGCTTCTCCGTGGAGTGAGAGTTAGAAATAAGTCTCTGGGGCAGACACACATGCAAGGAACTTAGTGAAGCCCATAGAGTCTTTCTAGCCTGGCTTCATTTCTCTTTTCAGAAGTGAGCTGTATTCAACAGAAAGCACCAATTTTATTTGGAACAAGTGTACCTTTGGGGCTAAACTAAAGTTATAAGAGAGGAATGATGCCGGCTATTTGACGTGGTAGAAGAGGCCCTAGAACAATGGTCTTCCTTGCTAAAAACATTTTGCTGTTGAGTAAGTCTAAGCTGGAACAAAACTAATATGGTGATGTCCTTAAATTTAATGGTACCTTTAACAGGAAAAAAAATGCATGTATAGATACATAATTAAACTATACATACGGGGTTTACATATATAAAAATACATTAAACTTGTTTTCTTCTTTAATGCCTCAGAGATCTTCCTCCTGGGAGATACTGACATTCCCTTCATATTGGGTGGATTTACCACAAGGAAAGCTAGAGGAAACTTAAAAGTGTCCGGTTTTATTTAAAACCTTGGTGGTCTTTAACGGCTGCCCCACAGTTCCAGCCTGGTACAAACTTAAACAGAGCTCTTTGTTGCTCTTGAATGTGACATAATCCTTTCATCTGGCACGCTGAATGAAGTATGCACATGGCTTTTTTGCTACCCCTGCTGGGCTGCCTTGTTACACCTTCAGAGCAACCCACCCCCCAGCAACCAGGCTCGGGCTCTGTCATCCACCCTAATGCCAACAAACAACAGATAACTACGGCATCTTTGGGCTTTAAAGCGCTGCCCCTCGTTAAACTTGTGTGTTGAGGAAGGAAACGGCTCCCCACATCATTGTTTCTTGCAGATACAGATACAGAGTACATTTTTTTGTTGTTTGCATGTTTGCTAATTTGAAGCTCTTTGAAGAATCCTACAGGGAGATCAAAGACAAAAGATTAGAACGTTTTTAATAAAGTGAAGAAGGATCAGGTTAGATCAAAGGGACAAGCTGACAGGAAATAAGTAGGTGCCGTTGTTGGCTGACACTTGCATGCTGTAGGGTGATTTCTGTGTTAATGTGAGGTCAGGAGGAGGATTGCTTTACATCTTATTGTCTCCAGACTTTGCTGACTGGGTGTGTCTTTGTACTTCGCTTTAATCTCAAAAATTAAAACCCATAAAGTCACAGTTTGGCTCAGCCACATGATTTTTCTCATTATTTAGCTTTGATTTTTTGAAATAAAAAATAAAATTTGGAACGCACCAGCAGGGCACGGAGGTAATTAATTGGCCTGCAAGGGGATTCGGCTACAGGAATATTCATTATCAGAGGCTCTGGGCCTCAATCACCTCAGTGTCATTTTGTGACTTTAAGGGAATTAAATCTTACCCTACTGTCTCAAGAGAAAGTGTGGTATTTTTATATATTCTGAAGCCTCGTGTGCTCACAGGTTGTACCACTGTAATTAAACCAGTACAATGAAATTAATATATCCCCTTCAGTTTGGGTGCAGTTTATTGGTACAGAGCTGCTAATTGGATAGAGTTTATTTCCCCAAGAGATTAGAGTGAGAGCACTAATGGCAACAGGATTCCTGGCCTTGTGGAGATCTTTGGCATGTGGGCTGTGGTGGATGCATGTTACTCCTTGGCACCCTGGCATACGTATTTCAGAAGTAAAGTGCTTTACAAAATACCCCTTTCCTCTACAAAGAAATCACCCTCCTGGATGATGTAGCTACAAGCTAATTTGAGGGCAGACACAGGAAAACAAGCCAATTTCCTCGCTATATGATAGGCAATTTTTGTAGTTACACACAGCTTGATCTCCCCACGTATCTTCACAGGTGGAGAAACCAAATAAATATTTGAGAGGTTTGTGTGACTTTGTCTCCATTAGCAGGAAACCTCCTCGGCCTGAAAGCATGTTTTCAGGCAAAGGTGCAGGATTGGGCCCAAAGAAATCATACTTGTTTTGTTCCACACACAAAAGGGTTAGTAGCGTTAGCTACAAACACAGGTCCTCCTCCAGCACTGGGGGTTTCTGCTACCTTAATGCAGAATGGCACTCTGGTGGTTGGATAGGTTATTGGATGGACGTGCTGCAAGCAATCATTGGCTTTTTTCATCCAGTCATGTTAAAGCAAAATAGTAGGTTTTGGTATGGTCTGAACAGAAAGAGCCATGCTCACCCCCTTGCTTACTAGTACAAAAGGGGTAATAATCATACTTCGTTAGAGAAATGTATTTTTATAATATTTTGTTATTTTTGATTTGCAGCCTGTTATGTAAACGAGCGATGACTCTATAAAACCAAAGGGAAGTATTCACTAAAATAAGGTTGCCTAAACGTACTGCGGCAAAGTCAAACGAACGGGAAGAGATGGTTAGTTTGCATTTAGGAAACCGAGGAAAGTTTGACAGTTAGAAACAGCGGTGGGCTTGACTAACGCGCACCAGTGGGAACAAGCGGTCCTTCCCACTGCCTGTGTGGCTCTAAGCCAGAACTGCTCCTGCTGCCCTGTTGTTCGCTGCTTGTGTGTATGCCTTATCTGGGGTTCCCGATTGAAAGCTGCGTGGCAGATTGTCTGGAGGGCTGCTGCTCTGGATGCAGTCGGGGTCACTCCACGATGCGGTCGGGATTCAGCTTGCAGAGAGAGGACCCCGGGGGTGCGGCGTTATTCAGCTAACAGCCGAAAACGGCATATGGGAAGGAGACAACCTGGTTTGATTTTCTGCATAGTCTCATTTTCTGTATTTGGTCACACTCCAAAGAGCCTCCTGGGCTGTCAGTCTGTTACTTATTGTGATTGGTAGGCTCTAATTAAAATTATTTCTAAGTCAGAAATATGCAGGATTCAGATGGAAAAAAGACAGAAGGCTCCTCAAATACTCAAAGTGCATCTGCGTGGCCACTGTAAGAGCGCATCCAGAGACATCTACCTCTGTAACCACTTAGTCCCTGTTGACTCCCTTGCTAGACTTGGCTTTAGTTGGGAATACACCCCGATATGTTTCCGATTTAGAAGTGGCAGAGCATTCTTTTTGAGATTCATCTGCCCAGTTAAAACACTGGATTTTAACCTAAATTTTAGACATTGCATGGAGCTGTTCTTCTGCAATAAAACACAGTTGTTGGAGAAAGGTGGATGCTGACTGGAAAAATGAGTAGTAAGAGGGGAGCAGAGAAATAGGTGCAAAGGAGGGAATGAGGATGTTGACAAAGTGTTATGGTAACAGAAAATTCAGTGATGAAACACAGGGTTCCCTGAGGGAACCATAAATCAGCTTTAGTCTACAAAGTATGTTGGTTCCTAAATCAGCAGGAGTCTGGTACCTAAATAGTTTTGCAGTCTAGTCCCAGATGCTTTGCTTTGGACTTTTTGCTTCCTTTTAGGTTTCATGTGGTTTTAAATTTAACAGGGCACTCATTTCCTTTGGAACCAAAACATCTTAATAGTGTCCTTAATATGTTTATAAAATGAAGAATCTTGAAGGATAGCTTGGGATTTTTCAGAGTTCTGAAATGTTAAGTGTTTTAGTATAAAGCAGAAAGCATTTAGGAAAGGATGAAAAATGACAGGGAGCGTCAAGCTGAGACTGAATAACTTTGGGAGGTTTGATTTATCCCGTGCTTGAAGCTTTAATGGGTCTTTTTGTGGTTCATTAGATGTGAGGCTTCAGTGGCAGCATACTAAGAACAAATAATTATGATGCAAAGACAGATACAGCAGTTTACCTGTTGATTAATACATTAACAAAAGAAAACGTTAGGTTACCCGGTGTGGATGGAGGAGAGAGGGCTGAGCGGAGCTGGAGCAGCAGCCTGTGCCCACTAGGTGGTAATGCCGGTCGCTGAATCCTTGCTCCCTTCTGCTGGAAGGAAATTTCGAACAAGAAACTTCAGATCTGAGAATCTACAGCCTTTTCAAGGAAAGCAGGAGTTAGTAAAATTTAAGGTTTAATATGTGGCTGGTGGCAGTGCGCTAACACCTTCTATGGATGTGCCTTATGCAGTGGTATGTGTGTATAGTATCTCTGTGCAAGCTTGGGGAGGGCTTCTGAAATTGTTGAGCCTTCACTACAATACCCACATTCAGCCCCCACAACCTCCAGTTATTTTAAAAATCTTCATCATAGTAAATTGCAATCTGTTGTCAACTGACACATGAAACTGAAGGAATGAGTGGATGATAAAGTGTTCATACTGGCTTCAGTTTGAAGGCGAATTTGTCACCCAAGGTGATTTGGGGGAAAAAAGCTGAGGGGCATTTAAAATTGACCAAGTACAACATGATATATGATGAAGCCCTTGTTTAATGGTATATCATGGTGTCTGGGACTGAACATTTCTGTTGGGCTAGAAATTAACCCAAACTGAAAAAGGGAATTTAGGAAGAAAGAACATGATTATTTGATCTAGAATTTGGAGAGAATTATTTAAGAAAAATTTCATTTAATCTCCAGACTCTAGAAATCAGCTACACTTCTGTATCTTTTCAAGAAGATGGTGTTTCCAGAAGCAAAATGTTTCGTAGCACCAAGATCAAACATTGGGTCATTCAGGACTCAAAGATTAACTGGGTACCTTTACTCCTTCCTGCAAAACCCAGAGGGGCCCACTAGAAAACTTCTGCTGAAATACAGAGTGGTTTCATCCTGCTTTTCATTGGTGAGGGTATGAAACAGGCCAGTATGTAGTAGGATGAGAGATAGAGAAGGGTAAAATTACAAAGGTCTGTCTCTGAAGAGGTTGCAAGCCCAACTCACATTGGGGTAGAAAGTAAAAATCCTGGAATCATTTTTACAGAATTTTAAAACAATCCGAAAAATGGGTTTGGGAATATCAACCTGAAAAAGGATTCTAATTTTGAAGTTGGTACAAAAATTTAAAAATGCAAAAGAAAATTTAGGTATCGGCTCACAAATATTGAATTTCAATGTTGTATCTTCTGGGTCGTCTGGTCCATAATTTGCACAGAGAGTTCAGGATTGTTCCCCACGTTAATCTGTGGTATTCATTTGAGATGGGCAGAGGATGAAAGAGAAGAGACATGAGTATCTTATTTGCAAACATCGCCAACCTTTACCGGGGTAGTGGGGAGGCAGCTTCCACCCCCAGCAGTGGGGAAGCGTGGAGGGGCACGGCAGGCGCTGGGCAGGACCCTGGTGCTTTCAGGAGCTTTGGGGGTGCTCAGGGCTCCTGGAGAAGGGAGCGCAGCTGCGGCAGGTCCTGTCTGCAGGTGCCCTGTGGCCACCACGGGAGAGGCAGAGGGGAGGCTCTGCCCTTGTGTCAGAGTCACGGTGATCGTTCAGCCGTAAAGCCTTATGTCATACCAAACTTGAGGTTATGGTAAGTCTATCGAGGCTGACACAATTCCAGATAATGAGAAAAATTGCAAGCCAGAGGTGGAGGAGGCCCACTATGTTGATACGTTTCAGGGGGATCAGCTGTATTTTATTTTTCCCTTGCAGCCTGAGCTCAGTCTGGAGGTATGCTGTGAGATTGCCACTTTCATCGTCTTGCCTTGTCTCTCTCAATCAGGTGTTTATCTCCCTTCAAGAGTCGATGTAGTTCAAAGTATGTTTAAGCCCCAGTATTAACTCTAGACTCAAAATAGTGCAGTAATGTCACTGGTATAAATGAAGGCTTTCCAAGGACAATAGATATTACCATTTTAATGCTGGCAATGGAGATGACTCATATTCCTTGTTTTGAAGCAGATTTTGTTTTTCTACAGAAGCAAACTATTAGATGCATGCAATTTCTGTCCTTCCCAATTATACTTCTTGTCAAGCTGTGCTATGTAACTTAATCTAATTTTGCTAAGCCTGTCATTGTAACGAGAACACCAACATTAACAACACTAAAACTTGGGTTTTGTGTTCTTGATCCTGCAGTCTCACCCATAAAGATGGGATTTTCAGTTGGCTTAGAGCCCACTAGTTTAAATGCATTTCTTTGTGTGTGCAATGGTTTAATTGGGCAAATCAGTGCCACGGTCAAGGACTGTATTTGCAAGGATTCACTTGAGCAGGAAATACGTCTGTCAGAATCTGTCAGATCTATACCATACCTTGCCTTGCCCACCAGCCATCTGACTGCATTTGGACTCTCAGAAAAATACGGTTCATCTCTCCATGGGAAATTTTTCTTAACAGTAATTTTAAAAATGTTTTTAATATAATTTTTTTCCTATCTGCATGTACTTATTAGCTGTATTTTATGTAATTGTCATTTGCCAATTTAAACTGATCTCTAATACCTTATGTTTGTGTGACTGGGGAAAAAAACCAACCAATTCCCTTAGCAAATCAGAGTTCTCGTTCAGCATTCTTACAGTTCTCCCTCAAAAGTAAAACATTAACATTAGGTGAAATGAGGCTTGTCGCCTGATATGTTAATTATGGAGACAGATAATCATTAACTTTATTAAAGCTCTTGAGAATTATTTGGGATTGCAGAAAACAAATTATTTTCCCTTTTTGGCATATATTTCTGTATTTTAAAAATATGTGAGTGCCTTGTGGATGGGATTTGAAAAATAGATGCAACAGTCTTAACATCGTAAAGCTGTGTATAACTCTGACAAAATACAGGGTTTCACTCTCTAGGATACGTCTGCTGAAATATTTGAAGAGTTTTCTCCAGAAAATTTTAAATAAAACCTTAATATTTTCAATTTGAAAAAAGGGGTGGAAAAAAATTGAGGTTTTATAGTTATTTTAAAAAGAAAAGAACTGTGGGACAATTCATACCCAATCTATATTTTTAAGACTTTAGATCTATTGTCTGTTGCTTGTACTAGAAAAGACATAGAAGAATATTCAAAGCACAGGAAAAACCCGAAGTTATAGTGGAGTAATTTCCTCAGGAGACTCCCATGGATCCAAGAGGCTGCAGTTGACGAGAAGCAGGAGCTCCAGAACCACCAGCAACCTGTGACAGCAATCCTCTCACCTTGAGGAAAGGGAGCAATTCCAAAGGACGGTGTCTTAACTAGTAGTTGCTTTCAAGCTCCACTTTGGTTTTGGGGGTGACGAGAAGGAACTTGTTTACAGCCTAGCTAGAGGCATAACTTTCTCTTCCTAAAGCTGATGGAAAACTCACAAATACTCTCAGTTCAGAGTTTTCCCTTGACTTCAGATTGAAGGAAAGGAAGCAGTATTGGGAAGGCACCAAACAATTTTGAGTAACAAAATCAAACAAGGTAATATAAGGCCAGAGCTCCGCAGCTTCTGCCAGCACGCTGATACTGGTGTCTGCCTTTGTTCACAGCCTGATTTCAGAGGAGATCTGATTTTGCAAGGATAGCTGCTGATCTTCTCAGGCCTAGCAGTATCACATAGAAGATGCTCATATATATTCCTCTAGTGCTGCTCCTTCCTCTTCTGCTTTGCTTTCAGGAATTAAGGCATTTGTGGTGATCACATGGTTTAAGGAGCACTCAGCAAAGTCGAATCACACCTTTCAAAGCTGGAAACCCAAAGTTAGACTCCCAAACCCATGTTTAGGCTGCTGTTTATGTTGGCTGGTTTTCAAGAGTCTGGAGATAGCTTTGCTTCAGTGGTGGCTGCTGAATGCAAAGCCCATTACCTACAAGAAGTCAGGCGTCTCCTTTCAGAAATGTGAGCGCTTGTTTCAGACAATTTTGGCAGAATGAACGTGGCAATGACACTTGTGTATGGAATTAAAACACAATCAAAACTTTCCTATAATCAGAATGGGGAAAAAAATCATAAAATTATTCACAAGTGTAAGACAGAAAATTACATTTTGAAGTGAAGCCCAAAGTGTAAGTTTTGCATGACTGGAATTTGGAGTACCTGCTGAAATACAGGAAGCATCCTGTGTATGTCCACTCAACGTGCTTTTCTTCTTGCATGGAATTTAGCGGGTTTTTCTGTGTCTGAAGACTGTAAGTGTGATTGCCTCTAGTTTCCAAGAGCAAACCTGTGCTTCTGATTGGAGACTCCTGTATCTTGTTCGTGCATTTTGAAAGGATAAAATAATACTCTCCAACATTTACAATTTTTACAAGGAAAGATATAGCTGTCTCTGTGTGTACTGGGGAACAAAGAATTTGTTGCTTTTTCCCTCTCCCCCCTAATAAGTTGATAGACAAATCACATATTCTCTTGTGCTCTGTCCTTTTGTAAAACACTGCTTTTGTAGGTACATGTAATGTTTGATTAGTGTGCAGAAGGGCAGCTAAGAGAGGAGAAAACTGACCACAAGACACTGAATGTTTTAGACAGTTGCTCTGTATAGCTGCGTTACTACAAAAGGCGAGATTATCTTGACATGTGCTGGTTTGATTTTAAATAGTAGTAGGTGTTTCTTAGAAGGCAATGGGCTTATGATGGTAAATTGGAACTGGACTAAAGCAAACACAGGCTTTCTCCTTTCACAAGCCTGTAGTCTCATTAGGGTAAATTACCCAGTGCTGAGCTCCCTGCCTCTATGATTAGATGGTTATTGGGATCCAACCTAATTAGTTTAAAGCTGGCTTGGGTATCTCTACGCAACACTGTTGTTATTTCTGTGCTGCTGCGGAGACATAGTCTAAAGTCTTCATTTGAAATCCATTAAAGTCAAAACAGTTCTTTCTGCTGCTTGAAAGAGCTTTGCATCAGGCTGAAAACACATCAAGAGCGCAGTATAGGAAACAGGGAGAGCCCGGCGACGCGGTCCGGGCCTGGCACGCTGGTGGGATGCAGCGCCGTGGGAGGGGGCACGGGCCAGGGACAGCAGGCTGAGGGGACAGGCTGGCAGCGTGCGATAAAGGGCACTACAGAGGACAGTCGAGGGAGGCAGAAGCTGGGTGGGGGAGCGGACAGCTCAGCCGATCTGGTGGGAAATAGAAAAGTCTTCTCTTTCCCAGTGCATGAAACGATTTGCTCTTTAAAGAAATCCAACCTGACAGGAGTGGGGGAGCAGCAGGTGAGCCCCAGGGGCTGGAACAGACAGTTGCTCTTCAGACTGGTGGAGACATGAACATGCTAAGGGGTGATACACTTCCAAAAAAAAAAATTCTGAAAAAGCATAGCAAGCATATTTTAGGGCAGGATGGAATGTTTGCTCAATTAACTAGTCAAAACAGGATTTCTTTGTGTTTCTCACAGCGCTGCAAAGGGAACTCCCTTTATGAGAATCAAATTCTTTGCCTGTATCTTCATTACCCAACATACACCATCTTCAGGAGCTTTACGCTCGTTAGCTGATCCCACTCTCTCTTGTGGAGAAACGGAGCTCTGTTTGCTCCTCACCTGACCGGATACAGAAACAATAGGATCAAAATTAGATACCTTGCTCAGAACATCTGGAGGACTTGCTATCACAGTGAACATCACAACTCTGTTCTGCTCATGTAGGTAGGACCAGAAGCACCTTTTCATCAAGCCTTGCCTGCTGCCACCAGGTTGTACTTATGTCTGGGAAGTTAAGAATGATCTTCACAACACCCACTCCACATGCTTCTACGAGCCGCAGGTTGCAAAACACACCCTATAACAAACTTAAAACTGTTAATCTTATGTAAAAGATCAAAAGCTGCAAACTGCCTTGTCCCACTGGAAGAGATCTGGAGTGAGTAAGAGCTTCATTCTGCTCTTAGATCCTCCTATTAACATAGAACTTGTTAAGTGACATTCTCAGATTATCTGGAAAGCAAACTATGCACTACAGTACACAAGAAGACAAAACAATTATTGTCATGTTCCTTAACAATCTGATCTGAATTAAAAGCTTTCCTGATTTTGCCTAACACGGCGCATCAAAGCTGTTTAATGCCATCAAGGGAATGAATACCCTGGCTATACTTAATGCCTGCTACTACAGGCATCAATTTTCCCTCTTCCACCACAAGTCCTAAAAAGTCAAGTCATATTAAAAGGGATAAATATATACAATTTCCTAGCCTATTTTGGACAACAGGAATGCAACACAAATATGGTGCAACAAGCATAATCTCTTTAAGATTAAAATAGCACATTCAAATCAGACAAAAGCAAACTAAGTAAACCAGCCTCCCTCAGTCTCTCACTTGCTCTCTTGTATTGGTACTTGACATTGCCTTATAACTCTTTTCTGAATCTTCTCTCTCTCTTTTTTTTTTATTTCCTTCTTGAATTGAGGATATCAGAACCGTTGTATATTTTTGGGGGGCTTTACACCAACAGAACATGCAGCAGGAATGTATCATCTCTGCTTTTATCCAGTGTTCCCACTTAGTAACCTGGGGATTAGGTGGGTCCTTTTGGTCACAGTGTCTCATGTGGTGCTAAGGCTGATTCCTGCCTCCCCTGCAGACCACCCCGTCACGGGGGGAGCTACACGCTGCATTTTTCAGGCCAAATGCATAGATTCACATCTGACTACTTGCAATGCACACAGCCAGTTTACCAAGCGATTGCTTTGTCTCAGAGCCCTGTTGTTATTACCATTTACCATGCTCAAACAGCTGTGTCATCTATGGATTTAATATCCAAACAGTTTATATTTTTTCCCAGTTTTTAAGTAAAATACACTCAGTATGGAGAGCCAACCCTGTGTGATGCCATTAAAAGTACAGTCAATTAACGACGAGTCTCCATTTACAATTGTATTTGTGGACCCACCAGTGAAGTGGTTCACTGCAGTCACGTTAGTGGCAGTGGCTGCTGCGGCTGCCCTGTTGCTGGAAGCTTTTTGGCTCTTTGCTTCTCACCCTTGTGCCCATCTTCCTGCTTCTTATCTACTGTGCTGGTGGTGGGCTACTGTGTCC
The DNA here is from genome assembly GCA_026413425.1 of Tringa solitaria. NCBI lineage: Eukaryota > Metazoa > Chordata > Aves > Charadriiformes > Scolopacidae > Tringa > Tringa solitaria. Next base: position 35,948,448 of record JAOXJM010000063.1, read on the forward strand.
CTTTGGCTCAGGCTGTTTGCAGGGTCCTCATGGGGCAGGTGAAGCGTTTGTCCCCAGCCAGGTCACTCAGCCTGTCTTGTCAGCGTATGATTAGCACGTTGCTGCAGACACAAATCTCTTCAACGCCCAGGGATGAGCTGTGGTCTTATGAATGCAGAGTGAGTGATGCTGTGCTGTATGGCCCTTTGCTGATCACCTTCAACGTGCAAGAGACCTCAAGAGAATAAATACTGGTTTCCTCCAGAGAGGGCCATGCCAGAGAACGCAGATCTAGGCTGCATAACTGAGGGGACTCGCTCTGGGCTATTCACTGACTCGCTGTAGAGAAGAACAGCTCTCACATCGGGCGCAGGGTCATGTCCAGGAAGCCCTAGGGACCCCAGCCCTGGTGTGACCACGTTGGGTTACTGCTCTGCTGCAGCCTCTCATAAGCCATTTACTCCCTTTATACCTCCTTTGGCCCTTGTTTTTGTGTATACTATAGAGCAGAAAGTAGACAGAAAAAAAGGATGGGATGGTGCAATATTGCTGTATGTTTTAAGAGCTGGAAGCACATAGAAAAAAGGATTGGATGATGCAATAACGCTGCAATGAGGATAATATCTAAAAATGGACATATTACCTTCTCTGTTAACCATCTGTTGCAGTCTGTACTCGTCAGAACTGAGGTTTTAGCCTCATTCCTGCTGTACCACAATGAACAGCATGCCTAGGAGGCAGGGGACTGAGCTAGAGTGGATCCTGAGACTGAAGGCTGGCCTGTACAGTTACATACTCGCTACAGTCCTCCGATGTGAGGCCTGTAACCATTTTTATATATGGTTATATTTTACATATAGTCCTGCCACATCTCTAAAAACAACTTAAGCTGCTGCTGACTAGAGCCAAGGCCAGATTGTTACCGATTTCATGTGAAACTGTGAGGCTGAGTGGTGGCTGCTGACTGACAGGGTGGTAGCGTTGTTGCTGTAGTGACTACACATTAGTAAAGAAACAAACATTTTTGGTGTCATTTCTGTCTGCAAAGCCCAGACAGTGCAGCGTAGTTCGATGGCTGGCCTGGGATGTGCAGAACCCCTTGCTTGTCTTGTTTTTTGATGATTTTTTTTTTTTCGAACAATGCAGCTTTTGACTTTACATTAATGAAAATGAAGGTGCTTTTGCCAACAGCAAGTGAACACCATGTAGTATGATAACAATGAGCCTGGAGCAGGCTGGCAGGTGGGCGTTTTCCTTCCCCAGTACAGCAGCAAATAAAAACGTGTGTATATAGAGCCGACTGATTTTGAGTGCTCGCAGAGGGCTTCTCACTCTGGAGTGGTGCAGCCTGGTACCAAGTGGTTAAAGACACACCAAAATAGGTATAGGCAAAATTAACTTTTATAAATTGAAATTTCTTCAGGCACCACAGACATTTTAGAAAGTAAACATTTAAGTGATTGACTGTTTGGGGGCTTTTTTTTTTTTTTAGAGAAGAATAATTCCTGTAGAACTGGCAATTATTTTGATTTTCTGATTTCACGGATAAGCATGGTTGGTCCTTCTCCTCTCCACCTAAGCACATCTCATGCACACAGATATGTAACCTGGCTTAGCCTTCATTCATTCAAAAGTAAGGGAAGTTCCCAAAGTCCATTAGCTATAACATGAGAAATATGTAAGCCTTTCTAATACACTTGTTCTTTAATTTAGAAAAACACCATTCTGAGAATGCTGTCTGAAGACACTAAAAAAACTTGTTTATGGTCTTTGTTTTGGCTGCCCTTGGGTATTCCAATTTTTAGATATAATTTCATTTAGGGAAACAGTAGCTTCTAATTGACAGTTGCTCTGTGTGTTGCCCAAGAAATATCATGTTGTTTCTTTGATTTGGTAGAACCCTTTGGACTAACCTGAGTTTGAAGGTGTTTTTACTTTTTTTAATATATTTCGGTTTCTTTCTGGTTTGCTTTCTTTCTGACGCTGCCCTGGCTACCTTTATAAACATCTGAACAGTTGCTCTGTTTTCAGATACAAAGAACAATAGCACCTCAAGCGCAGTGAACTTACCAAATATTGATCTGTCCCTTGAACACCAGAAAAGCTCAGCGGGAGGTATACAAAATATTTCTGAAAAACGATAGCTTATCACCTGCAGACCTGGAGATTGCCGCCTGTTATTACAAAGACTTGCTGGGGGGCTCCAGTGACCTCCAGCCTTCAGCTATTTGTGTCTCTTCCAAGGCAAAGAGAAAAAACCCTCAGCCTTCTCCACAATGTTTGCATTCACCCCCTCTCCTGTGTCTCTCACCTGGCTCTGCGGAGGGGCACTGCCATACACCAGCCGCAGCCGTGCACAGCAGGGATGGAACCCGGTGCTGCTTTCAGAGTCGAGATTTGGCTGGCTTGTTTACACATTGGCAAATATCCTTATAACTTCATCAAGTAGAGTGGGTTTTGGAGATGTGACTCTTGCTGTATGACGTTACTGGATTCCTGTTTAAAACCAAGCTGCACCTGACTGTTAATTTGCACTGTGTGCTCTGATGTGGTAATTGTTTCCCTGGTAAAAACATGCTTGTGTTACCCTGGGGGTACCAGAAATGTTAATACTGCTTTTCCAGTCAAATGTGGTGCCATGGGGACAATGAGGGTTTCTGTTTGCTCTCCCTGGCTGGTAGGGTGGCACTGACGGTGCACCACAGCGAGAGGGGCACTCACAGCCTCTCAGGCCACCAGAGGAAGCTGAGGGAGCTGAGAGAGTCACTGCCATCTCCAGATTCATCCTTTTTGGAGAAAGAGAGACTACTTCTATTTTTGCCTTTGCTTTTGGGCAGTTCATGTGTGGTCATGGCAGCCCATTTCCCCAGTTCCTGGGGCTTTGCCCCCGGTGTTTACCAGAGCGATGGTAGGTCTGGGCTAACAATCTCTAATCAGAGAATGAAGTATAGTGTTTGGGTGAATGACTAAAGGGTATTTGAACCCTGAGCTTGTGGTAGAAGGTGAAAAGAAAAAGCAACATGTGAATTGTGAATCTGCCATGTAATGAAGTGCGTGTGAGAATGCCCATAGCAGACAGCCCTTTAGGACTGGGTTTCCAGGACTCAAATCTGAAGTGCAGCGTCCCTGCATGTCGTGCAAAGGGGTGGCACAGCATGGAGGTGGCAGTGCCTCCCCGTGGGGTCACACGGGTTTTCTGTCGTGCCTTCACATTATTTTTTGTTGTGGCCATGAGGTAGTGGTGAGTGATAGTATCTACCAATTCCTGCTTCTACCTTCCTAAATCTGTGTAACTGTTACAACAGCTCACCAGGCATTAAATTCAGCTGGAATAGCTAACGTGAAGTTTTGTGTGGGTACGTGGTGGTGCTCAGTCTGTGCGTGTGCCTGGCTGGGGAATGCAGTGGGGAACTGGAGAAACAAGAGCTGGGACAGTTGAGCTGGGTTTCCTTACATGTTTTCGAAACTTAATGACACACAAGTTAGCTTTGAGTGAGCAAAACAGTCAATCTCTGTGTATGGCATAAATCCACAGTAAATTACTTCTTTTTTTTTAACATCCAAAGTTAAAACTCTTATATATCACTGTGTATTACATAGTAAATCCCTTCCAATCCAGTTGACTTTTTATGCTTTATTGCTAGGTATGCTGTAGCTACTTCTACATTCAGGGTGACATCTCTGTTCTTTTGCCTTTTGTACAGAATTTGGTATCTTGTGGTTCTTTTAAAATGTCACATCAGTTGCCATTACAACTTGGGCTTCATCATGCTGTTTACCCAGTGCACTCCAGTACACTCATTGCTCATACTTGTAGCGTTCTCAGGGCTTCGCTAACGTTTCACTCAAATTGTTAGTCTCAATTAGCCACCTACGTCAAACAAGGGGTTATATTCATCCCTACTGTGACCCACAAAAAATGAATGGAATATCAAAGCTGGGCTTATCCCAGTGTGGTCAGAGTCTGCTGCTGAGAAAAGTTCTTTTTGGGAAATTGTGGAAAGAGGGTCATTCAAACAGCTGCTGAAGTGCCTCTGACTTACCTACTGCAATTTTCTAAGCTTAAAATCAAACCCCAAACAAACCAATGCCCAGAGCTGCAAATCTCTCTTTTTTTTTTAAACACAAAAATTACGGATTCCCTTATGCCTACTAAATCCTGGAATAATTTAATTATCTCTTACTTTTACATTCTTATGATTTGATTTCCTCTGCTATATAAAAATGATCAGTCTTTGGGTAAATTGCTCTGAGAACTAAATCATTTTTGTTTCCTTCTGTTATACTATAGAGGGAGCTCTAAAGAAACTTATCTTTCTGTAGAAAGAGTAAACCAATTGCATCTTCAAAAGTGCTTGAGAAAACAGCAACATTAACGTGCATGCCCCTTCCCGTGGGTATACGTGCACACATCGCTGTTTCAAAGTGAAGTCGGGCCAGATGCGAGTTCTCTACCACAAGCCCGTTTTCATCAATTGCTGTGTAGAGGATAATTAGTACCTTCGTCTTGCTTGATAGGAGTCACTTTGGAAAACTCATTTTCCAGTACTTGTCCTCTGAGGATGCCTGAGGGCTCTGCTCCTGGTGTTGTTCTGCCAGGGAGCGAGGTGGTCTTCCTTCAAGGAGATTTACAGCAGAGCATATGTATCAGGATGGGTGTTTTTATAGGAGTGAGTGCTGGATCCGCAACTTTAATGGAAAGGTTAATTCACAGTGATCAGTTAGAAATCACACCTGTGAGCTTGTTAGAGACAAGTGGATTAGTTATAATAAACTGTGGTGACAACGATGCTGAAGTGTTCCTATATGGAAAAGCAGACAGGGGTGGTTACGGTGCTGGCTGGAATGTGGGATCACTACCCCTGGGGCTTTGAATGTCTTATTTAGCCATCCCCTTCCCCGTGTACAAAATGTGTCTCAAAGGGCTTTCAGACTTTAAAAATAAAAATGCATTAGCAGCCAGGCTGCTACTGAGTGTGTAGGTGCTGTCTGTAGAGACTGGTTCTGTTTTTAGCAAACCCATCTGTTGACAATATATACTTAATATCTGGCAGGGACATATGTGTTGGTGTTTTTAACTGTATTTGTCTATGCAGTACCTGGAAGCATGAGACCAAGTTCTTCCAAAAATCATTTTGATTTACACTTTTGGGAGGAAAAAACCATAACATTTCTTAAAATAGTTGTTTTACTGTTACAGTGCAAATATGCATTTGGCTATGCTATTAATGCTTTTCCAATGGTTTTCTTTCCCTGAACACACAGGGAAATAGATTTGAGGAAAATGCCAAATGCCATCCAGCTTTGCTAGAGCTTTAACTTTTAGAAGAAGCAGGGAGTTGCTCATGGGCTCAGTATACCTTTGTTTTCATGAGATCATCTTTACTGTCTGTATTCCTTGAACAAGGCTTTCTATTAGCAATCATATATTCATTATCTGTCAGGGACTGTTGTACTAAAATGAAATAACTCTTTTCCTACAAAATAAAAAATTATCCCCCCCTGCTCCTTCCCCACTTGACAAGTACTCTTTCAAGTGTAACGTGGTGCAGCAATCTGCACATTCTGCTGACTTTTTCATACTAGAACTCCTTCTCAGGAGTAAAATGGCAAACAAAGACTATATACAAAATTTTTATTCTTGTAAGTCTTCACCTTTGGGCTAGCATGGTGCTTGTTTTCTGTTGGTTTTTTTTTAGTCTGCCAGCCCTTGAGACAGCAGGCGTTGATGGTAAATGTTTGTCAGCTGGAAGGTGACCATACATCAACATAAAGAATTTCAGATGTGACCACTTTAGCTTTCTATTTTTGGCCTGTACAGTGCTGTAGCATTTTAAAATGTGGTCAGCTTTGCATGTTGAATCGTATGATTAAAGAATGCAAACTTCTATATTTCAACTGGATGTGAGTTCTCCCCCCACACTGGTGACTGCAGAAGGCTTTTATTGTTCTGTGCAAGCGAAGGTCAGGCCGCAGACACAACTGCATTAACAGAAACACTTGCTGCTAGAGATTGTTTTGCTTGTGAACTGATACAAGGTAGGTTGATTTAAAAAACAAACGGTATTTTTAAACTCAGGATAAACTGCTTGTGTTCTTAGACACGTTGTCCCCTGCATGTGCAAACTGCGGGAATGGGTCTCGTTTTGGGAAGCGGCGTTTGGTGTGAGCTTGCGTGGAAGCTTTGGGACCGTGCTGGACTTGCACGGCGGTACCTTCACCCGTGTTCCCCCTGACACCTCCCCGGGCAGAAACAGCAGGAAGGCTGTCTCAGTGATCCTTGTTGGGCCAGATAGAACTATAAAAGCTTAGTTTGAGAGAAGACTTGTACCACCACTGCTTGAAGTCTGTTGAAATTGCCTTAGGTAATTTGATGCATTTTGTCCTTAAAATCTTGGTAGGCTCTTTAGTTCACGTGCACAATCAAACCCCCCAAAACTGTTACTGAAAGAGAGGCTGTGGTCAAATAACATAAAATACTCATCACAAGCAACTGAGGCCAATGAGAACAACTTGGAAAAGCACAAACCCTGGCCCAGGTACACTCATCCTGGCAGGAGGAGGAGGGGGAAACGTGAATCTGAGTGGTGGGTTGATGGGAGAGGGGCCAGCACGGCCTCTTGTGCCCATCTCTCCTCCTTCGCACCGCTTCCAGGAAAGCTCTAACTGCAAGATGTAGCAATGGGGGAATTTTAGACCTCCCGGCTTATCCTGAGGAAAGGCTGAGCCAGGAAAGGTTTTTGACTGTCGGCTAATAAGCTGTTGTGGCTGTGACACGTGACATCCACCACGTATTTTAAATTCACCGCTTTATTGTGCTCAACTGACTTTCAGTTTAATAACACAGGAGCAGTGTTAAGGAGAGAACAGTGGTACAAAAACTTCAATGAGAAGGTATTTTGAAATAGGTCTACAGTCATCTGTCTGACTGTGCAAACTGGAGTCTGTCCTGGAGCACTGTACTCTCTATATGGTCATTTGTGTCGTTTACACTAACTAGTCAGTTCTCATAGCCAAAAGCCTATTGGCAGCCTTTCAGACAATATTTTTAAAAACACATAATAATAAATCCCAGTTGGCAAGGCATCTCTTCTTTTAACCTTTTAAACTATTTCTTTTCAAGACCACAACAATGTACAGCTCGGCAGAAATGTCAGGTTCGAACAAAGTCCATGTTCTTTGAACAAAAAACCTCCTTCAATGCTAGAAAGCAGGAGTAGGCAGAAATCTCTTCCAAGTAGCGTGTTTCAAATTTCAGCTCGCTGCCGAGGGCAGATGGAACCCCCAGGCCGGTGCCTGTGCCCCCGATGTGGCCGGTCTGCATCACCTGAGCATCACCCCGCTCTCTCCCCGCTGGGCTCAGCCCGGGGGCTCTGCCGCAGGAGACACCTTCCTCTGCCCACTTCACCTGACCCAGGAATCAAACCTGGCTTGTGCTCCCTGTTGCTTTTCTTCTGGTAGATGTTTGAGAATATATGCTTTTCGTAAAATTCAAACATGTAACCACAGGCTTTCTCAGCCGCTGCAGTGTATTTGTGGAGCACAGGGCCTTGCAAACGGCTATTATACAGGAGAATGCAATTGAATTTTGCATATCTGAACTAGGGTGTTAGTTGGTTTTTTTTAAGTTTATGCTGATATTAAGACCATGCCTTTCATATTTAAATATTAATGTTGTATTTATTTTTTAAATGTGAGTAGCTAGTGCTATTTATATTTGCCCACAATACCCATGAACGTCAGTTGGCCTAATTCTTGCTTTGGCAAATTTGCCATTAACAAGAGCATGTATCTAACTTAAAATATAGGGATAAGAATCCTTCCATGCAATCCCTTCAGTATCATTGATAAACTCACATTCATATTTGTTGCACCAGTCACACTGCTTTCAAAAAAACCAGCCAGTCAGTACAAAACACAAATACAAAAACTATCCTGCTTAATAAATTTTCATACTGGAAGTCTATGCAATACAGGGGAAGGTTGTTTGAGAAGCACAGTTGTAGCAACAACGGGAGCAGGAGAGAAGGATGAGATCCTGGGGTGGGTGTTGAGGGTGCAGCAGGGTCTGTAGCCTCTGCCCCTTCCCCCAGCCGTGATCAAGGCCAGCTCTGATAGGGGGCAGCTGTGCAACCTGCACCAGGCTGGGGTGGAAAAAAATCACTGAGAAGGTTCCTTGGGGGCTTTCTGCCACTTGTTCAGGAGTTGTGCTTAAGCTCAGTTCCCTGTCTGAGCTCCATTGTGCGTGTGCCTGTACCTGGCTGTTCATCGCTGACCCAGACCTTGCCTTTCCTTGTGTTCCTGGCTTGACCTTGGACCTGCCTCATCACTGCAAACTCGTCTGGTGAGTGCAGGACTGTGGCTGACCCCACTTCATGCCACTGGACCTGCTCTGCTTGCTCCAAGGCTGTGGGACCGTGTTGCTTGTGAGGTCCCTGCCTGCCTTACCTTGCCCCTGGCTCTCCTCCTGCCCAGAGCTCTTGCTGCTCCCAGGTACGTTTTGAGATTTTTTATCTATTGAGGATAAATTACTGTCTTGTTGCTCTGAGTGTCCATGAAAATGGATGAGTTTGCTTGGGAAGGTGGACTTGTGGAAATACATGAAGAGGAATTGTTCTGATGGAGTGTTAATTTGATCATAAAAAAATAAATAGCACTTATTTGTGTTCATGGATAGTGCTTTGTGTCAAAATGGTAACTGTTGTGTGTTTTGGTGATGTCAGAAGATAAAAAGAAGGTATATAACTGATGGTTACACTGTAAATTTTTTGGACAAAAGGCTAGATCTGTTTTATGATCCAAGAGCAGGAGACTATATTATATAATACCATTTTTGTTGACTTAGTGGCTTGAAAATTCAGATCTGAAAAAGGACAAATAGGCACTGGTAAATATTGCTGCTGCAGGTTTCCTAACAGAAATTTTGCACTTACCAGGTTGCTTTCCATCATGCTTAGAGCACATCGTCCTCAGCTGTGCAAGTTAACGAGCTAATGCTGCCCACAGGAGGCCTTAACCAGGTTCAGGTGTGCAAAGCAGCTGATTTTTAAAGAGCGTGATAAAATATTAAATGGTAATGAGAATTTGGTGTAAGTTCAAAAATAATCTATTAAATCTTGAGGAATACCTTAGCGCTTACTGGGACTAAACTTCTGGAGGGCTTTGAGAGCCTCTTGGGTGCTGCTGTGCTATGCTCACGGCTGTGGCCATCAGGCCAGCCCGGGTGCAGCCATCTCCTGCACAGGGCTGTACCTTGCCTGCAGAAACCCTCTTGTTTGGTGGATGTAAAGCAGCTGGCACGATGGAGGCAGTTACAGGACCTAAGGAAATAACTGCAGTATGCATAATAATTAATAGATTCACTGTATTGGAGGCTGCTCTTAATTTTCAGTTTTGACAGGTCATTATTAAAGGACCAGACATGTTTTAGAAAGGGTGAGTGTAAACATTACTTCATCTCTTTGCTATGAGTACTCGGTGGAGTTCTGCTCCCCCTTCTTTTTATTTTTTCTTTTTCCTTATGAAAAGAGGAATGTTTTCTCTTTGTGAATAGGTGTAAAGTACTAGCTTGTGCCAAGATGCCTGGTATTTGGCCTCCTCACATGCTTGCAGGACATGGGTTGCATGTAAAGCAGGAGAAGTGTAGAGAGTGGGGACAATGGATATTGGGGAGTAATTGAAAGATTAAAAAGAAATCTCAGACATTGCAGGGAGACAAAGATTATAATGAAAATAAAAGCAAGGGAAGGTATAAGGGCAAAACTTGGTAGGGCAAGAGAAGCATTCCTTTTTTTCTTTCCAGGGACAAACACAGCCATGCAGCTTTTCTTTGTTTCTTGGCAAGTATGTACTTTTAGTATAACAGGAGCATTGCAGTGGAGTTATTTGGTAAGAATTTGGGTAAAAAAAAATAATCTATAGTGGTACTATACTCTGACTCTTCCTGTCCTCTTCATCCCTCCCTTCCCCTTTTTTAATTCTCTGCAGGCAGAGTGATGGAGGGAAAAGAGCTAATAGCACTAAATATTTTTATTCCCTCTGTATGAATCTCCTTGTTTGGATTATTATTTGAAATCCAGAGAACTGTTTTTTAAATAGCTCGGTCTTGAGGCCGGTTTGAAATTTCCCGTTAAGCAAGTGAACAAAATCTCCTCTGTTTTGTGGCTTAATTCAATAAATAGATGTTCCAGTTTGCCTGTTGCCCTGTGATGTACTGTGTTCCTTGATCAGGCTGAACAACTACCGCCTGGCGAGCTTTCAAATGCACTGGAGCTGGTGCATGACACCCTCCCAGGACAGGAGCGGGTCGGTGCCCTCACCGTGGGTCAGAGCAGCTGGAGCCTTGCTCTGGAGAAACTTCAGTCCACCCTCCCCGTTTGGTGGAAGGGTGCCGTGTTGCTGAAGGGGTTAGAGGCAACCGAAGCTGATATGAGCCCACTGGTTCTTCACTGACTGCAGAAAATGGTGTGGTTTTAATTGCATCATTGCACACAGTCACGGAGGCTGGGGCTGGAGCTTTGTCTCTGAAGTAGAACAGCGTGATCTGTTCTGTGTTAAATGGCTGTTAGGGAGGATGAGAGTGATGTATGGCCCTAATGTGGCCTCCTAATGATGCAGAGTGGGGAAGGCCAGCGCAGTAGCTTAAAAGCCTTCAAAAATAATCAGAACTTGAAAAATAAATGGAGGTGGAGAATTTATCTATGCATAGATCAAGTATTCTCACTGATGTTAAAGGACCTTTGTCCATCTCTGACACTACAAATTGACTTTGAAGATGAGATTTATCTGATTTACTAATTCCTAAATAGTCAGTGTTGTAAGCATCAGTGGTGAGGTCTTAAAGAAACGACTTCAATGACATGCTAGGAGGGAGTTTTGCCAGATTGATAGTGAGAAATATTGCCGGGAAATTAGGCCTGATCAACAGGGTATGATGATGCAACAGGACATAATAATTTGAAAGCTTCACACAGCTTAGCCTTTGTGTTTGGGAAGTAAAGGCTCTGTCAAAGCCAAGAGCTGAAACCAAAGATAGGAAGTACAGCATTAAGTTTGGACTGACTCCCTGTCCTTACACATTCTTTTTAGCATATAATCTGCCAATTCTATATGTACAAACTAGACACCTCTTTTACAGCTGTGGGTTTGACAATGTCTAGCACAGGTATTGGTTGTTTGGGGATTATTTTCTGGGTTGGTTTTTTTTTTCTTCTGACTTCCATGGCATTATTAAGTCTTTCACTAAAGAAATCATGCTAGAAGCAGGGTTTATGCCATCATTTTATCAGTCCCCTTACAAATGCTGAATTTTGGGCCAACTTCTAACCAAATTTGGTTGTTCTTAAAGTGACATGAAAATAGTTGGGGAGAAAGCGGAAAGGAACTTTGATTTTTTTCTGAGGGAAAAGCAGTATTCATTAGAGAATCCTCAAAGGACTTCAGTCTTGAGACATAAAATCTATGAGAAATAATACTTTATTTTGCTGCTTAAAGAACTATTTGTCTTAACATCTTAACAAGATCTTTAAAAATTTACATTTAAAGAGAATTGTCTCTAAAAAATTTTGAGGCTGTTAGTCCCTTGTGCTAAAAATGTTTATGTACAAGACTAGTCTTGGCAGATCATTAGGCTCGTTAATATCTTCAGAGCTATTCCCCATTAAGCCTGTGCATAAATACTTGCAAGATCAGGCCTTTGCTGAAACTACATAAATGTTGGAAAGAGCTCTTTGCTGTGGCTGGAATGAAATGTCTTCAGTGATGGTGTATCACATCCTCCAGGATGTTTTTTTGTGTGTATATGTGTATTTGTTTAATGAAAAAGGACGAATTGTAGTATCCAGCTTGCTCACAATACAGAAAACTGAATGGATGTCCTTTGTAAGGAGACTTATCAGCCCTCTGCTCCAGCATAGTATAGCTGGGAAAAACAAACTCTGGACAAATTAGATGAAGAAATTTTATTTTATGAATTATGGTGGTAGGAAAATGCCTGCAAAGTGCAGTTCTGTTTACATAGTTTTAAAAAAATTTGATAAATGTCCTAAGGCTATTTACACAAGGGAATGGAAGCTGAATCAAATGTTTTTTTTTTAAAAAAAAGGCAACACAGTTGCTCTTGATTATTTAAAAAACATGAAAAAATACCCTACTCTGATGTCAGTGGCACTGTTTCTTAAGATTTAAAATTAGCATTGAACAGTCTGTTCTGGGAGCCTATGGTTTTAGTACAACTTTTTTTTTTCCACCGCAGTCAGCACTGGATTGACTGGTGTTGCTCTCCTTGCTGCAAGTACTATAGCTGTTTGGTCAGTAATGTAGAACTAAGGCGAACAACAGCGAGGAGGAATTATTAGGATTGTTTACAAATTTAGATTTGCATGAGGGAGCGGAGATGTTGACAGTTATACTTTAAGAATCAAGCTACCGCAGCTGGATAAACATTTATTGGATATCTCAAGGCCTCTCTCTCTCTCCCCACCCCCACGGCAGAGAATGAACCGAATGCAAGTCCAAGCTAATCTGAAAAATAATAGAGCAGCTTTCAACAAAACCTATTTAGCTATGAGGTCAAAAAACCTCAGCCTAGTTACACCCCTAGATAGGCTCTTCTTGACAACATCATCATACTGTCTTGGAGGGCAGGAGCTGGAGTGTTAGAGACCACCCAGAGCTATTGCTCCCACAAGGCCACGCTAACAGTGGTTTCATTTCACTGCATACAGACTCCAACTAACCTTTTAATAGCTTGAGTAGCCATGGGAAACATTCTGCATTGTTGTGTGTTATGGATCACTTTCCCTGGATGCTTTTTAGTCACCAATAAAACCACGTTGGTCAGTAAAAAAAAGAAAGAAAGACTGTAGGAAAAGAAAATTAGCAAGTCGGTATCAGGATGCAGAGCTTAACCAAAGCTACCTGTGATTAATAAACAGGTTTTGTCTTCTTGGGCTTTGGTATGTTTGAAACGCCAGAATTCTTTCAAACTCCTTATAGAAGTAGATTATCTGATGCTTCTTACGGTAAAAAGATAAGTCTGTCCTCTGGGATGAAAATGTGAATGCATCCCAAATGCAAAGGACTCTCCGTTTTCTGAATCTGTAGACAAAACTTCTGGGGCCTTTGGGTGCAGCAGCAACTTAAGGCTGAGTACAGTCTACAGGAAAGAACCGCTTGCAAAAGCTTTACTGACCTTGTGTTGAGAAAAGATTGTAGAAATAACTTCCCATAAATCCATTCCGATTGCTGAATGATCTTCAAGTTGATGGACAGTCCCATATGTAGGTCTGATTTAAGAAAAAACAACACAAACCCTCAGCAACCTTGAGAGTGTTTTTGCAGAGGTTGGGTTTCCGTTATTTTTGCTCTCAAGTCAAAAGAAGTTGTGCCATAGGTTTGAACGGGAGTAGATCTGGCTTAAGAAATGAGCAGCTTTCATGGAGAAATGTTTGTACATATGGGAATTTGTTTGTTTAAGTGCTGATTTACATACTCAAGTATCCATTTGCATAAGGCAGCTTATTTGGGCCCAGCTGTTCATAAATACTGCAAGGTGCATGGAAGTCTCCTTTTCTTCATCCCTGCTTGAAGCAGCCTGTTCCCATCCAGCCATAGCTAAAAAGTAACATCATCTCTTTTGTCTTTTTCTTTTCACCCCCCAAGCTCCCCCACCCCCAAATCCAACAAGATAACTATGAATTATGGAAACTATCATGTTGCTTTCCTGGTAAATCCTTGATATCTACAAATAGCTTGCAGATAAGGTTAACTTTCTTTTTGTCACAGTCACACAGGCATGAGTAATGTTACCTGGTAGGTTGAGATGAATCTTTTTATGTCACGTTCCACTGTGGATAATTAATAGCAAATACTTTAATCAATGTGCTGGAATTTTTTAAGATGGTTATAGTTGATGTTTGGGTTTGGTTTTTTTTCAGTGCATTAGGATGTAGTGACTAATGTCTGTATGTTTGTGGTGGGCTTTGAGTGTGCGCTTTGTTTGTTTCATTGGACACATTTTCAGTTCTGAGTGCTGAAGTCACATCTAGTACCAAATGGGAATAGTGCCATCATTGTCTTCCCAAGAAGCTCCCAAACTTGTGACTGCAATTCTACTCCTGGAGCTGTAATTTATCATAAGCACAAATATTAGCAAAAGTATCAGATTAAACTGAATTCCTGTTAGGCTCCAATAGGTTGTCCACGGTCACACCTTGTGTCATGATCCCTAGTACATGAGCATTTGCCTTAAAATCTGCTTTCCAGTGGTTATTAGCTCTGGTGTCTGGAAAAGCACACGTGGAGGAGGAGGCAGGGAGTGCTCTGATGTTTCCCTCCCAGCTCCTTCAAGTGACTTTGATCCCAAGAACTGTCAGAATTCAAAGGCCTTCATCACCTTCAGTGGGTATAAAGGTGAATATCAGATATCATACACTTTTTGGTTTGAACTAACCTCTCGGAGATAGAGATAAGTGTTAGCTGCAGATTGTCAATAATGCTTCTATATGGCCAGAAACAGATTTCAGTTATGTCAGGATACCCTAAACTAAAGCTGTCTTTCCATAGTCAGTGTGATCCACTTTGAACACAGCAGCTCTTCTTGTTTACCATCTTTCTATATATAACTTGTGATGGAAACAGAGACATTTGTGCAATTTTCTTTTTTGACTATATCATATTAGTCATAGATTTCTTTGGTTTTTTTGGTGTTTGGGGTTGGCTTTTTTCTGTTTGTTTTGTAAACCACAGAGTTTTGTCCCACTCCTGTTGTTGTTGTTAATTCCATGTGCAGCATGCCAGGAGAATGAGGTGTCGCAGAAACATCTCTCCCCATCGGAGCAGATGGATTTCACAGCCAGAAGAGCGTGGGGTGGGGTGTGCCGTTCTCAGCAGCCTGAGTCATGTAGCCCAGGAACAGGGCTCTTCTGCTCCATGTGGCCCTCACAATGTCTCTAAAAACTGGAATAAACTTGTGGTGCTTCTCCAAAGATGGATTGTTTGGGCTTCTTCATCTGATCTTTGGAGAGAACTGTAAAGTCTTTCCCTGATTCTTTTTCTGGATGAAAGGGACTTTTGTTGAAAAAGGTCCCAGTTACTTGGTCTTGTTTGAAAACTGGCCCAAGTGCTTTCCTTCCAGATGGGACAGGCTGTGACACTGTGCCATCTACACCCACAGTGATGTGACCCCTAGTCAGTCCATTTTTTTCTCTTTTTCGCCTTCCTCTTCTCATCCAAGTTCTGGGCAAAGTGTCCCGCTCTGTTCACCTCGGCACAGCCACTGGCTGGAGGCACCTGAAACATCACCTATTTCTTGTGAGGCCTGAGACCTCGCCTGGCCACCCTTCACAGTCCAGTTGAATTTCCCTGTGCAATTTGAGAATATCCATTATAGCTGAATCCAGCAAACAATCTGTGAATGATTTCTTGCTGTGTTGTATTGTCTACTTTAGTGTGTTGGAAAGCCTTAAGAAGTCTGTGTTTTCCAGCTACCAGTGGTATTCTTCTGGATGTGGGTATTCTCTTGCAAAGGGAGAGGCTTATCTCCCCATTCCCCAAAACACCAAGAAAACATC
This sequence comes from Tringa solitaria, assembly GCA_026413425.1. Lineage (NCBI taxonomy): Eukaryota > Metazoa > Chordata > Aves > Charadriiformes > Scolopacidae > Tringa > Tringa solitaria. The sequence goes on from JAOXJM010000063.1 coordinate 35,963,999, forward strand.
ACCATCTGAGGTCTCGGAGTAATTTCAGTGCAGCTCTTGCTTAGAGAGTGCAGTGGTGACATTGCATGTCCTGAGATCTGAAACAAACTCCTTTAAAACCTGTACTAGAAAGACTAGTAAAAATACTCTAAGACATGAAATTAAATTGGGCAGTGGATATTGCCTGTCCACTACACACACATAGAGAGTGGGCTTGTTTAATGTTCTAGAGGTTAAGTTTGGATTTAAATGAAATCTTGGACATTAAATTAAACCACTGTGCAACTGTAACTCTATGAAGAACTTCTTGAAAAGAAAAGAAATAGATGCATCTACTCCTGTGAACTATTTTAGCACTTTTCCTTCTGAAAACCTGGGTTTGCCTTGGAAAGGAGAGCTATTTTTATCTTCGGAAATCTGCTATTTAGCTTGTTAACCATAAGAGATGCAAGCACTGATCTCAGTTGACTTTAAAGTCAGATGAAAGTGTCCAAAATATTTGCAGTGAAATATTCTGCTAGGAAAAAGCTTTCAAAATTTCATCTAATGATGGAAAACAATCTGTCTTGCCAAAATTTTCCCTACATGTTTAACAGGATTTTAGTTTAAAAAGTCTGTTTCCTACTTAATAACAGAACAGCTGCATTTTGAATGGAAAGTGGTTTCATGTTTTGCTGTTTGGAAAACTGGTATTCAAACACTCCTGCAGTAAATGTAACCAGTTGTTATGTTTCTCTGTTTATGAAATGTAATGTTATTTCATTACTAATATTTGTATTTTGATTATTTCAGTGTTTTGGCTTATTCATATAAATACCTGAAAAATGGCCATATAAAGGTGAAATTTGCATAAATGACTTTTAAAGTGTCACTCAGTATTGATGCAAGATAATAATATAATCCTAAAAAGTATATTCTAGGAAAATATGGAGGAGGTGTATTTACCATTTTTTAAACACAATTTACTTTTTTAATGAATAAAAGTATTAATTGTCCTAAATACATGGTAGGTCTGTGTTAGGTAGTGTCTCTTGTGTAAGGAATACACCCAATGCACTGACCCAAAGGTTACCACTAGCTCACTTTGAGATCCATGGTAAAAGGCTCTTCCTGGCGTTGAAACTAAGATTTTTGCCACAATTTTGCTTGTGCAAGTGGATTTTGTCTAGTGATTCTCCATGTTCAGCAAGACATGAATTTACTAGTCTCCTAAGTATTATAAATATTTTGCTCTATGCTTTTGTGTCCAAGACAATAACTTTTCTCACAGGACAATTCAAAGTGATGTGGCCACAGGGAGTGAGGAAAGAAGATAAATGCTAAGATTAGAGATTGTCAGGCTATTTTGGGGCTGAACAAAATGTAATCAAAACGTATCGCTTTACTGGAACATCTCTGGGACAAGTGAGACAGGGGAGGAAGCACTGGGAGAAGACAGATTGCTTGCACTTAGGACATGAGGAAACAAGTACCTGCTCTGTCTGAGACAAAGCCGAGTTTTTCACTCCTGGTTACTGGGGAGTCTGGCAAAATGAGTCATGAACATGGGGATCCCACATCCCACTGAAGTCCCCAACATCTACTCTTTTGTGTGCTTTGGTGGCCATTCCTGTTTGTTGAGAGGATTTGTGCCAAAGTGTCCATGCTTTGTAGGACTTCTGTTCCCTGTACTGTGTGGTATTAGGGAAAAAGAAAAAAGGAACACAAGATACAGATCTTTATAGTTGCTTGTTGTCCTTGGTCTGTTCTAGTTAGGGTCGAGTCAAACTACTCATTAGATCTGGAGCTGGCAATGTTCTTTGAGCGTGATCTCTGTGGGAGTTCTTAGCCACTCTCTGGGAGTTTCTGGATGGAGTCATCTTGGTTGTTGCTCTTCCCTGTATTAGTGTGTTTCTCTCCTGCAAGCCTTCTGCTCCTTCCAGTCTCCACCACTGGAAACATCAAGGATGAGATTTTCTTGTGCTTTGCTGTCATTTTTGGGAAATGGTTTCCAACAGAGTGAACGTGAAGCTATGAAAGGGGCAAGAATTAATGCAGGGAAAATCAGTAAGGAAAACAGATAGGAAGTATTAGCAACATACTTTGTACTGTAGAAAACCTTGTGAATT
>JAOXJM010000063.1:35966185-35993116 GCA_026413425.1 Tringa solitaria
GAAAACCTTGTGAATTGGCTCAACTATGCCTTGCAAGACTGTCAGCTGTCCTTAATTGAGGTAAAAAATGGTGTGGGATGATAACAAGAATGTACCAATGACTAACTGTAGTTAGAAACTATCCCAGATAAGCAGCTCAGAAGTGCTTGCCCCAGGCACTCTTTTATTACTTGCTTATTTTTTGGTTCACGGAGATAAATGACTTGTAACGCTTTTAAGTTGTACCTCCCTTGGAAGTCAGAGTAAATGCACATGTTACTCGGCCAGATTTCAAGCCTTGACTTAGGTTTTAAGTGAGGCAACATTATTTTTTGCTGGTGTTGAAGAGCCGGCTTGCAGGTTATTGTGGTGTCATTTGAGTCAGCGAGGCACCACTCTCCCAATCCTAACATTATGGAATGGAGCATCAGGAATGTGCTGATGTCTGAGGCCAGCAGTCCTGTGGAAATGCGGATCAAGGCTTTGATGCATACAGAAACCTCTTGTGAGTCTCACTTCTAACATTTGCTGATAATATTCTAACTTTATTGATTTATACCAGAAACCCTTCCTTCTTAAGTATCAACCGTGTGATTCTTACACGTGGTATGTGAGGGTCTTTGCTAATGGGGGGACCTTGGTTGATCTTGACACAAAGTTTGCATGCTGAAGTACAGTCCTTATGTTAACTTGACTGGCTCTCTTCTTTTAGCCTCATCTATGTTCTTGGGAGAGCAGAAATGTACAAAACATCCTCTCTGTTACTCACACAGCATTGCTAGGGATACTGTCACGGCAAATACAGTCCTTGTGTTGCACTTCTGCGAGGAAAAATCACATAGACCTTGTTTTGTAGTTCAACTCATTCAGTAACCATCCTTTAGTTATGTTTACTAAGTAGTTCTCTGTTAGACAGAGAAGGATTTATATAAGTACTAAATATTATATGTTTACACATTCACAGGTTTTTTTCTCCCTCTCCACAGACATCTGTTTCTAAATCTTTCTCTCTGGTGTCCATCACCACAGAGTCAAAACAGCTTACAGATGTCAACAAATTATTTCTCGTGATACCAGTGGGAGATAGATACTGCGATTCCAGCTCTGTGGATGGGTTCCTGAGGATTAAGCAAATTGCTCAAAGGCAGACAGTGAGAGAAGGCAGGAGCAGAAGTGTTAAGTATTGTCCTTGCACAAATGAAGTGTCTGTGCAGCCGCAGGAGCCCACTCCTGTGTGTGACACTGCCTTCAAAACCTGAAACTGTGTCAGCAGGCCAGACAGTCCTGGTATCCACAAAAAGACTTGTGGAAACAAATGTCTCTTTGCACTTAGAGCCTTACTCATTTTGGAAATCTCAACTTTGGAAACTTGTTCTGCACAGAATTAGAGAGAGGCTCAAGTTTCGAAATGCGGTTCTCATCTTTTTTTGTCGTTTTGTTGACTCTTCAGCTCTGAGGTTTGGTGTCAGCTTGTACGTAGCCATAATAAGATTGCAGAGAAGTCTTTTCAATCCGCGTGCAGGGCTTGGCAAAATGTCCTGCAACATTATGTGAGGTTTTTCCCTAAGAGAAAGAGCTGCTAGTGCTCTTCATATAATTGCTTAGCCTCATTCCTAGGAATTGCTATTACTTCATCTAATTGATTTGTTTCAGAATATCAGTTTTACATGCTGCAGTGCTTTTTGGGTTCTGTGTGTAAATATTGTCCATCCATTCTCTTTCCCAGTGTAACTGTGATCATGGTCATAGGCTGTTTGCCTGTTCAGCTTCTCATGATGAATGCTAGCGTAGTTACAAAGGATGCTGTACCTGAGGGAGTCAGTTCTCTGCTGGTGGTAGCACCAAGTTACCTGTGTTTTGCTTTGTTTGAGAGAGGTATGTGTTTAATGTTACCTGGATAAGTCTATAGACACAACAGTTTTATTGCTGCCTGGGTTCCAGCAGGTCTTGTGTTTTAACACTGGGAAATATAAAGGCTTAGCTTCAGCAAGAAGCTGTTCCTGGAGGTGAAATTAATGGCTATGCTTCTGCTCAAATATTATTTACCCACTTTCAAATACTTACCAAGTGGTGCTTTGATGTGTGAACAGGATATCTTTGTGATTTCTAGACGCTTCTCTTCTACAGCCGGTTTTTGTTTTACTTCATAAAAACTCATTCCAGCTTCTAGAGTGAGACTTCAGAAAGCCAAGCATGCAGAAACAAATTAAAAACAATAGGGGGGGTGTATTTGGAAATTACTGTACCTTCCCATTCTGTCTCCAGGCTCTTCCATTCAGTTATGGGGTACTGAGCTATCTTGTGACAGGAGCACACCAACGATTACTGCTCAGTAAACTGGTCTGTCCCCGCACCCTGGTGCAGGTGGGACAACCAGGTGGGAGACGTGGGAGACTCTTTTCCAGGATATAACCAGAGTGTTCTGCTGGATTACCAGAAATGTCCCATTTCCAAAAAGTCACAGTTGAGAATATAAGCTTTGCTGTTTTAGCAATGTTATCATATTGCTGTCCTACAGGCAAAGCAAGACAACAGTAAATATATTGTTCAGGTCAGCAAAGGTTTGCGTGTGGGCAGAGAGGCTCTCCTGGATGGAAAGAAGGTTCACCATTACTCACCGTGCTGGTGAGGGCAGCTCTGGTGCTCACTGCTTACAGACACGAGGGATGACAGGCAAATATCCAAATGGAAAAGGACTGGGATTGGGAGGGATCCCTGTAAATGAGCAGATGATGACAACTGTCAGCAGGGAACATCAGAAAGAGTCAGGTGTGCACACAGCAATGGTACTAGCTGGTCTGGCTCTCAGTATTTGGCACCAGTGTGGTGCCACAGGCACGGTTACAGGGCTGAGCTCCTCCTGAGGACCATCAAATGTGCTAGGAGAGGTGCAAGCAAACTCCCTGCACATCAGGCGTCCATCACAGGTCATCTTGGTCCGTCTGTCTTGCAGCAACATATCTATGACTAGCAGAAGGCTGATTTGGCTCAGGTGTGTGTGGTGAAGTGGTAATGGACAAAATATCTAGAAAATAAAGCAGGCAGGCACCTGAGCATGAGTTCTTTAAGCTCTTACAGCCCTATCTGGAGTCTAACTTAGCAACTGAAATCTTTTTACATGCAACTGGCTTCTTGAGCATGCAGTCAGTATTCTCATGGGTTACATTTTCAAGTATTTATGCTGTAGCTATATAGACCTCTATGTATACATTCAAATTCCTTTTCCATCCCTTGTATCATTTCAGAGCTACAGCAAAAAATAATGAATGTGGAGGGAGCAGCATTTCTTAGGCTTTGTTTGTTTGGTTGTTTATTTATTTACTACTACTCCTGAGCCCTGTGAAGCATTCACAACCATGAAGAAACTTTGTCAACAATCTGGGGGGGGGAGTGTCATGGGAAAAGAGACCTTCTGATCTATTTTAGTCCTCTGAGATGGCAAAAAATACCCTCAAAACTGCAAAAGTACTCCAGAGGTAGGCAGGGGGTTTACCATTTCCCCCTTGCATGCCACCCCTGCTGTTCTGGAGACTTTTAAAAGCCTTGAGAGGCAGGAAAGGTAGATGTGACATTGTGCAGGGAGCCACGGATGGTAGGCTCTTGCTGGCCCAGGAAAGTAAACTTTGTGGGGGCGGCTGTTCTGTGTCACTGCTGTCACGCCGTTGTTCAGCTGGAGGCAGCAGCAATGGGAGGGAGATGGAGCTGCTCAGAGCTGCTGGCTGTACGGGGAGCTTTGCCCTTGTTCGGTGAATAAGGAGAGTTTGACAGATACAAAGGGAATTGCGATCAAAGTATTTAAGCATTAATTCAGGACTCTGCTTGGTTTGCATTGCTCTACTCTGCTGTGGGACTGTCTTTGAGATGTAACGAGTTATAAATGGCAAACTCAGGCTTTGGTGCTCAGAAATGGTGGTGGTTCTGGTTGCTTACAGCATATGGCATGATTCATAGCCTTAAAGCTAAGCTGATACTTTAGGACCCTACCTGATATCCTTTTCTGGAGAAAGAGGGTTTTGGGGGAAACCCAAAAAATCTGGTTCAGTGTCTTTCAGCGATAAGGTACCATTTAAGACATCTCTTAGAGCAATATTTCTCTGTTTCATGGATTTTATAAACAAGCAAAGAACAAAAAAACCCTAAAAATGCAGGTGTTCTTGATAGTAAGTTTGGCTGAAGATTAACAGGTTTTTGGAAAAGCTTTTTTTCCTTCAGAGCATAAAAATGAGGTTGCTGCTGTCTTACAGTCATCCCAAAGGGCTTTGCTGGCATTACATGGATAAATGAAGATTTGGGATGAATTTTACCCTTTGGGTTAACATTCCTGTTTCTTATTTTTCAGTACATTGTGTAGACTAAATCGTGAAACAGAATAAATAACCGACTGTCTGACTTTTCATTACAAGTGAAGAGCAGAGTTGTAGGAACTTTTTTGGATTTGGCCAAAAGGAACATTTGTCCTTCATGTTCAGCATTAAAAATGACACCTCAGTGAATCCTTTCATTTTTGCTGGTTTGAGAAACAAGACAAACAGAAAAAAACCATCCCAAGCAAGTCAACTAGCAAAAAATAAGTTGGTTATAAATTAAATTTGTATTTTCATATCACTAATACAAAGCCGGTGCTTTACATGGTACTAACCTTCCAAAAGCCTTTTCAAAAATGTCTCTCCTTCTCAAGGTAGAGCTGGACTGCTCATGGTTATACTTCATTATGCAACCTTATCTAGGAAACTGAGATTTGGGGGTCTGCCCACTGAAATAGATGTTCAAAATACAATATAAAAATGCCTCAGCTGCCCTGGGAGAGCACTTACGGGTGTCCCTCCCTGCTGACCAGCTGAAGCCGGAGCACTGGCACTTTTATTTAAATACCATAATATTGGCTATTTCTCTAATATCCTTCTGATCCTTTCTCTTGAGGAACTGAATGAAGCGAAACCATTACTGTAAACACAGAAGACATTCAGTGATGTTCCAAAGTGCACATTTTTGGCAGCGGTGAGCTTTCTGCAGATAGCTGCCTGGGAATTTACAAATTGGTCACATCTGAATCCGTTTTGCGAACCTTGCTTGAGTCTGCACCTGCCCCCCAGAGAGGGACGGGAAGAGAGAGGCTACAGATATGTTATCCATTTGCTGGTGCTTCATTAGAGCTGAAAGGAAACAGCCGCATTTTAATGGTCTGGTTACAACACCTTGGGTGGCAAAACATCACGTTGCTGTTGGAAGGGAGCACTCAGTGAGTCACTTGTGCTTTTTGTTGTGTTCCCCCCCCCGGACTACAGAGATTTTTTTATTTTTTTTTTCTGAATGAAGCGTAACTTTCTCCAGCTTATTTTTGCTGAGAAGAAAGGACAAATACTCAAGTAATGGACACTGAGTCACCAAGTGGGAGAGAGATTCCTGGCGCTGCTGTGTTTATCGTGCACCGGAGCCAATACTGGAATAAAGAGGGCAGCAGCGAGTCACGATCCCGCAGAGTTGGAGATGAAACAGGGTGTGCAGGTAACACAGCAGAAACCTTTTTGGAAAGACCCGAGTGTTGAATTGTGCTAAAAACACTGCACCAGTGTTCATAAAGTGCATGTTTGCTGGTGAAGCGTAGGTCACGGCAGGGTGTCCTGCAAAATTATCAAAGTGTGTGTCCATAAAACATGAAGGCTTTTTTATGTGGCAGGTAGTCCTGCTAGATTTAGGTCTAGAAACTGAATTTAAAGCTTTACTAGTAGATTTTCAAAGTGAATTGATTATTATTGCAGCTCAGCAGCTCTGGAAATGCACCGAAATTCTTTTAAGAACTACATAGGCTTCTTAGTGGATTCCTGGCTTTTTCTGTCTGCAGGATTGTTTCATCCCTGGCCGTGGGACTCCACACTTGTGTATTATTTGCCTGTGACAGGAAGATTGCAGGTTGTTGAGTTTTGATGTTTCTCTAGGCCCAGGTACAACTCATGTGATGTGAGCTGCCACTTACTGGTGGAACCGAATGCTCTGCAACCATGAGAGGGGACTGAAAGGCTCATTTCTCGGTAACAGCTTTTGGTCAGCCAGAAAAACACCACCAAACTGACAAGTCTGGATTTAAGTCTTTGGATGCAGATGCATTTATAGCCCTGCTGGCTTCAGTCAGACCAACCACAGAGGTGTAAACCTGTGAGGGAGGAATCGGGAACTTCCCTTCTTCGCACTTCCAGAGTTTGGGAAGGATCTCTTGACCCGTTGTGTCCCTATAGATTTTATTAAAAATATATATGTACATAGGTATTTACATACACTCAAACACATACATATTCTCTGAAACATAAATGCTTTTTCTCTAATTCTTTATGAAGTCATTCCTTCAAGGCTGACGGTGACATGACAAATACTGTTGTGTTACTAATGCTAATACCCGTTTTTTAATACCTGTTTCTAGCAGGAATAGAATATCTTAAAGTCTTTCTGGGCTTTCTCTGTGATGAACGCTTTCAAATGGAATTCATGACATAGCCTCAGAGGGTCAAATGTTGCTTTACAGGTACAGCAGGCATCTGTACACCTGCAAGGCATTTCTTTACTAACAAAGAATTAGTTATTTGCAAATAAGTTGTTGGATTTTATCACCTATTCTCCCTTTTTTATGGCAGGAACATTTTGCTAAAAAAATTTGAGGCAGGCTAAAGCTTTACAACAAGCAATGGTGACACTGCACAGCGCAGTCCCTCTTCACAGCAGTTTATAAGGATACCTTTTGTTCCTTTCCTTGCTCTTTCCTGCTTAAGTCTCCTGGTAAAAGCCTGGTTTTACCTGGGAAGGTACCAACAGCATGTCTGTCACACCTCAGCTAAATAGTTGTTCACATGGTGGCTTTAAAAGCCTCTAGGTTTATTGGTGGAAAAAATGTTTGGAAAGGGGAGATTTAGTACTTAAATTAGTTCTATCAGCACTTTTTTTTTTCTTTTGGCTAGGACTTGTTCTCACAGAACTTCAAGCTGGATTATTTGTGTTAAACTTCCTGACTGAATTCCGAACAAGTCATCTTTCCCCACAACGCTGACCTTTAGTACGAGGCCAGAATAATTTTAATTTGTTTCCAGTTTCCCTTATAAGCAAAAGAACAAGAAACCATATCCCTCTAAGACCTGGTTAGCTAGATGCATGGCAAAATATTTTCAAATTCTAAAGGGAAAAAAACCAGTAAGTTGGATATTCCAGACTGGCATCCAAATGGCAATCAGTCTAAAGGCTATAAAAATTAATGATTTTAGAATAGTAAGTAACTAACTTGGTTTTAATGAAGGCTGTGTCCTAGTAGAGGCATCACAGGGCATATTCCAGACTCCCGCTGGCTGTTTCTGGCCATGGGGGGACAGAGATGATGGCTTGGGCTGTGGTTTGCCAGATACATCAGGCCACCACCTTGTGTTGGTGCTGCCCCTGCCTCCTGCTGGCACGAGCATCTGTTCCCCTACACGGTGAACAGGAACCAGGTAATTGATATGGCTGAAGGCAACCCCCTTTTTTTTTTTTCCTGTCTTTTTTTTTCTTTCTTTGCTGGATTAGTTTTAACCCCGTTTGGTTCCTTGATCTGCTCCCCTGCACAGCTGTACCACTGCCTGTGCCACCACATGGGAGGAGGGGGTGTGAACGTAGGAGCAGGTGACTTGGAAGGAGCAAGCTACACTTTTATTTTATATCCATGGTTAGGTACGGGGGACAGGCAGTCTCAGTCCTGCGATGGCAAGGGATTGCTGAGAAATTAGAAGGATTTGACTGAAGGAAATCTCGGAAGTTCCCTGTTAGGAAGAGGAGGGCTGGCAGTGGGGGGGGGCGGCAGCTTGGGTACCCTAAAAAATAAGCAGATCTGCTTGCTGCTCAGCTTAGCCCAGCAGCACAGAGGAGAGGTGCCAGAGATAACAACCACTGGAGAATCCACAGGCAGCAGCCATGTCTTTTGTGGGATGTTTTTCTCTTTATGGGGATACAAGCACGTTTCCTGTGTGCGCAGTTCATCAGCCGTTTTATTCTCAGGCTTGCTGCTGCCCAACACTGGAAGTGCGCGGTCTTGACTTTTGCAGAGACTTGGCTTTTGTTGCTCCTTGCCGGACATTTAGTCTCAAATACACTTCTGGGACTGCAGAGGATGGTCACAGAATTGGGGAAGTGATTTTTTTTCCAGCACTAGGTGGCTGTATGGAGTTCTGCAGCATCCTGTACACTATTGTGTATTTAAAAAGTTGGGGAATGGACCATCCTCAAATGGAAAAGCTTCTGCCTTTTCACATCTCTTCCTCAGTATGATCATTTTTTTTAATGTTAGAAAACTAAACAAGAAACGCATTTTGTTTTTACAAGCTTGTTGCTGGGTGCAGACACTGGGTTCATCTCTGTGGAGTCCAGGTGGATATAGAGCCCACCACAGAGTTGGCTCTGGTGACCAGACTATGATTGTCACAGTTGGCTGGTGGTGCTGCTCCTGCTTTTTGCTTAGAGGCTTGCATTAGAGCATTAAAGGGAGAGTCTATTCAGGCAATATCTGGTCCTGATCTTTCCAAACACTTGTGCTACTTGGAGGCCATTTGGTGCTCCACATGGGACATGAGGATAGTTAGGTGGAGGGTGTGCACACCACCAGGAGCCACAGGTTGGTAGGTCCCTGACTTTCTGGTGATCCTCAAGTGCCCTGATAGGGTCTGGAGCTGCACTAAGCTTGGCTGAAGGACTTGCTGAGGGACCAAGCTCGGGAAGGATTAAGTTGTTCTAAGACCTGGCTGTGCCTCCCCCAGGGCTGAGTGGTTTTGCCAAGGTCAACGAACCACCTCAGGAGCCATTCCCAGCTGTTGGGTTTCTCTTGAAGCCCAGCAATTTGTTTCCAAATTAAAAAAAAAAAAAGGCAATTGTTTTTCTTCCCCTTTGCAGTCTTGTCTTCTCTCCTTGCTCTTCTCTGAGCCATGATCTAATTTGTGCATTTCCCTGCCCAGGACAGCCCTCTCATTAGCAAAGAACAAGACCAAGAACTAGATTTCAGCTTAAAAGGGAATATAAAATCCTAGTGTAGTGACTTGTACAATCCTGCATGTATAAAGCCTAATGCAGTGGGGGATTGGTGATACTCAGTGGTGCCTCTGGTTATGTCTTTGCAGTTAATAGAGTGAAAGAACCTTTCACACCCAGGATCCTTTATGTGTTTGAGCTTCACCTTCTGAATATTTTATAGTGATTGGAGGTACTGTAATTTTCCTCTCTTCCAGAGCTCTCTGGAGTGTAGTTTGTGCAACTCCACACTGAAAAACACGATGACATGAAGCACTTATTTTGCATTCTCGTGACGACACATCCAGTATGATGATATGTATTTTTAAGGGAAGAGACCTAGCTGAGGATTAAAGATCTTGGGGTACTCAAGCTGCTGTAAATGCAAAAGGAGGGACATCTAATGAACGAGCAGATCTGCTAAAATGAAGATGTTTATTAAACCATGAAATCTAGAGACTCAATAATGCATTAGATCTCCGTTGTGCTGGGTACTGTATGTGATAGCAAAAGGTTGGTTTAGGCCCCCAGATGTTTTCTGTAACTGCTTAAATTTTTAAATGATGTGGCCTCGCAGCCTCGTTTCATGCTTGCTTTCTCTGAATGCTCTTGAATGAAGATCCCCAGGACATAAGGGTAATGTGCAGCAGCGTTTGTCCCCAGGTTTTTGCACACTTGATCAGACGTGAAAAGGAGACGCTGCAGTGACTCATCTGACCTTGTAGACCCAAGCCTCAGAGTGTGACAGTGGTCTCTTGCTAAGGTCCCCGTCACAAGAATGCGAAGCATTTCAGAAACTTTCGTCAACAATTCTAGGCAGTGGCCAGCGATTTTCTCACCAGTTTTGTCTATAATGGACAGGGAAAGCAAAAGACTAATTGGGTAAATTATTGTGAACTGCTTATGGAACCTCTTTAATTTATACTTAGCAATGTAAACCCACTGCAGGAGTGGTACTGCTAAGGATGGCTGTGATAGATATTTTAATTATTATTTTTTTAAATAAGGACAGCTTTCAGTGCTAGACATAGAAATGCTTCCTATAGCTGAACTGCCATTACATTAGGTCAAGAAGATTTTGGCAATACTGAAAGATTTCTTGGTGTTTGCTTGTAAGCTTGTTGTTATAGAGTGTCAAGAATGTCTTCCTTGTAATCAAAAAATAGCTTTTTGCCCTCAGCAGCTTACTGTCCAAATTTAAGAGGGGATAGATGGGTCCAGGTGGTAGCCATAGTGTCCTAACAGCTCTAATTGGCGAAATTCATTTAGATATCGCAGCAGATTGAGGGTATTAGGGAGGGATTTAAAGGAGGATAATGAGGTAAATAACTTTGCAGTTCCTTCCAAATGCCAATCCGTTATAATCGGGAAGGGCCATGTAGGAGAAAGCACGTGAGAAGAAGCAGGCAATGGCAGAGGGCATCCTTTGAAAAAAAGGCAGTTTGTTTCAGCGTCTAATTTTATATCTAAAGCAAACTTTCCTGTTTGCCCTCTGAAGGCAGCAGCCGAGCAGGCTGGGTCTCTGGGGGGGCAGCGGCGCTGGCCGGAAGCGGCCTGCCAGGGCTGCTCTGGGATTTGTTTTCTTTTGATTATGGGAAAAAATAACCCCAGATATTTCTGAGCATGCAGAGCATTCTTAATGACTGAAAAATCTGTTGTCAAGTAGGGACAAGGGGGAAGTGCCATCTTGAAAGATGACACAAATGTGTTTGGATTAGGTTTGAAAACCCAAACAAACTTATTTTTAGTGGCTTCCAGAAGCTTCTACTACAAAAAGAAAAGTAATGCTGAGATAGTTGCACGGCTAAAGCCGGACTTGCTGTGGTGGAGCTTAGTGGAAATCCCAGCAATTCACAGCAGCAGGACCCAGGGGAGGGTCTCCTCCATGGCCTTGAGATGAAAATTCCTGATCTCCCCCAGGCGAGAAACACGGCAGAGGTGCTGTCAGGCCTCTTGGGGTTACTGACATGCCGGGGGGGGGGGTTGACAAGTCTTTGTGACAGCCCCCAGCTCCCAACAGGCATTTTGGAAGAGAAAGAGAGGGACCCAAGGTGCTGCTTGCTCTTGCCTTTCTAGGGCTTGCTCGGTAGCTGGCTCTGCTGGCTGCACCAGGAAGCATTGTGGAGGACGGGGTATGCTCCTCAGGGGTATCTGTTTTGAAATAGCTTTAATATTTCCACTGGAAAAGGTCCTCTGGTGGCATTCCCATGTCCTTCAAAGTCAGTGTGCTTGGCACTGTGTGGGAAGCTGAGTGGTGGCCGTCTGCTCCTCAAACTGAGCCACTGGCCAGGTCACCTCTGGCTCTCTCACCTTTTGGCCGCCTTTATTTGAGTTCAACAGGCTACAATTATTTCTTTTTCATCTGACACGACAAAACCTGGGAAGGAGCCTCTTGCTGTGCTCACAAGCCCATGCTTTGTTGCAGCAGGCTGTGGGGTGGCATCTAGAGACGGTCACCCAAAGCAGCACCAGGGTTTGTTCCCCGTCTTCCACCGTGGCCCAGCCCTGGCCACAGCGGGCAGACCTTACACCTGGGGTGCAAATAAAGCCATAATTTTTTGGGAAAGGTGCTATGGAAATTACTGACTGTAGTGAAGTAGATGCTTGGCTTCGTATTATGTTTTGGCTCATCAACAAAGGACAAGATTTCAGCTTTGAAGATGGTATGTTTAACAAAAAAAATCAAATCGGTGTTAAATTATATCATGAAATCCAGCATACTTTATCAAAGCCTTGTCTGGAGGCTGCCAGAACCATTGATTTACCAGATTTTCTGCTGTATGTTGCAGGATAGAATAAGAAACATTTACAGAAAACTTCGTTTTGCTCCACCTTCCTTCTTTTTGATTAAGTTTGGAAGGTGCAATGGCACATTTTTTAAGGATTTCTGCTTGGTTCCAGAGGCATTCATGGGCTCTTCCATACAGACATTTTTATTATTTTTTTCCCCATTCTGATAGGGCTTCTGGAAGATAATTGGCCAATTACATATTAACTGGTTGTAAATTTATTCATTTTTAAAGTAGGTTTCTCTACCTTTTAAAAAAACATGGTTTTGATCCAGAGCTTGGAAAATGTGCTGTGGGTAAGAGAGAGGCTAGCAGCTGGTTGCAGGAAAAATTACTTATTTTTTTATAAAAAGGTTACAAACAGTATTTTAAAATAGAGAACAAAACAATGTTTATAGCTGGCTAAAGGCAGATCTCATTACAGCTGGATGTCTGTCGCTTTTACCATTGTGTGGTAGATTGGGGTGGTAAAAGAACAATGAGCCAAATAAACTGTAGGTATAACTTTTATGGGTTAGGAATGCAGGTAGCAAACACTCTATTCCAAATGATAAGACGTTACTAGGAGCAATAGGATGTGTTTAAAGTTACCATAATGTTTGTGAGACCGAGACTTGCCATTTTGATAAAAAGGATCCGCGTGTGACAGAGTGACCATGGGCAGGCAGCCTGTGCTGGGGTGGCAAGCCCTGTGCCTGGCAGGGGGCTGTCCTCCTCTGCTCCCTTGCTGGGAAATGCCCTGGTAAGGAACGGAAAAGTGAATGGTGCAGACAGCTGTGATGGTTTTATTTATTTTTCTATTCTTTTTCTGATATAAGAAAGAGGAGTGAGGAAAAAGGACCAGGTCCCAGGTGAGTCCAGGCACAGCCAGCTGGGGAGCAGTGCCACCACCATCCCTTTGGGAAGAGCCAGCAGTTCCTGCTGCAGGGCACCAGCGCCCTTTTTTTCCTCACCACTTTAAAGAGACTCTCTGGAAAAAAAAATTCTAGGAGCCACGTGCGCTGGTAGAAGTCAGTGCAGTGAAATATGTGGGCTGCAGGTATCGCAGGTCGGTCTCATTGCTCTCTCCCCTGCTATGTGAGCCGTTTTCTGCCCTACTCCGTCCCTGCATCCATCCTCGCACACGGGTGTGACCTTTGGAAACCTCAGGTGAAGGCACTTCGGTGAGACCAGAGCCACACAGTACGTGACCTTCGGAGAGGGGATTTATTGCTGCTTCACTCCCCCCGGTAAGCTTGTCGCGTTTGACTCGCGAAGCTTTCAGCTGCAGGATTTAAGTGGTAAAAACACAGCTTGCTACAACAGATTTCTTTCCTGTCCTAATGCCCTGCCTCACAGAGGGCATGAGACGCTCATTTAGCACGAACCAGCACGGCCTGCTTGGTTTTAGCAACACGAGGCCCATTTACACCAGTTGGGAACTGCGCATGTCACTGGTTCCTGACTGTGCCTGGGAGCACCGAGGGGTGCCTCTGGCTTTCATTTGCCTCGGCAGAGCAGCCGGTAATTAACCGATCAGTTGGCTTTAACATTCCTGCAATAGTTTAAATGTGCCAAATTTTTAATGAACAGGGGTTTTTTTGATAGTCCATTTAACCACTTGAATTACTGTAACTAACCGCTGCAGTACTTGTTCTTTGAGGCGATGGCTTCCCAGACATGTACATACAAATGTGGGGGTTTGTGGATTATTTTTTTCCAGCCGTGACACAAACCTTTGAGAATTTGTTCTTAAATGCGTTGTTGGAGAGATACTTATTTTATCACTTCTGGCAAACCAGCTCTCCACATGGTTTCTTACTTTTTGTGCTGTTTTCAATCTGTACTTCTCCTCCGCTGTGTGTATGAGCACAGTGGTTTGTGCTGTCTCATGTAGGGTGTTTTCTTCTGGTGGGAGAGAAGCTGAGAGCACAGGGAAAACGCAGCCACAGCAGAAATGCACTAGTTCTTATCACGTGCTCTTCACAAACAATATGGCAGCTTCTTTTTGCTGTCTCCGTGTTAAGAGATGGCGAGAACTGCAGTGAGCACTAGGATGGGATCTTAAATGAATTCTGAACAGGAAGAAAATATTTTTGGTCTTCTGGAGTTTTACCCAAAGTTGTGGTTAACTCCATAGCTTTTAAAATACGTCATTCAGCTGCCGCGGAGCCCAGCAGTGGTGACTGAGGGACATGGCAAACTGGAGCGCTCATACTTGAGCTGAAGCTGCCTGCAGTGTTTTCAGCAGGGCCCTGGTTCTTTGCCTCCTGACGTTTGCTGGCCTCTGCCACCTTTATCTCCTCTCAGCTGGTGTGACGTTGAAGGCCTGGGCATGGTGATCCAGCCACTGGGGTCTGGGAGAGAAACCTGCAACGCCAAGTGGGCACTGAGCAGCTTTGTCACTACCTGACAGGCTGGGCCCATTAACAAACGCCGTAGCGGGAGGAATGAGACTGCAATTCCAGCTTCCCCAACGACACACCCAAGGGAATAGTTAAGGTATTACCTCTATATAAGGTACTATATATGTATACACACACACACATATACAGTTTGAGTGTGTGTATGTTGGTGGTGGGATGTGGAGATGACCTCTTGAAGTCAAGTCCAACCTCACTTACTGAGTCTATGAATTTGGGGCACTAAAAGCTGGGTAACAGGGATGTGAGCTGAAGGCAGCCTCACCGGCCCAGTTCACGTATTCCTAACGGTTCCCAGCACAAGCCAAGCGTCTCTGTTTCAGGCCTGGGATGACTTGGAAAAGTCCTTCTTCTACTCAGTGGCTGCGAGGAGAGGGACACAGAGCTGGGATGGCTGGTAAGGTGAAGAGCAGCGCTCGCAAAGCCCTCCTGGGCAATCTGCACACCAGCTCTAGTGACTCCCAGTGACACAGGACCCTGTGGCTCGGACGCCAGGCCAGGGAGTCCTCTGTGGTGCTCCCCTCCGGGAGCCGGGTCCTGACTCACACCCGTCCTGCGGTGAGTGTGTGTTCATTTTCCAGTGCGTGTTTCCTGCGAGGAGGCCCACAAGGCACAGTTAATATTTTTAAGCCCTCTGTTCTTTTCAGCCAGGCTGGTTATGGGTTGGTATAAATTCCTGCTGCATTAAGAATATGTCCTAGATTTTATTGACTACATTTGTGTCACCCACGTGGTGAGGCACTGTCGAAACACTTCGAGTTGGCCAGTCTTTGTGCCTTTTTTCTTTTTTCTTCAAGGAGGGCATGAATTGCTCACTTTGAACGAATTTAAAAAAAAAAAATCACAAGAGTGAGAAAATAGCATGTATGTGAAGACCCTATAGAAGGGTGGTACATCTGTTTCAAAGCACAGAAGTGCAGACTGTGTCCCTAAGACAATTGTGGCATTTGTAACTCTTTCCGTTCTGACTGTGCAAAAGAAAAAAAATTGCCAAAATAGCCATTGTGTGAAAACCACCAGTAAGTTTCATTTCCAAATGTGAAAGCATTTGTACTCGGCAAAGCTGCAGAGCAGAGGCCTCTTTGGAGAAGAAGGTGGCATCACATTGAAGTAGCAGCTTCTAAGTATTTGGCTTCTGCGAGTCACTGGAGGAGCATCCTCACGGATGGGAGACTGACCAGCTCAATGGAAAGGAAACCCACCGAGTATGAGGAAACCAGGAAGAAACTGGTTCTTTTACTCTTTTCCCAGGCATCCACTTTTGGTCATCTCTGGAGTCGATACCAGCAGTGATGAACCTTTTGCCTGACAGACAGAGCTGCTCTTGCAGGACCGCTGTGTGCAGAAGCTAAATGTGACCACGCTCCCATCTGTACCATGAAGCTGGAGACAAAGCGGCAAAGAGCTTCAGAAAGGTAAAATATATTTTAAAAAAATAATCTTTTCAATGCTATCACAGCTCAGGCCACAGCTTCTGAATTACTGTGACTTAGCCAAGGTCCACGTGCTTAAAGTTATGCAAGTTCACAGCCCAAGGACTTCTGGAACACTCCAAAAAATAACGGGAGCCCTGCAAAGGAAGTGTTCCTCAACGCTGACTGTCCTACATGTGAACTAGCCAGGCTGGTTAAAGCTTAATTAAAAATTGCCAGAGTGGCTAAATTCTTTTCTAAGTGCAGCTGCAAAACGTTAGCTGTGGGCATATTTTAGACCTTAATTAGTAACACTTGCACTGAAGGACCAAAATCTTTCACGAATGCAGCTGCAATCAATTAATACGTTTGGCATTTCTGTAGGCAATACAAAGGTCTCCTGAAAATTGTGTTAGTGCCCACCTCAAATAAAAAAACCCAAACACTTACATGCAACAAACTACAAAATCAAAGATAACTACAAAATGTCTTTATTGAAAAAAGCAGATTATAGCATCTAAGGTTAAATGAAACTTCTGACTTTAATATTAAATAACTTAGGATGATAGCAAGTAGCTTCTTCTTTAGATAAATAAATCTACATTTCCCAATTTTTTCTTCAACAATCAAGGGAATCAAACACTGAAACACAAAACCACAAGTAATTCTAAAGACTAAAAGACAGAAGCACATTGAAAGGTTTTACAAGGATATATATACAAAAATAGTTAAACTAATGTATATTTTCAGCATGTAAACTAGTTACATGATATACAAACTGGGAATTTATATATTTCCTACAAAATAAAAATCAACGTTGGTCCAAGTTCTTGGAAGAAAACTATATTCTTTTAAAGAAAATGAAAATATTTCTCAAATGAAAACTTAATTTAAGTCAAATTATATACTCTAGTTACGGCATTAGTTACAGGATGAATCACAAACTTTTAAACTTTTCTTGAAACACAAGAAAGCAGCTTTTGTCTCCTTTAGAGCTTTGGTTTACTTAACTACTCTGGAATTTCTGGTCTTAAAGAGCTCCTCTAACCATGTTTTCCTTTTGAAGCTCCACCTTACAAAATATATACACACACGTGCACACAAGTGAAAGGGAAAGGAAAGCAACCCAAACAACCCCCCTTTGAAGGCTCAATTATCTGAGTGCGTTCTTTTGTTTCGTTTTCAAATTATTATTTTGGTCCTTTCTTTGGACGGCGCCCTCCCGCGCGGGGGGGGCTGTGAATGGCCCCCACCAGCTTGGTGCTGGAGGGACCTGTACCGGTCCTTGCCGAGACGGGACGGTGCGGGCCTGATGCAAAGCAGGACGAGCTGATACTGGTTTAGCTTTACAGAAATAGGCTGAAAGTACAGCAAAGGTTCCGAGGAACAATCACATCATAAAATCGACTCTAGAAAGTTTACATGTGTTGAACTGATTTAACATATGAATACTCCTTAAGAAATGCATTAAAAGAAGCTTTCTCATTTACATAATTCCCCAGACAGACGGTAAAATGCAGAAACTGTCACTAGCACTGATGAGTGCAGCACATCAGCATTTTAGATTTGTTTTTATTTTTCTCTTTGAAAAAAAAACAAACTCCAAAACCCAACCCTGGCAAATTTCACTCACGCTCCAGTTTTTATACTAAATGCTGAAAAAGCAAAGCTGTACTTAATTCTACAGAAAGGGACTGCACCTGCCTGTAGGAAATACTGGACCAACAACTGCTGCTTTCTGATTTTAAACAAATTGCTTATTCTGTATTGAAATAGTAGCTCTCGATAGTTTTGCCATGATGATACTTAACACATTGGCACTGTGTAGAACTACAAGAGAGTGACAAATTAACATGTAAAATGAAATTAAATATTATTGTGTTCTACAGTATGATGTGTTTCAAAAAGAAGGAAAAGGTGGTATGTATATCTTAGCTAGTGTGCTGTCCCTTGAAAAGTAGCTTGGAGTGGAAACTTAATCTTGCCACTGAAGGAGACATTTATTTTAATGATTGGTTTCTTAATTTGTGTTCCTTAATATAGACTGTGAGGACAAGCAAGTAAAAATGCCTCAAAGCTCCATGTGGTCCAAATCAGACTCCTTGAATGGAAGAAGTATGACACTGCAGCTGATGCTGAGAGTTTATCCCACAGCTCTGCTATCTTCCATGTTTCTACTAACCGTAAGGCATTGACCTAATCATACAATCCAATTTAAGACAGGTGGTTCCCCCCCTCGCCCCCCCCAATTTTTCTAGCATTTGCTGTTTGGGCGAGAGGCAGAGGTACTTCCCCTTCCCTCCGAGGCTGCGCTGGCGACTGCGGACACAGAGGTAACGGATGCAAAGGCAGAAAAAGCGTGGGTGCACCCAGCGTTGTGGCTTCTCCAGGCCAGGCCTCTTGGGTCACGCTGCAGAAGCAGGGCACTAGTTGCACCTTGACTCCTTCAAAATATGGCTATCGCATTCGGTATGTTAACTATAAACTGATACATATTTATTAGAAAAATGACTGGCCAAGGAGCATTCAGTAGGACAGGTTAAGCTAAGCCAGTGGAAGTTTGGCAAAAGTTCAGGAAACATACCTTTTGTTCCTTCCTAACAGGAAAAAAATAGTTCCCAGGAATTTTTCCTGCCCACCCTGCTTCCCTCATAAGGAAATTCCAGACTATCAAGAAATTCTGTTAAGGGAGTTAATTATTCCACTTAGGAATTAGTGCCCATTGCATGCTCTTTGTACTTTTCAAGAGCACCACAAATGGCTTTGAAAAAATCAGTGGAGCATAAGAAAGTAAACTGTAATGGTGTTGCCAAATAAGTCATTTCATCAGTCTGCGGTGCTGAATTTAACACGGGATCGTTTCCGAATGGATCCGTCAGACTCTTGACGAGTTGAGAACTGGCATGGAAACGTCCCAATTTACACATGTGGAGAATCTGGTCTGGTATTTTCACTTCCTCTGAAGCAGAAGAATTTTATTTTATTGCAATTTTGGATACAGTTATAGACAGCAATGATGGATTTATTTAAAATATAAATTCAGGAAGGCTGGATCAATTCTCATGAGAATGCAAGGAATTTTTTAAACATACAGATGTGTGATTTGCATGTAAATCATCAACACATGGTAGAAAACAAACCATAAAAAGGATTCATCTAACTTCCTATATGGAAGACATATATTTCCCCAGAGCCCTGAGGTTACTGTAAAAGCTTATGCAAAATCTGAGTGTGTGTACATTCTATGTACATCTAATACTTGTTTTAAAATACCAATGTTTCAATGCTCCGACTCTCTCAATTATTTTGTACTTTGTTTTCCAATGAAGACAATCACCGTAATCAGTTCAAAAGTACATCTAGAAAAGAACACAAAGCTGAAAAGATAATACAAAAACCACTGTCCCCCTCTTGTTTTAATAATGTATCAACATACAATCATAAAGCAGTTGGCAACAAATGAAGTCTTGTATAAAACAAGCAGTCTAAAGACAAGTGTACCTTTGCATAGAAAGGGGCCGCTCACCCTATGAAACAAAAACCAGGTTTAAAAGATGAATTCTGTAGTAAGTGCCAAATCATCAAGTTGCTGTGGATGCATTTTGAAACCACAGCTACACCCGTACACGGCAGGCAATTCCGCAGGTCGGCAACTTTCCTCAACTGCTATGACCCTGCATGTGCCAATCTTTTAGAGATACCCCTCTCCAATGTGGCTTTTATATAAGATTTTTGCCATATTCCTTTAACAATAATCTTTGGATGACTCTGGAACCTTGCAGGCTGAAAGCTGGCCTGATGCTTCCTCACAGAATGCCATTATTTAACCCACGCTGAAAACTGCCATTGCTAAAAACACCTCTTTGCTTCCTATTCACTATTTCTGAGAACCTAAGTTTAAAAAAATGTGTGACCGTATTCTCTAAAACCAGAATTCAAAAAAACTAGCTAAAATGCTAGCATTTATCTTATCACGCTGGCTGCAATATGATAAGGTGCTCAGTTTTGGAAAGTAATTTACACTCCTTACTTGGGTGACATCTCCAGGAAGGGCAGTGAGTAGGGAGTGCAGAACAGCCCTTGGTACCATTGCGTTGAGAAATGCTGCCATTTACAGTTACAGTTTAGTGGTGAATTATTTGTTCAAGTAGACGGTGTCTCAGTGAAAACGTCTAGATAAAAGAACGCGTATGTACAAGACCAGAAAAGGACCCCTCACCTCTGATTTAAAAAATAAATAGCTGGTTTAGATGGGTATTACTGGAATCTCATCTTTAAAGGAACAGGAAAGTAATTTTTAGATTTTTGTCTTCTCTTTCAAACGGCTTATTGGTAACAGCACTGTCTTTCAGAGTTCTGTGACGTGCATTGGGTAGCTCGGAGGTGGATGTGACGGCAGTTTAATATTAAGGCGCCTGATGTGACAGCCGTGGCACAGCAAGTGGCCCTCTAACGGGTAACAACGGTGGCCTTCCTCATCGTTGAGCTGCAGGCCACAATCCTGGAAGAAACATAAATGTCCCGCATTAGCGAGTGCTTCAGGTAGGGCACCTCACAACAACACTGATGTGTCCTGCAAACCCCGAGAGCTCCTTCCCGTGCCTCCAAAGCCACCAGCCTCAAGAGGTCTGGGGAGGTGGACACTGAATGTCTCATATGAAGCAAAATGACATCACTGGAATCCAACAGGACGGTCTATAGGGGTACCCAGCATTTTTCCCCATTCAAATATCTTCCTCATCTAATTAATATTGGTGCAAATCAGATAAACCAAGCCAAGGACTGACCCTGACACACACAACCTGGAAGAGATTACATCAGAGAAGGAGCTAATTCTGCAACAAGGCAGCGAGCAAGGAAGCGGGGAGCATAAATAGAGAATTTGAGGAGTGGGGAAGGAGGGGAGATGAGACGTGTTTTACTTCTGAAGCAGGGCTACACTTTCTCCAATTTGGAATTAAAAAAATATTAAAGACTTCAAGGCCAATGGTCCATCTTTGGTGGAAATGTTAGTACCTCTGGGACAGGCACAGAACTACAGGGACAACCTGGGTAAGCAACAGCAGAAGAACAGAGAGAAAAACAGCAAAGAGTGATCCTGCTGCTGACTCTTACGTACACTGCGATAGAGACAATCCTGGTTTTCACTTCTTATAGTTATAATTTCGAGGACATTTTAAAGTCACGAAAGTTTTGTGCTCAGTTTTGATGTTTCAAGTATGGTAAATGCTTAAAAATTGTTACTGTGAGCAGTCCTGACAAACCAGAGACTCCGAGTATATATCTGTGCACTTACTAGAAAGGAAAATAAAACTGAACAACTTGGGCATACAGGTCATTTTAGTACTGAATGCTGAAAAAAGAATGAAAAATGGGTTTTAAAGTAAGCTTTATAACTGGAGTTGTTAGTTTAGGGAGGCTTTAATCAAAGTTTCTGCCAAGGTAGTTTTCTGTGTGTTAATATCTGTTATATAATAACTTTATAGTCCTTTATGTAAGATTTAAAATTAAATTCCTCATTAGAATGTAACTGCTTCAGTTACTCTACAGATGTGCCAAATGCTCATACCTCTTTCCCTCTCCAAAACCGCGTTCCTTTCCTGCAATGAGAAAGCCTGCCTTCTTGGTGGGTGCCAGTTTTAGACCAGGTGTCTATCGATCTCTAAACTGGCTGGATCTTCTCAGCAGAAGTTAAGAGGTTGCACAAGAAAGAGATGATACAGAAAAGCAGCCAAGTTTCCAAACTGACTACTCGCTTTGCACGGCCACCAGGTGCTGGTGACATTAACGGCTGCCTGAGTCCTCACAGCCTTTGCACAAGTCTCCGTGTGAACACCTCGAAAGAGCGGCAGTAACTTTTCCAGCAGCGCTGGGAGACAGCAGTGACCCAGCTCCCGCCCGGGAGCCTCACCTGAGAGCGTCAGGCAGGGACCTACCCCTGTTAACACAGGGCTAAACCCCCCCATTTCTGGACGTAAATGCACTCTGCCATTCTGGGCAGAGGTGGAGGCAGCTGGATCTGCCTCAAACGGGAAGGAGAACGGGGAAATGAATAATGAAACGGAACTGAAAATAAACCCCCATTGGGACATTCTAATATGAAGTCAATAGCCTGGGAGAGAAGGGGGGGGAGCTGTCATTGCAGGTGAAGCCTGCACAAAGCAATAGATGGGGGAAGGAGGGAAGGACAGCTCCAAAATGCTGCCATCTCCTGCGCCGATCTATCTTCAAAAATTAATGGAAAAAATGGAGTATCAGGTATCTCTGTTGGAAGGAAACAGCTGAGTGGATGGGGTCTTCCTTACAATTCAAGATGCCCTGAATTTTGTTATTTTCTCCCTCAATCAGAAGTCTCTTTGTAAAACCTTTTTGTGCAGAAGTGCCTGAAGACGGTACTGCTGCTTTTTTGCCTCTAGTGCTAAGACAGTCAGGATCTGTGTGGGTATTTGCATGTTCTCTCAGCGCGCCAAACCTACAGCAAAAGGGAAGTTTTGGGTTTTAAGGGAAGTTTAATTTGATCCCTAATTAAAGAGTTTGTTACCCTCGTAATGCTCCCGGATGCAGAGCTGGGACTGAACTCAGCTCTCTGATACAAGAGCGCTAATCCCACAACTTCGTATGCCCCAATAAAACATTTAAATGGTCTGCACAAAAAGAAACTACTCCCCAAAAAGTGACAGAAAGTCGGTGGTATCTCTGTCTCTTTTCTTGTAAAGAATCACTGTTTATTTTGCATGGAAAAACCACAGATGCCCTAGAAAGCTTTTCAGTGTGTGGGGGGGTGTCCTTCCCTGCAGGGGCGATGTGAGCCCAGGTCCCCTCAGAGCAGAGCCACACAAGCTGTATCCAGAGATGAGGATAAAGGGAACTGGCACCTACTCTTTGTTCTCTCCCCATCTAGAGAGAAAATTCTCAATTTCTATTGAGAAAATTCAACCCAAACATCCAACCCAACTTTGGAAGGTAATATACTGGGGAAAAAATCCCCCAATTTGGTGCTGGAGATGGCAGTGCCACTTGCAGCCCAGCACTCGCCCCTTTGCCTCCCTCCAGGAGCCGTGGGGCAGAGCCCTACCTGCCCAGGGGCGTGAGAGCACCCCGGGGTGCGAGTCGGGCACCCACCGCGTGGCTGCTAGTTCTTGGCAAAGCCCCGCCATGGGGTGGGCCAGCAGAGGCGCCCGTCCTTACCTCGCAGTGATAGCACTCCACGTGGTAGTCCTTGTCCATTGACACCACCCGGATGGTCTCCTCGGAGCCCTGTTGGGGAAGCAGAGAGAAGTAAGAGTAATTATGAGCTGCTGATTGGGTAACTTTTCCTAGTGGAGATCCTGGCCTGAGCTGTCCAGGACTTGTATTCCCCTCAAACCGTCTGTTGCACAGCGATTTTGCACGCGCACATGGCACTGTAAGTGCCCCGTCAGGATTTACACACCAGCCCGGCAGGTAATTACGTGCTCAGCTCCCAGGGTGGGGGTGGCTGCCGTGGGGTTGTCTAATTCCCGGCTGAGCCCCGGGCCCGTACCCTTCTTGTAACCTCAGGGACTCTCTCCCTGACCCGCTCTGAAGACAGAGCTCCTTAAATGCGCTGCCTCGCCTTGTTTCCAGTGCCAGGTGTGGTCAGAGCATCAGATCTGACGTAGGCTGTGCCTGAGAGGAGCTGCGGGCAAGTTAGTACCTGCGCTGTGAGACTTGAACTAACCCAAGCAACCTCCATGGGAAAGAAGGTGGCGTCTCTCCTGCCAGCCACCACATGAGTCAGCAGCACTGCTTTTTTTCCCCTTCTTTTTTTTTTTTTTTAAAGTCATTTTGTAAGACACAAATCCAGTGTAATTTCCATCGGGGTTTTCTCCTCACAGCTCATCACCAGGACAGGCAGTTCTGGCTCGACCTTTATAAGGTTTGTAATTGTGGCTGCCCCATCCCTGGAGGGGTTCAAGGCCAGGTTGGAGGGGGCTTGGAGCCACCTGGTCTGGTGGGAGGTGTCCCTGCCCAGGGCAGGGGGGTGGAACTGGATGGGCTTTAAGGTCCCTTCCAACTCCAACCATTCTATGATTCTATGATCTCCCTGGCTTTAAACCCAACCTCGGGGCAGGAGGCCCGAACACTGTGGTTTTCCACTCCCCAGCCCTTAAGCCCCGGGATGCCAGCCTTTACCTTCACGGGTAAAACCTTTACTGCCAGGAATCGCGGTTCTCTCCGGCAAGGATGGGCTTTTTCCGCGCTGCCCGGTGGCCCCTCCGGCGTCAGCCGACGTCAGCCCGGTCCCGGCCGCTGACCCCGCGTGTCGCCCCCTCGGGAGCAGCAATAGATCAGGGTGGCAGAACAGCATTTGGTGCCACCAGAGCCTTCCTCCCCCAACGGCTCCTCCTCCCAGTCAATCACGTGTGTCCGAGCCCTCGTTACGGAAGAAGTTTCCGGAAGGCTCCTGACAGACTCATTTCTTACAGCAACAACACCCGAAATGTCAACTTCTCTACAAGCCGCTACTCTGGATTTCAACCCTATTTTTAAAATTGAAATACTGTTAAAAAAAAACAAAAACAAAAAGCAGGGGAGGAGGTCAGAGCTCCGGCTGCTCCCTTCTGATTTGGCCACGCTGCTGTTGAAACCTCTGAGTCACCCCTGTCAAAGGACACCCACCTGCCCTGTGTGTCCTGGGCTGTCCCCACCGAAGGGCTGAGGAGGAGGCGAGGAAGGTGCTGAGCCTCTTCACCCAAGGTCCCAGCTCACTCCGCTTGCAAAAAGCAGCTTTCATTCCACCATTCCTGGCAGAATTCCCAGTGCTGCGAAAAGGCAACCGTCATACCCACCTCCAAGGAGGACCAGGAGGAGGATCTGAGCAGCACCAGGGCAGTCAAGCCTTGCCTCCACGCTGGGAGAGATGGAGCCCAAACCCTCCCCAAAGCCCTCTCCTGCCGTGGAGGAGAGGGGAAGATAGAGTTGGGAACGGCCAGGAGGGACCCTCCATGGGCAGATCGTGCCTGCTGTGACGAGATGACAGCAGTGAGGACAAGGGAGGGACGTGGATGTTGTACAGCAGGACCTTGCCACAGCCTCTGACGCTGCTGCCACACAACATCCTCGTGCCCAAATCAATGGCCATGGGGCTGAAGAAGGGGCAGATCTGGTGCTGGAAACACAGACTAAGCTGGAGGAGAGGCCATGAGGATGGGTAGGGCTTTGGAGGATGCGATGTGCCAGGAGAAGCTTGGAGACCAGAAGCACATTTTCCCAGAGGTGCCCAGCAACCAGTCAAGGGGCAGCAGGCACAAGTTGAAACATCGTAAACCCCAACCAGATACTAGGAAAAACTTTTTCAACACAAAGGTGGTCAAATATTGGAGCAGAGACCTAGATGCCGTGGACTCTCCATCCACATCCATTGAGTACCTCCACCCTTGGAGATATTCAAGCATCGCCATCCTGATCTAATCGGACCTGCTTTGAGTGGGGTTGGACTAAAGACCTCAGAGGTCTCATCTAACCTCAGTCACTCCATGGTTGTGTGTCACCATAGAGTCACTTTAAGTTTTAATCTCAATTCCTACCCCAGGAAGGTAGGAATTCCAGTCCTCATAGTGTCCTACTGTAAAAGGATCAAACAGCATCGCTTGGGATGGAGAGAAAGCAGCCAAGCCCAGCATAAATAAATGCACACAGAGAAAGAATTAACTCGTGTTGCAGAATAACCCGCGCAATTTCAACACTGAAACGTTAAAAGCCCGCTGACAGCATCACAGAAATGGGTGGCTTTAGTTCACCTGCGCTTCAGTCCTCTATCGCAACGCCCCAGAGCCCATCCTGCAGCACCCTTTCCCAGGGCAGAGCTCAGAAATGCTCTCCCCAGAGGAGATGCCCTGTTTGCTGCCGCGGGCTCTGGCATCAGCAAGTCCTTGGCACTTGGCAGGCTTTGGTTTGTAGCTTACGTCCATCAGCTTGAGCTTTCCTTCCAGGATGAGCCTTGCGGTGAGGACCTCCCGGGGCATCAGTCAGGACCTTCTGGGGCATCAGTCCAGCCTCTTCACCATGTAAGGCCCTTCCAGCTCGTAGCCAATCTTCCTGTAGTAGTTCCTTGTGCCAACACCTGCGAGAAGAACGACAAAAAGGTTTAATTCAGTGCAATGACACAAGTTGAAGAAGCTCCATCCAGGCAGGAAAGTCAGTCCCGTGGAGGGATGGTGCCGAAAGGAGCTCGGCCTCTCCAAACAGCCGGTGCTGGGCGGCCCCAGCTGCTGTGCCGGAGCGGGGGTGTTTACTCCTTAGCATCTGGACCAATTATGGTGTTTTGAAGCAGGGGGGACGCGGAAACATCGCTGTTCTCTCTGCTTTGAGTCACACACCCCGTCCTTTGTCCCGAGAAAGGCTGCGAGGGAGAGAGGAAGCGACACGGGAACAACGGTGAAAGGCGAGTCAGGAGTTCAGAGCACCCCAGGTCTGACAACACCCGAAGGGACGGGCTCTCGAGAGGAGGGGGCCCAGCTGCAGGCATCATTACCGGGAACTGAAGGGCTCTAAAACCCCACAAACTCTGTCCAACGGCTCCTAGAAATGAGCTCAGCTCCACTTCAGACCGACAAGTGGGCTCGGCGGCCGCAATCCAATTTCCTCGTTGAAAAGGGAGGCCTCCCAGCGCCTCCGTTCTCCAACAGCCTCTTCTTCCTCTCTTAATGAGACCCCGCAGGGAAGAGCCCAGCCCCACCGACCCAGCAGCCTCCTGCAGTAGGACAGGTCCAGCCCAGCAGCCTTCCCCCTCACCTCATCTAATTACTCACAGATGCAGCCATTAGTCACCGGGGGAGGGAGGTGGAACCAACGGGAGCATCAGCCGCAGCTGGTGGGCAGGGACAGAAGGACAGATAGGACAGGGGCTCTCCATCCAGAAAAAACAGCCCCTTTTTTCCTCTAATCTCATCCTTCCAGCCAGTTCCTGGAAACTGCAAGATGTTATTGCAAATGGCTCTCCAGGAACCGGCTGCCTCTCCGACCCGGTGCGGCTGGTAACCCCTTCCTGCCCACACAGCTCTCCAGCTATTTCACCCACTGCTGCTTTGACAGATTTGTTTAAAATAGTGGTAATATATTTCCTGAACGCACATCACAATAGTTACCGAACGGCTTAAGCACCACAGCTCCAGCCAAACGTCCTGGAGAAGCGTCATATTAATTCAAGGTATGGAAAAGACACCTGAAACCCAGACCTGAGATGTCCTCGTGCCCCTCATTCCAGCTGAAGCTGGGAAGTGCTTGAAAAACCACAAAGAACCCCAAATTGGGGAACACCTGAGCAAACACCCCAAGAAATTCTTTGCTGTGAGGGTGGGGAGAGCCTGGCCCAGG
>JAOXJM010000063.1:35993216-36008604 GCA_026413425.1 Tringa solitaria
GTCTGGTGGGAGGTGTCCCTGCCCAGGGCAGGGGGGTGGGAACTCAGTGATCTTTGAGGTCCCTTCCAACTCCAACCATTCTATTGTATGTGAGACCTGGCCATTTAACAGAACTAATAAAGCCAAACAGAGAGTAAGGTGCAGAGAGCTGGAGGTGGGCACCCACCAGCTTTCTGGGGGCACAGCGGCTCAGAGGGTGCGAGCTCTGGCTCTATAACCGCGCCAGAGGAAGAGGAGGGAGGCGCTGAGCCCTTTGCTCACAGAGGAGGTGGTGGGTGACCTCAGCAACGGGAACTGGGAGGGTCCTGCACCCGCCAGCGTGCGAGGGAGCAGAAAAGGGACGTCTTCACGCAGAATTGTTACATATACTGTGAGGACAGGCCGAGGCTGCAGGCAGAGATTCACCGAGCTCCCCTTTTAGCCAACTGTTCCACTGCCTTTTCCACCCCTTTAAGGGCTTTCTTTACACCCCAGGACGACAGGCTGCGTGGCCTTTTCACAGGGTCGGGGGAACCCTCAGATGTCTCTTTGAATTTGGGCATCTTAACAGATCCGCATCAGAAATGCAAAGGTAGCAGACAAGGAAAATTGCTACTTAAGCCAATGGGAGATTCTAAAAATAAACAGGGCTTTACTTCTCTTGGAGCCCCAGTCAGGGCTTTCAATTAAATGTGATTTATAACAGCATAATTAAGACCTGGAAAGCACCCTAAAGATACAAAGTACTACGCTGCATAAGTGGTACGACTATTACAACCTCTGGGAATGTTTGGGAGTGACATTACAGCTGAACTGCATTTAATTTAGTATCTGACATAGTATAGATTGTGGAAGAGGGAGGAAAAGCATCTGATGTGTCTTTAGGAAGTGTCAAGGGCTGGTCTCTCCAGGGGTGAACGCGCGTCAACACCCACCTGTGCTGGGAGGATCGGCTGGTTACAGGAAGCGCATTTTGGTGCGAAAACCCTAGGGTGCAAGAACAAAGCCTTCAAATCACATTTCAAGCTTCTTCAAAAAGCACAACCGAGAGAGTTATTCTAACTATGCCTTGGTTTTAGCAAAATGGAGATCCACAGGATTTGAAACACCTTTACATGATGATACTCGGGGAAAAGGAGATTTGGAAGAGGCTGATCCACCCCAGGCTTTTTGCTTGGGTCTCCCTGACCCCTCGGCACAGCGAACCCAGGGCCTTCCCACAGACGCCTCTTCTCTTACCTTCCTTCATGCATAAAGCCTTTTGAATCCTTCCAGGAATGACCCTTTTTATCTATTACAAGGCCTATAACTATACCAATAATTTAAGCACTGTAATTTTTCCGAGCATGCCATGGATTTGCGTACTTACGTGTGGTAGTCTTTGACACAGTAAATATTGTTCTCCACATCTACAGTGAAGGGAACCCCGTCCAAGCACTCGTTACACACCACGCAGCGGAAGCAGCCAGGATGGTACGACTTTCCAAGGGCCTGTAAGATCTTAAGAGTCACAGCAAAGTAAGCGGATGCACAATTACAAGAGATTCTCCCCCCTCCCCATATACTGCTGTGTCTGACTCTGAATAACGACAGTGAGAAAAGCACTTCAGGATGAAAGTACCGCTCTGCGGCTCTGTCAGCGAGGGGCCTTTTAAAACAATCAACTTGCTTATTTCAGTGGGTTTCAGCAGGCTCCCAGTACGGAGAGGGAACTGTGAAAGCCCGGCTGACGCCCGGCAGCCTCAGCTCTGCAGGGCCGGTGCTGCCGACAGAAATTAAAAACGGCTTCGGAGGCCACTGCTTGGAAAAGGCGCTGCAGCCAGACGGGAGGTACTGGGATAGAGAGAGAATGCACAGAACTTCACAGGCTGCGACAGACAGAATCCAAACCGGTCAGCACCCAAACTTAAAAAGTAAAATAACAAACCAAGCAAATAAATAGAAGTCCCGTTATTAATGAAGGATCCGAATCCCCCCCCAGTTACTGGCTGGTTATCACTTGGCCGTAGAGGCCTGTTGGTTTCTGTTAAAATTCCGTCTGTATCCACGTGTTTGGATACAGATCTATCCATCTGCCCAGGCTTCTCCCACTCTGACCTTCCCTACTGCTCTCCCAGGTCATTGCACCAATTGCATACAGTTCAGGTATAAGAAACACGGGTCATAGCAACAACTGCATACATTTCAGATACAAGAAACACCTTTGGAAGGTAATTTCAGAAAGTATCTGCTGGCAGCAGTGCTCAGCCTGGAGTCTCTAATAAGCTGGAGGTTAAAAAACCCCCACAGACCAAGCTGTCATGGCCCTGGAGATGATTCTATGAATAAAGATTAAATCAACAGGAAATAAGAAGTGGCACGGAGGAAAAACGTGCAAAGTCAAGTTAATTTAACCTCCTTCTCCCCTCTATTGAAGGCCTACAGCTCTCCGGTCAGTGAGGGGCACCACGACTGCGCGGCCACCTTTCCTCCCAGGGTGAGCACCAAGGAATTAACCAGACCTCTTCGTTCCTGGAGCTCCCGGAGCCGGTTCCCTCTGTCAGAGCACCCTTGCTGACGGGAGATCAGCAGACAAGCACCTGCTGAGCTTCCAGCTACTGAGCTCCACCACCCAGAGATGATGGACTCTCGCCTGGGACTCTGCAATTAAGGGCCAGTTCAAAGCGTGCAGGTGGGGACACCCCCCCGCCCCCTCCCAGCACGACACAACTCTAGAAATTTGCTCTTGGGCTAAACCAAACAATATCCTTGTCCAACCAGTGGTGCCAGGACGGGAGCCAGGATCCTCACGAGGGAGGTCTCCCTTCCAGCTCCCACTGAACCTCGGGGCCCGCAATGCAGCAGCCACGTCTGTTAGTCAAAGGGAGGCTCATTTTAAAGCAGGAGGAGAACAGATACACTGCACGCCCTGCACTTCAGCACACGAGCCACTTCATTGTGTTGGGGAAGTTCTGCTCAGGCAGATCAGCCTGAACTCTTCCCACTTCCAGCCACTGAGACGGTGCCAGCAGCACCTGACCCAGCCCACAGCCCTTTGATTTTTTTATTATAAAATAACACTGACTACTGGCTCCCTGCAAAGCCCAGGGGCAAGAATGCGTCGTGGCAGAAGTGGAGCGAGTGGCAGAAGGTAAATAAAGCAAGTCACAGAGCGGGCAACAAACCTCAGGACTATTGACAGTCCTCTCCTCGAGCCCGGATTCCATCCCCTTGCCAGAGCTCTCGCTATTCCACTGTCTGACAGAGCACAGCCTCTGTTTCCCCTTCCCATCCTCTCATACACAGCAGGGCTGCATTCTCCCCCTTTAGTATTAGAATTCTATTTATTTATTTATGTTTTTTTAAACTGGCACGTGACAGAAGAACAGCTTCCCACAATCTCAGGTAGAAAAGAAGCCCAACTGACTGGCTGTACTTAAAGGGCACGGTGGTATTTTTTGTTAATTTACCACCTTCAGTTTCAAAAATTACCTTGCCAGCAGCGACAGTCTGAGAGGGAAACAGCCCCACGTCCCACCGTGCGCTCCCCAAAGCAGGTGAAGCCCAAATCACCCCACGGTCAGGGGTTTCGGTCTCTTACCATCTCCATTATGAGGTGTCCACAAACAAAGCACTTGTCCGCCGTTTGCTGAAAACCTGAATACTGTTCAAATGACAGAAAAGAAAGGATTATTAGTAGCCGCTCCTCCAGCTGCAGAAATACCTTCTAAGTGAGCGCTGCGCTGTTTCCCAGCCTGTGCTGTATATACGGTGTTAAACCAGACAGCAGTTTTGGGAGACCCTGCCTCAGAAGCTTTCGCTCTGCTCTTGCCACATGTGGAGACACCAGCTCTGCCCTCTCATCCACGGCAAGGTTTTTATTTTAAGTTTGATTTTTATTTTTGAAGCCTACTTGGAGAGTTCGAGTTTCCCATGCTGGAATTAGCTTCAATTCACTCTTTTGGTTGCTGCTGTTGGGGAAGCAAATAACATCGGACCTACCTCCCAAATCCCGCTCCAATTAGTGACCAGATGCTCAGATTTTGGCCCTACACTTCACCCAGTGCTACGGGCAGACTGGGAGAGCGAAGACAGGCCCAAGGACTTAGCCGCCTCGTGGACACCAAGCTTTTTATCCAGAGAGGCATCTAAAACTCCAGTTGTAGGCACCTGGGCTCCCTGCACAGCGTGGGCAACCTCAGGAGGGTGACACAAAGCCAGCGGCCACCCTGTGCCACAGCTGCAGCGGGGACCGGGCAGGACTGGAGGCAGAGCCCCCCGGTTCGGTGCTGGGGGCTCGGCAGCAGGGAGACACTGTGCCCAGCTGGGACCAAACCCTGCGTTTCTGACCTCAACTTTGTACTCGCGTCCCCAAAGCAGATCCCGTTCCAGATGCCAAAGTCTGCCTTTAGCCCTGTACAAAATCCATCCCGGTTATCAGGCCGGAGCACTGACCTTCCAACCAGCCACCCTCCGGGCAACAACTCCAGCCACGCGATTTTGAAAGGGGTGTTTGTGGGGGCTGGACCCTCCCCTCGCCCGGGGCAGCCCCCGGAGCCAAGCGCTGCCCGTGCTCTCCCTCCGGCCAGGGAGAGGGTGCCCAGGCACCGGGTCGGTACCACAGGGACGCTTGTTCCAGCCACTCAGGCTGTAGCAAAGCTCACCCGAAACCTACTGTAGGTGCACAAGATAAAAGGAGGGAAGGGGGAGGATGAGCGTAAACTGGGCTCTTCTCCCAGAGCACGGGTCAGCTGGATCCTGCACCTAACCCATCCACCATCCACCTTCCTCCATCCCCCCCCCTCCCCTCCCTTCAGAAGCCACAGCAGTCCCCAGCCTAGAGCTGCCGGGCGCTTTCCTTTTCATGGGATTGCAGATCAACAGGTTGGAAACAACATTTTTGTCGCTATGCACCGAAGTGATCGTAAAAGAAAAGATCTCGCAGACACCGTGATGGGCACAGAAAGTCAGTCCCTGTCACAACTCCAGGGTCACCACACGCTTAAGAACACAGCTCCCGCAATCTTAAGAAACTTTGAAACTTCATCAAACGAGAGCAGGGTGCTGGGGAACAAATACAGAGGTGAGCAGCCCTTGCTGGCTGTTTCTGCAAGATACTGGGGTTTTTTTGCCTTTTTCTTCTTCTTACTGCTCAGGACGCTTCTTGGCCGCGCTGTATCTGAGTGACCATCTGGCCAGATCCTCTCCTAAGGCCAGGAATTCAGGGGCTACTGGAAACAGGTGGGTAGGCGCTGGTGGCCCAGACAGCAGAGGATTAACAAGGGCACAAACCCAGCTAATTCTAAAATCCTGCTGGAATGAATTTGCCAGTACCATCTGGCTGTCATTTGATAAGGAATGCAAAGGAGCACTTACCCCGCTATTGATTAAGAGGAATATTATTCCCCAGGAACAGAATGGCATAGTGGTCAGATTAATGTCATTTATTGCCAACTAGATTGCCATAAATTACACTGTTTGTCAGAAAGAAAGGTTTTGCTGACACAAAATCGCTCTTTATATGACTAACCCTATTAAATTAAAACCATGATTTGTTTTTAACAAGAGAATTGTTATTTGTCAGACACATCCAGAACTGGATTGCCCAATTAAGACGACTTTGCAGAATGGCAGTAAGTCTAAAAGCAGCCACGAAGCGTTCCATGGGCCCGGGGAGCCCTCCTGCACCACCAGCTCCCCTCTCCTCCCATCACAGCACCCTCCCCAGAGACCTGACTCAGTGAGACCAGGGCTTCGGTGTCGGCTCTGCTCGTGCTTTAAATCGATTTGGAGTGGAAAAGAGGATGGGATTTTATACGTACAGCTTCCCTCGGGGTGGAAGCGGTGCTGGGCTCAGCTCTTACTCTATACGGGTTTCGTACCTGCCAGTTGTTGCTTTTCATATATAAATATTTTGCTGGCACACCAGTCAGATGATGTAAACACAGGCCAATCTCAAACTAGACGGAAACGTCCAGAAGCCTACAGACAGCCTGCACCCAGGACAAATAATTTTGAACTTTCCCGAACGTTCATTATAGACGCTCATTAAGAATATATAAAAACATTGAAAGAAGTCATTATAAAAAGAAAGCTCTGAAATTCAAAGCTGAAAATGAAGCCTTACCCTTCACTCTCACTTCTGTGACTTAGAAGTGAGATGCAAGTTTGCCAGGACGCCAAGAAAACACGTGCGTGTTGAAGAGCCGGCGTATTATTTTTCCTGATCTCTTGGTTTGGTCCCAGCTGTTTTCTCCCGTATTTCCCTTGTCCTTGACTTCTCTCCCAGGATAATAAAATCTCACTTTACGTGCACAAATCAAGACTTTGTAATCAAGCTCCCCAATGATTCTTATATAAAATAAGACTCTGGGAAACTAAATAAACCTTGAGAAATATGTTAATTATGTTAGAACAGAAGAGTAAAAATAAAGTAGAAGACTTGGCTGGCTGAAGTTTTCTTTTGTTTGTTGCCCACTATACTTTGATTATCGCACGGGCAAAAAAGATCTGTAATGATTCTATCCAAGAGTCTTTGTTTCAATGCAAGAGGAAAACAAGTCCCCTTCTGTCCTGAATATTTAGGCCTGTTAGTGTCCTCCTGTGATAATCTTGGGGTTTATAACTCCTCTGTCTAATGTGCAATATATCCCAAAGAAATTAACAATGAATTTTGAGCATATAATGAACAATTATGCATGGAGGATAATCCCACCAAGGACTATTCGAAGCAATTTCTTCTGCCTGCCCTCAGCCCTGTAACCGCTCCTGGTTGTCCACCCAAGGTCTTTTAAAGTTTGACTTTCTCATCATCATTTTCCAAAAGCAAAAACATTCAGAAAATAGCACGCCTGGAAAAGGCTCTGGGACCCAAAGTTTCTACCTTAGGGGATGTCAGATCTCTGAGGAGACACGTCTCTGCCTCTCCCCCGTGCCCAGGAGAGGCTGCTGCCTTCCCTGCTGTTACCCACCCCACAACACAAAACCTTCCTCCTGGAAACAGACCCTGGAATCTCACTCAGGCCCGTTCTCTTCTTTGATGAGGACGTTCAAACCCTGCTGAAGGCCCGGGGGAGCAGACCCAGCGGGTTACGTTTCAGTAGGTGCAGCAGCTGCTGCCCCGGGAATGGGATGGAGCCTTAAAAACTGCAATTCCCTGTTCCGGCCCCGCAAAGTCACCGCCTGTGACTGCTCAGCCCGGACTCCAGATTCCGACTCTTTTATGCTTTAAGGGCTTTTGAGAGGGACGATCAGGAGTTTTTGCCAAAATGCTTCGGGCGTTTAATTCTGAAAACTAATTTCTGAATTGGGTGCTATGCTAATAATGTATTCCAACCCCAGGCTGCCTGTAATCCCTCACAGACTCTCTGCTCCTTGGTTTCCCATTAGCGGAGCATCTGTCTTCTCGCTGCTTCATTGTCTGCTCTCTGCATGGGACCCTCAGTACATGAGACACAACAATGCAAGAAATTCATGGGATCACGTTCAGAGAGGGAGAGAATATCGAATTTGGTTTCATGCAGATGGGGTTGTTTTGTTGTTGTTGTTTTTTTTTTTTTACACGCATATTTAAATGCGGCGATTAAATTGAACTGAACAAAATGAGGCCTTCTCAGGCTCAGAGACACGGGAGCCTCCTGGCAGGTGGCAGAGATTAAACTGAAGGAAAATAGTCCAGAACTTTATTCTTCATGTCACTGAGACCCCTTCACGTACCCTGTGGCTTCACGTACCCTGCGGTGCCGCCAGCGCGGAAACGCTACCGCAGCAGCCTATCTTCTTGTGTCCCCACTTTGTTCTGTTTGAAGGACACGGGTAGGGCGAGGAGGGACGCTGCGTTCCCCGCGGAGGTGACAGGGGGCCTGGCCACGCACAGGGCTCTGCCAAACCTCAGGAATTCGGCTGGCAGCAGGCTCTGCCCCGGCAGCACTTCACAGCCTGCCAGAGGGGAACAGCCACTGGCTTCCTAGAGAGCCCGCGGAGCCCCACGGGTGACTTTCTTACCTAGAGCTTCCCCAAACAAGCTCCCGTGGAAGCTTTGCAGCGACGACGATGAAGAAGAAAGCCTGAAGCAACAACCTGCACTCCGCACCGTGCCCAACATCTATTAACTGGGTTCCTGCTGCACAGCCCTTCCCACTGCACCGCGCTCCTGCGGCCGGTCCCTTATTGCCACCGCCACCAGCTACTCATCACACTGCACAGCAAACTGCCTACGTTAGAGCAGATCTCCCTGGGAAAGACATACAAATTATCTGGATTTTATTCAAAAAAGTTGTTGAAAGATTTCAATTCAAAACATAACAGCAACTAATACCAACGTTTCCTACAGAAGTGGAAACACACCACTTTCTCACAGGGTTTTTTTTTTTCCTAGTTCTCCCATAGAAAAAAAAATAATTAATGCTGTCTGCTTACAAGTGTTTGGCAGGAGTTACACGTAATTAGAAAGAGCTCCAGTTCTTTTAAGTGTGCTTCAGTTATTGTAATTTACTTTTATGTAGTATTATGAAAAATGGGATAATGTGACTTTTTGGATCGCCATCTCAAGAGGAAACAGGGGAGTGACTGTCTGGCCTGGAACCAACTGGACTTTGCAACACGCTCTTCAAAACATTCCACGGTAGCAAAAGCCTGTCCGTAGTGATACGTCTCAAGAAAAAACCCCATCTTTGTCTTTCCTTGTGTATTTTGTCACAGCCCAGAGAGCGGGTCCTGTGACCCATTTAACACTCTGTAAGGCAGTTCAGGAAATGCTGAGCATCCTCTGAGCAAACCCAGACCCTACTCACACCCTGACGCTTCATCACGTTACCTTTATCCACGTTATCACCCGGGTCCAGGCACTGCCCGTCTGTTGCTCCTTCATGAACTCCAGAGATTTTTCCGGACTCCACTTTCAAAACACCTAATTTTCCTCCCCTGGCAGCCTCGCCGTGCAGCGCCCATGTCCAAGTCCAAAGTGCAGAGGCCAATCAATGTCTGACTATCCCTAAATATCTTGAAATTTGAATTTTAAGCCCATCTGTAGGTTTGATGCAACGCTTCAGAATAGGCCAACTGATCACCTTTACCATCAAATTTGTTTATAAAACAAACCCAGGACCACTGCCATGCTACAAACTTAGGAAAAGCTAAAGAAGGTAAGTATTCAAATTATTTTTTTGGCAGGGAGGGGCTGGAGCAAGACACACACAAGTAACAACATGAACTTCACTCCCTCACACGCAGCGTAGGGCAACACGCTACGATCTGTTCGCCTTTGTCTCAGCGACAGCCTTTGGGAGCGCAACGCTCGGCATTCCCGGTGCCTCTGCAACCTGGAAGCGCCTCCCGTCCCAGCCCGGAGCCGACGGTGCCTTGAAAACAGCACAGACCTCCTTACCCTTCTGTGCACCGGGAACATTGCAGCAAATCCCCTTCCAAGCTCTGATTCCATCGTTCCGTTAAACATACCAGTAAAGACCCCTGTCTGTCTGTTCTCTGGCCGGAGAACGCTTTTTAATAGCAAATCTCCTGAATGCAACATCCTCACCGTGATCCAGAGCTCCATTTGCTCCGTGATTCCCATTGGATATGAAACGGATGCAAGCTGTAACTTTAATAAATTTACCTTTTCAACTGAGACTGTTTTTTCTGAGAGTCTCACCCAGCTAACGTGCCGGTCCCAGCGCTCACCTCCCACGGGGCATCTCCCAGCATTTACACTCGCCGAGATGGAAAATCAATCCTCTGGCTCCAGCTGACACCAGCTTCCATTACACGAAGTAAAAACCATCTTCCTAGAGCCTCAGCAAGTGAGACGAGCCATTCCCCACACTGGCAGGCTTGGAATCACAGAATGGTTTGGGTTAGAAGGGACCTTAGATCCCCCCCAGCGCCACCCCTGCCCTGGGCAGGGACACCTCCCACCAGACCAGGTTGCTCAAAGCCCCGTCCAACCTGTCCTCGAATCCCTCAAGATGGAAAACACCTCAATGCTGGAAAACAGCATGTGCACAAACTGAGAAGAACAGCCCCGTTAATGTATGAATATTGACATCGCAGCCACGTCCAGGGGCCCAAGTTAGGGTGAGGGTCCTGTGTGGTGCTACAGGAGGTGAAGGTGCATGCCCTGCCCATCACCCCGCAGGTCCTCTATTGATTCCCTGTCCCTTTCCCCCACGAAAGGCTGATCATTGCCACTTGTCACCTCCCTCCCAGCTCTGCACACCCCGATCCTTTGGCATTTTTAAAATCATTGAGAGTTTTACATGCAGTTAGGGATGTAAGACAAGGCTCTCTATGGCCTCGGTAGACAACTTTTGCGTGGCGGTGGCCAGCTGCGGAGCAGAGGCTACAGCTGTAGCAAGGGGGAGAGCTGGCATGTGCAAAACGAAGTGTTCAGAGCCTTCTCTTTGAGGATTTTTGGGCAAAGCGACAGATCTTCCCCCAGTCCTACTCACTGCAACGGGTGAACAGCTTTAGACGAAGCTTTCAACAACTAACGGCAGTGAAGTCAGCCCGAGGCAAAAACCTGGCACGAAGAAGTTCAGCCTAAATGAATAATTTTGGCAAAGTTATAAGCCAGTGAAAGAGATAATCTTAAAAGGGAAAGTTTTGGATGACCTTAATGCTGTGCACTGCAGCTCATGGTGTCTCTAATAGGTTATTTCCAGAGCATCTGAGTGTCTTCCAGTAGTGCATTAAGCAACGAAACTAACATCTGTCAAGAGGTTCATTTTCCCTCTCATCTCCTCCCTGGAGGGAAATTCTCTCATTTCTTAACCTCTCCTGGACCCCCGCTCAATAATGTTCATTACCTCAAGAGAAAAAGGAAAAGCCTATCAAAAAGGAAAAAAAAGAAAGAGATAATAGATCTAAGATTCAGACTGCTTTGGTGACATTTTAGAAGTCTTTTTTGCCAAGAAAAACAGTAATTTCTTTTAAACTTCTTTACACGGTATTTAAGCATTGAAAAGGAAAGACAAATTAAAATTATTGAGCTATTTTTCCTTCACCCATGATTATGCAGCAATTTATCAACAAAATGGAACCAGAACATCTGACTGGGATCATTTATTATAGAGTAAGGCATTTATTTTTTGTTCACTTCACCAGGAACAGAGTCCCTGTTATGGCTAGTTACCCATCTGTGTCCTCAGAGCTTTCAGGCAAGGATTAAACTGTCGTTTGTTTTATTTCCTTTCATGCAGTAACCATCCTAACAGGGCTCGGGATACTGCTGGACTTGCTGCCTTAAGGTGGCCTGACAAAGAGCCACTGGATCTTCCCCGGAGCTAAAGCAAAGCAGTGAAAAATTTGGGGGGTTGGGTTTTGTTCTTTTTACTCCTTACGCTCACGCAACATCGCTCCCGAAG
Organism: Tringa solitaria; assembly: GCA_026413425.1. Classification (NCBI taxonomy): domain Eukaryota; kingdom Metazoa; phylum Chordata; class Aves; order Charadriiformes; family Scolopacidae; genus Tringa; species Tringa solitaria. Next base: position 36,004,535 of record JAOXJM010000063.1, read on the forward strand.
TCTCCTACTGGAAATGGCATGGATGAGGCAATCTCTGCACCAGGCTCAGGCAGAACTGGAATTATCCCGGGATTTTTCCTTATTCTGATTCATTCACTACATGTGGCCGATATGGCTTGGGAACGTGCAGGTCACCGGGGCTGGATGCAAAACTGAGCAAAGGAGGAAGAGACACACCGTGTCCTGTGGGTGGGAAGGGTCTACCAGCCCTCACCCACGGGCTCGCAGCCCACACGCCCACGGCCGGCACCGCGCTCGCGAGGACATCCCATCCCCATCTACAGCTCCCCAGCTGGGCGTAAAAACTTCCAGCACTTCTTCCCTGGAAAGAATGAGCAAGACAAGCCGCCTGATTCCGAGGAAGATAATCTGTGCCCTCGGTGAGAGCAAACATGTGGGAAAAGTATCTGCTAGAAGAATGTACCTTGTGGCTGCTGCCAAGGGTCCGGAGGGGTGTATCTGCGCCATGGAGAGCTTTATGGCTGCGCAGGGGAAATTGCTCATAACGAATGATAACATCTACGTTCCCCTAACACCTTTCGTCCAGAAATCAAAAGCACTTTTCAAAGGAAGGGCTGGATTTTGAATGCTTGTGGCTAGCACCTCCTCACACACACCACACCCGTTTTTTGGAAACAACTTGGTAGCCAAAGCTCTCTGGCACTCGCTAGCCTTTAAGTGACAACTGAGGTCTCTTAGGAAGTGTGACCCACGCAGCATTTCGCCGCTGAAGTGTGAAGAGCCTCCGGGGTGGAAGAGACACTCCCGGGGGTGGCAGCCACCAGCAGCGGGCAACCCTCGGAAGGCACAGGTTAGCCAAGGAGGGTGAGCCCTGCTCCTACAGCAGGTGCCAAACACGAAAGAACAATTTGGTTTAAAAACAATGAAAAAGAATGCCTGAAATCCTACTTACTCTGAAGTCTTCTTCACAGTACACCTTGCCATTGGTAGGCTGAGAGTAAAGGTGTGACACATGAAGGCAAATATGGCTTATATTTTAGGAATTTCCATTATTTTTATGCATTGCGTTGATGAGAAATGCATTTGTGCACGCTGAACTGCCAGCAACATTTTTGTTGTGGGATATACTTTGAGTAATTCCTTTGCAAAAAAGTGTGGTCATATATTCATTACAAATGAAAAGTTGTTCTGGAAGACCCAGGCTTCTAAATGACTGGTATTTCAATAAAGGTGCTATAAATTCAACATAGCCATTCTCCAATTCATCATCCTCTAAGCTAAAATACATCGTTCCTCTCTAATTTCAATTCCCAGCCACCCCGTCCTCTTAATCTTAATTATAAATGGTCTGCCACTTATCAAATCATTCTCTGTGCACTGCACAATCCTCACCCTTAATTGCACAAATATTTTATTTTTGGAACAACACAGCTCAGCAACAAGCTTCATTTTTCTTTTCACGACTCGGCCTCTATTAAAGTAAAGGGTTTATAAAAGCTCTGGGCGCACGGAGAGAAAATTAGTTGCTCCTCGGTGGCTAACAGTTTTTAGCTAATCACAATGCGGCCCCACATCACTCCGAGCGGGGCAGCGATTAAAACCGCGCCGGCAACAAAGCGACATTGTGCGGCGCGATGACGTGCTCCGGCCAGAAACGTCTCCCCTCTCGTTATGATTGGTATTCCCCAGATGTTTGACTTCGAGCTGGAGCTTGGCAGGCGAGGCTTTGTGGCTGCAGTTCAAGTCCCAGGCTCCAGCAGCCCCAGTGTTTATCCTCACAATTTACACTCTGCCATGGCTTATGGACAGTTACGCGCCGGGTGCCGCAGCCACCGCCTCAAACCAAGGGCCTGATCCTGCCCTCGCGGAGTTAGTGGGAAGCGCTTCCCCATTCCAGGGCTGGCAGGAGGCCCCAGATGACTAAACCCTCTCTCAAAGCAAACAAGCCAATACAAAAGAACAATTTGGTTTAAAAACAATAAATAAATAATAAATAATGCCTGAAATCTTACTTACTAGGAAGTCTTCTTCACAGTACACCTTGCCATTGACGTTGTAGAACGCTTTTCCTCGTAGTCTTCTCCCTGTCAAAACATGGTACCGTCAGGATTTTGTGCTCCATATTTTGGGCTTGGAATTTTGGGCCATTCAGGGCATCAAGTGAGAAGCCCGTCCCGCTGTGCCCATCCTCACGGCCGGCTCCCAGCCCCTGGAGAGGGTCAGCTCTTGGCTCCATCCTGCCCTAACAAACCCCTCATTACCCAGACGTTACTTCTAAGAGCAGGATATGGAACCTGGATGATGACAGTCACTGGAAAATTTGTAAATCTAAACCTAAAAATGTTTATTCTGGGGAGAAAAGGCCCATTTGTAAATTGAGATCATTTTCTTAGCAGGTGAAACCACAGCAGGCGCTGCAATCAATGATGCATTCGTCTCCGAAGGCCCAGACATAGGATAGTGCATACGGATGTTCCTGTCGCCTTTAAAAATATTTATGCATTAATCAGCTTAACTAATTAAAACAATAAATTAATCAGTAATTAATCAAGCAGCTCCACCCCCAGCTCCCTGAGATACCGAAGCAGTACAGGGCACACGTGGCGGTGGGAAGGGCAGAAAAATCACACCAAAACCAAGAGATTTCATTGTCAAGTTTGAACATTTGCCATTCCATTAGCGCCTGCGGAACTCCATGGACACAGCCCGCGATCGCCGTTAACCGATGGCTCCGAAACGCACAGTGGACTCCAGAGGGTCCCGAGGAGACTCAGAACCCACCGAGCCCAACCAGTTTTCGGATACAGCAGATCAGAGATGTCTTACACCAGAGCCGCTGTCCCAAAACACCACCGTTTTATCAGAGTAAAACCCAAGAGGGAGAAGGGGAACCGCACTCGTCCTGACTCACCTCATCTCCACCCCGTGCCGGGGTCCTGCTGGCCAAGGCTCCTAAACATCTGGGTGTCCCCACAAGCCCTGGCGAGCAGAGGGCACGGTGGCTACTACCGGTTGCCATCGGCAGAGACCTGGAGCGAGGAGGCGGGCGGGAGGCTCTGCATTTACACGATGAGCCCTCCCAGGTCACTGCCGAAGCTTTAACTCCACGGAAGGAGCCCGGCCATCTCCTGCCGAGGCAGCTCCACCACAAGCACGGCCGAGCTCAGCGGCGGGTTTGACGGGGAGGGCGGGCGAGCCGAGCCAGCTGGCCAAGCACAGAGGGGCAGGAGCGCTCGCCACGCTTTCCATAAACAACGCCGAGGGAAAATATGATTAATTTTCAGCGCTTGAAAAGTGCCTTTTACACGTTGCCGCTGTGATCCGATCCTGGGAAAGAGTGCGTGGCACAAAGAAGTTGGGATCGGGGCTGATGCTTTTGGGAAATCACATGCTGCATGTGGTCGTCTGGCGGTTTTACTGTCGTGGCCGAGGGAAATGCTTCTTTTGTGTGCACATTCTTGGGCTGTCGATCTCACGGGCTGCTGTCTCCATACTGCTGGTAGGTGGAGTCAGCCCCTGTTTGTCTTTCCAGCCGCCTGGTAGCCCTGGTGGGGACCAGGAGCCCGGTGGCGTGGGCAATGCACTGGGACTGTCCCATCACCTCGGAGACTCTCCAGTCAAACTGGTCCATCCTACACATCACCAAACCAAGGGAGGGGCTGGGACAGCAGTCGGGGGGTCCCGGGGCCTCTCTCGACTGATGCAGGAGCAACCACCTCTAGATCTTCCCTCCTGCTTGTCCAAGCCGTTTTTAAACCTCTCCAGTGAATGGAGAAGGAAAGTGGAAGGGAGGGAAGGAAAGGAAAGAGGCCAGAGTGGGTTTTTACGGGGCGCGTTGGCTCTGCCAGACCCAGCCTTAATACACGACGTCTCTTTAGACGCTGGAAATGCTGCGCCCGGAGCGGGGACTCGCTGTGGAGGTGCTGACGCTGCGCCTCCCCCTCGCCCACCGCCCCTGCAGGTGCTGTGGACCCGCTCTCAAAAGTGTTTGTGTTATCGGATGCGTTTGGCAGCCGATTGCCCTGTGACACGGAACCCCTCGCTGCTCCCACCCGGGGGGGGGGGGGGGGGGGGGGGGGGGGCGGGGGGGGGGGGGGGGGGGGGGGGGG
>JAOXJM010000063.1:36018695-36045662 GCA_026413425.1 Tringa solitaria
GTAGAGAGTGATGAGGTCTCCCCTCAGCCTCCTCTTCCTCATACTAAACAGTCCCTAAGTTTGAAGGAACTGCACAGAGAGACAACTCCTGGTCACACTGGTGAACACTTACACTGATATTAATAACGTTACTTCAGATTTATCCCACGCATTTCAACAAAACCTTGCTAGGAATTCAGATAATCATTTTAGACAATATTCTAGTACACTTTGCTGTAAATAAAATAAAGCTAAAAATTATAGTTGTCCTGAATTACTGAAATGAACTGGGCTCATGCAGCTAATTCGAAATACAATCAGAAATCGGCCTGTCCCTGCTGCTCTGTGGTGGACTGACCACAGAATCCTGCGCCAGGTCACACTTGAACTCAAACCACGGGCAGCTTCCAAGAGAGAGAGCTGAATAGGTAGGACTCCTGATAGTACACTCACTTCTTTTGGCACTCAGGTACAATAAGGATATTGTTCCTTTAATGCTTAGCTTTCCTTTTAAGAAGTATGTGAGATTTCAGCCAATTCTCCCCAACGATTAGTTCAGGATGAATGTACTTAACTCAGGATTCAGCTGGAAAGAGCCCAAGTAGATGCAATCAATTTTCCACTAAATCCACTTCCTTCCTCTCTTCCCTGCCCAGCGTGAGACATCAGCTCGCCACTGCAGCCAGCGGTGACTGAGACAGCGAAAGCCTCTGCCTTCAGCCACGCTCACAGCAAACTCACTTATTCCTTTTTTTTTATTATTTTCCCTGGTTTTCTGTTTTCGCGTATCCCATTCACTAGCCCAGCGTTTGGGCAAGGTGGAAAAATGCAAATACGGAAAAGCAGCTACAGAGCAAACCACAAACACGGACGCACTGGCTGCTCTAAACCCCAAAGTTAATCATTCAAAACTGCAGAGGACCAGCTGCAGAACTTCACCGACGAAGGGCGACTTTCCCCTCTGCACATATTGAACTGGAACCTCCCCGAGATGTCCATGTGCAGGTACAGTACGGCTGCATCTGCCAGTGTCCCTGCCGTGCCACCTCTGTGCCTAACACCAAACATGGTCACCACCTTCACCGGGACACCGCAGTGCTGCTGAGCTACCAGCCCCTGGCCACTTTAATTGAACCAGCCTCAGGCAGCACGGCCTGAAAAACAACAGTTGTAACAACAGGGATGATTTGCTACTAGAATTTAACCAGGGTAATAAAAAAAATAACATCTGTTCAAAAACAAGGCTTAGAAAGCATGATGTCTGGCTCTCACCTACCTGCCTTCTTAAGAGTTTAAGCAGATGATTTCCACCCTCGCTTCCCCAAATGTATACATTCTCCTTTGCTAAATAACTTGTGGGAACAGCAAAACGGGTCCTGGGGGCTGTGGATTCTTTAGGCTTTCTTCCTCTAGAGCAGCCATCTCTAAACTTTTTTGATTGTGCTCCCATCAGTAAAAAATGTTTGAGCATGTACCCCCAACACATCTGTATGCACCCCCAGTAAATGCATATTTATATACTTATAAATTATATACACCTACTACCAAAATATTTTCTTCTCCCACCGTAATGGATCACCTTGAGCCCCCTCCAGGGTGCGTGCCCCCCACTTTGGAAACTGATGCTCTAGAGACCACTGGACTGTTAATACTGTTAATTCAGTATATTAATGTTAATTCAGCATATTAATGTTAATTCAGCAAATTGTTTCCATAGGTCTGAATTTACACTGCAGTGGCTCCTAAGGTCAGTAATCCACTGACTCACTCAAATAAGTTATCTGCGCTATTTCCAGGAAAAAATTTTGCAGGGAACACAGCTGGAAGAGTGACAGGCAGCTTGCGGAGGTAAGTGACTGAAGCTCTACGACTATATCCAATGTAATGTTTTAAAACACATTGATAGACAGCCACTGAGACACAGCAGTCAGTAATCAAAAATGATGGCTAAATCCATTCCTGCTTGTAAATACGCATTAAATTAGACGCCTTTCACCCTGCAGAGGTACAATTAGCAGAGCTGGCAGGCATTAGGGGCACTGTGAGCACCCCCACCAGAAGCCAGCAGCCGCTGCTGATCTTATTTCTTCTAACAGGAGACACGCTAAAAGTTTCTCTCCTCCCCTTCTTTGCCTATTTCTTGCCTGGCTCATCATTCACTTTTATTACTAATCTTCCAAGCACAGCGCAAGTTCACAGGAGTGTGGCAAACACACAGTCAAGGCTCCAGGGTTTTTAGGCAAGAAAAAAATCAGCTTGGGGGAGAAGAGGAGGCAGGGCGAGCGGGAGCCGCGCCGAGACAGAGCCCCTGCCCGGGGAAGGAGCCAGGGCTGGGATGTTTAAGGCAGGCAAGGAACACAGAACTAGACCCAAAATTATTAAACTCCCACTTTAAGAAAATAATTCTCGCTAATTTATTTGAATGTTGAGCCTGGAGAGCTGGTGAGCTGTCACAAGAGGATGGATCATCAAGAGAAGGTGACTGCTTAAGGGACAGCAGAGAGCATCTCCGTCTCGGGTACCAGCCCCATCCTCTGCAGCCCAGCACCGACACCACAGGGTTGTTTTTACGAAGTGTTTACCTTACCCCATTCAAGACTGTTGCTTTGCAAGCATGAAGATTTCCTATTTTTATTTGTGTCAGTTCAAGGCAGGGCACCCGCATATAGGTTTCATGCTGTAAAATACTGGGAGTTTCCCAGTAAAGCCCTAAAATAATCCCTTGCTATTTCTGGCATAATCAAAGCTATATTGCAAAATTACCTGCTTTTTATACAACTAGAGGGAAGAGGCTCACCCAGGGCAAACCACACCGTTAATGTCAGAGTGGTGGGAGCCGGCTCCTGCTGCCCAGGCAAGAGCTCGTGCCGCTCTCCACAAAGTCAAGAATATTTTGACTCTAACTGAAAATGGATTTGGCCATGAGTGATGATAAATCTAAAAAGTCCCAGTAGAAGTTCTGGTCAAAGGCAGGATTTTCAGGAAATGAGATATTTATTGGAAGGGGGAAAAAAATGGTTTCTGGCTAAGATCAAATTTACGGAGTTTCTTCCTGTACTGTGTTTTGAGGGACTGAAGAGTAGTTGGGAACAAGAGCTCTTCCCTACCTGAGCTAAAACCAAGCTAAAATTTCCCAAGAAGTCTAAGGATAGGAGCAAACACCCACTGCTGGCAAACAACTCTGGAAAGCTCTGGGTAACTCTGTAGAAGTCAATTTACCAGAACCAAGCTGGTCATTCTATAACAGTAAGTTTATAGGCAAGCAAAACATGCAGCTCATGTCACATACCAGGGGTCACCAAAGCACTTTCCTTGGTGCCCAAGGCCAGCCCACTGCAGCTATAATCGGCCAATCCTCCCGAGGCCCGTCATTTAAATGAGAAAAAATTTATGGTTGTTTATGTAGGCTTCGGGCCAAGCCTGTTTCTCTGATAAGCTTCTCTGGTGCATTTGTGTCTCACATCCGATTTAGAGTCCTCTGAATACTGGAGACAGCATTCCTTGGATACTTAAAATAAATTAAAAACACATCGTTGGGCTTGGACAGAGGAATGGGAACGTTATTCACGTGGCCCAGGCACTAAGGGCTCTGGGGAGTGGTGCTGGGAAAGTAGTCTTCTTAAAATCTTACATTAGTCCGTGCATTTAATGACATATAATCCTCAAAATGGTCCTCCATAAACTGTAAATATGCATTATTTGAGCACGTAATTATTTTCAGTAGCACACTGCAGCAGCTGTGTGGCTTGGCTGCCAGACACTGCAAGTGTTTCCTCCAGCAAATGCATTTATTTGTGATATAACGTTTATTTAATAATTTACAAAACCTCTCACTTCTCCAGTACTTTGACCTCAGGATCTCCAAAATAATGATAATAATAAAAAAAGAAACAGAGTTGATTTACTGTTGAAGAAGTGATGATGACCTATATTAAAAATCATTTCAGAGAGCTATGGCATTCTGGGGTCTATTTTTCAGATGAATGAAGGCATCAAGGACACTAAAGCCCTGCCTAGGCACTTTGCAAAATACATAGGGACAACAAATAGCAGAAACTTAGATCATTAAAATTACAGGAAGCCAACCCGTGTGTATCTCCTTTCATTCATTTTCTTCTTCCCTTTTTTTCCTTCCACCTGTTTTTCCCTTTGTTTGTTAGGTAATACTTAAAAATTACAGAACCTGGAAATAGGAAACAGAAACATCTGTTGATAATGGCAGTGACTTGCCTGAGCTCTGTCCTGGATTATCTGGATTTCTTCCCCTTTGAGAGATGAACTCAACAGCAGCCCAGGGGAATCTTTTCTCTTGGAGAAACCGAGATGTGTTCCAAGAAAACATTTTTCTTTCTTGCCCTCTTCTTGGGGAAGGCAAGAAAAAGAGGAGAGAAAAGAGTAGAAGGGAAAGTAAAAAAAAAAAAAACAAAACCAAACAACTCACAAGAGGTGTGGGTTTCAAAGTAAGACAGTGGAGACCTACACATGCTGATAAGGAAATGGGGAAATTTTAGCAAATCTTATTAAACTAAACAATAGGTGGCATTCCAAACACACAAAACTATGCAAGGAAGTGATTAGGTTCTCTGTGGTTTTTACAGAGAAAGAAAAAACAGAGTCAGAAGCCTTGTTAATTAGAGTATATTTTTTTATACTTTATGTGTTTTCCAACCCCTGAAAGGATCACAGGTGCTGTCAGTGATTGGTTCCACATTATGAACACAAAAATATTGTGGGAGGAATACCTCTATGGTCAATCAATCAGCACAGAGAAAAGTTTCCATCATTAGTTGCCAGGCAACCCCCACCAATTAAAATAACCATCAAAAGCCAAGCATTTCATGCTGGAATAATTAATAGCAGAATGCAATTACTACCTTTCAAGGAGACAGAGACAAACCACCAGCCAACCATTCATGGCAGGCCCTCTGATGATCAGAACTAGGGAATGGAAGCATTTTCCATCTCTCTGTCAGCAGCTACCTCTCAACACCACCTTCCCTTTCCCCGGGGGGCAGCCTCCAGAAATACCAGTGCTAGCGGCTAAAGCAGCCTCAGATAAGAGACATTCCCTATTAAGACCCCTCTCAACCAAAAAAGAACTTTAAGCACATGCATCTCCAAGCACATGAGATGTCCCCATGGCAGTAAGGCTCAGGACGGGGCCAGTCAGACGAGCCACCCTTAAAAAACAGGTTCTCACCTAGAGCTGAACTAACTTGGTTTAAAGTAGTCACAGAATTGGGAACCTTTCATGACCTGCACTTCATCCAGCAGTATCTTCTGTAGAAGGGCCACAGTCAATGGACCGATCTATCTATCTGAAGTCGAGCACACCGACGAGCACTCTGCTGTACTAGAGCCATCTGGGACAACAGAGCAACGCAGAGAAACTACTAAATACCTCCTAAAATATAAAAACCAACTAAAGACATTCTAAATAAAGGACAGTTTCCTGTGTTAGTCCCATCTCAAACATTTCAGATTGCCCTTTTCCCATCCCAAGCCTTTTTTTTTTGTTTTTTTTCCAAAGCCTGGAATATTATCAGACTAACCACGGATCAAGATAAAGGGAACATTTTTCTCCCAATCGGTACCCGAAGGTACTCGGGGCTCTTACACGGGCTGGCATCCAAGCTTGACTTTTAATTGCCAGAAGACAAGATTACATTCCTTTGCCGAGACTCATTGAGAGTCTTGCGCAAGGTGAACCCGAAGGTCTGAAGCCAGATGTCATCTCCACCGCCCGACTCCTGGCTTTCACGCCAGCGCCTCCCTTTCCACCAGCTCCGCGCTCGCGGGTCCGTCTGGGGCCGCCATCTCAGACATACCTGAAATAGCTCCAGCCCTCCCTCCCGGTAGGTGTGAAAGCGGGAAGCGCGGGGCCGAGCACAGGCTGTAACTCATCCCAGGGACGCAGAGTGACTCAGGGAAAATCCCGCAGCAGTGCTGGGGAGCTCGTCTCACCCGCGGGTCTACACAAACGGCGGCACACACAGCACGACCTTCATCCCCCACCAAACCCGCCCCTCTCCAAAGCCCCCGGCTTCTCCCCGAAGAAACCGCCCCACGCACCTCCCGCCGGCTCCAGCTGTGGCTTGGAAACCACCGCACCTTCAGGTGGTCCCCGTGAATTCACTCCGGGCGCGGGGTGCGAGTCAGGGCTGAGTAACCACCGCGGCTACGTGAGCGAGCGGAGGGTGCCTGGCTCTCACGCTCCAGCCCACGGGGGTCGGGGAGGCACGTTCCCACACGCACAGCACTGAATCACCCCCCGGCCCCGCTTCCCCCCAGCCCCAGGCATCAGCCAACGGCTCTGGCAGGATTACAGACCCCAAAACTCCAGATCTCCTCCAGTCTGATGGTTAAAAAACATCAGGGAAAAGCGTGCAAGGACACTAGTGACCCAGCAGACCTTCTCTGCACAGCGATGTACCCCTTGCACCAAGACCCATTAGCTCCTTTCCCTTAAGTTAAGTGCTCTTGCTGTGCTTCCTTGGCGCTCAGAAAAGCTCCATAAAGTCAGATGAACAGATACGGAACCTGCAACTGAGTCACCCACCAGCCAGCCCCAGGCACTGAAGAGTTAAAAGCCACTGACACGCACAGACATACTGGTACCACTGCCATCACCAACTCTAACACTGGTGGAGGCACACAGCACAGAGCTCACAGATTTGACGCTGAATTTTGTTTTAATTCTATGTGAAAATCACGTTCACAGAGAATTTAATTTAAGGCTACTGGCAGCGTGCAGTTTGGATGCAGTGACTCATGCCAAACTTATAAATATGCCGTGGGGACAGAACAAATAGGAATTGAAAATGAACCTTCCACTGGGAATTTGGGTATTTTAAAAACTCACCAACTGCTGATAAATATACACTGAAGGGACACAGCTCCCTTAAGATGTCCTGTGCCTTACCGCCACCGAGAGCAAACAAAGGTTCAACCCAGGGCAGCAAAGACGCAAAAAACCATTCCCAGTGTCACAAGGAACTTCTCCCTACAAGCCGGGACATGAACAACCTCCTATTAATAGACCCCCACGTACAGTGGCACCAAATAGCCTCCGTCTGGAGAGAGATGTTCTCTCCAAGAGGAGCACAAGAGCAGGTTGAGTCCACAACCATGAACCAGCTCCCCTTTCACATGAGCTGGAGGGCACGGGATAATCAGAATGGCTCTTTTTACCTTCAGGGTGACAATACTGACTGCCAGCGTCGTCTGTCAGCCCTCACCAGGGTCCTTCTCTTCAATGGTTGCGGCAATGAGCTTGTGAAGTTCTGGACAAAGTCTGGTGGCAGTGGCAGTGCCAGCAATCAACCGCACGGCGATACCTTTCCGAGCTGTCCCTTGAAATGAAGCCACTGTACGAAATCTCCTGCGAAGCCCCCGGTCCCATCGATAGCCACCAGGTGAGAAACGAGCCGCATACCTTTGGGATTATACTGTTTGCTTTAGGCTCCCGTTTGATCTCGCGGTGATTTCCTGTGCCTTAAAACCAGTGGCAAATGTGTAAATTGAAGACGAATGGCACGCTCAAACATTTGCCTCCGTGTAAGAGAGCAGAACACGTCCCTGGTTTTTATGGTGAAACACGTCTGAGCTTTGAGAGTGCGGAGACTCCAAACCCTCAGCTCCGCAAAGCTCGTCCCCTGCCCATCCCCTACACCCGCAGAGTAACGCAGAACAGAGCTGTAGAGATTTATCTTACTGCAGCTTCCACAATCACTGCCACTGCATTAAAATTTTCAGCCCGTGAAGATGCTGCAGATGGCATCATGATCTGCCAACTGGAGGCACCAGATAAGTTATCTGCTGTATCCAGTATCAAATGGAGCCCATCGATTCCTGCAACTGGTCACCGGCACTTAAGAGCACACAAGCAATCTGGCATTATTGCAATTATTCTTCAAGAAATCCTGTCATGCTCTGAAGCACTACCAAGAGGGATTAGATGATGAGCTTTTCAGGCAGACATTTTTCAGCTCTTGTCTTCCATAAGCAAAATCTGCAACTGAACTCCTGCCAAAATGAAGATTTTACACTTAACAGAAGGGACAGTGTACGTTGTTGCCCAAATTCATCTCTGTTATTTAAGATTCAGCAAAGCACACTTACATATGAGTAATAAAACATATTTAAGCATATGTCCAAGTGTTTTGCTGAATAAAGGCCTAAAAGAGGTTCCACTGGTGTTAGGGCTGAGAGAGGATTTGAATCTACATATAAAAACCATCCTAACAAGCTCCAGTTGTTTTCTGTAAGAGACTGTGGATAAAGATCTACATTGAACTATTCGAGCCCAAGGAAACCAGATCGCTTTGGCTTTTACATTACCTGAAGAGAATTACCCCACCTCTGAAAAAACACTGTCTGAGAAGCATGGCTTTTTGCAGAAGGCAAGAGGGGTTGACACAGAGACCTTACAAAAATTAACTGACAGAGGAGAGTTCTGAGGCGCTGGACTTTCCCAGTTATGGGAGCAAGGCTCGACTATCCAAAGCCCACTGAACGCATTAAAGAGGCAAAAATGCAGCATTCTATTTTAAAACATAAAACGCGCCTGCTAGGGAGGTCATTCACTTTTCCTTTCCATTCTTCTTCTGAGCTCAGGTCTCTGGCAAGATTGCCTTTTTTTGACCCTGTACAACCCTGAATCAATATATTACCAAGTTTTACCCCAAAGTTGCCAGAACCTAGGAAGACAATGAAGATATTTGCCATCTGAGCGTTTTACCAAAACGTCTAAAGGAGACAGAAGTCTCCTGTTTATTTACTGTATCTCTGAAATAATTCCTTATCCTTCTGCATTCACGTTCTCAAGAGCTCTCCACCATCACTGCAGAAGAGCCCCGAGAATCCATCCTTGCATCCTCACACTCCTAACACTGGCAAGCCTGGAGGTGCCTGCATCTGTGAGTGTATTAAGTTTTCCTCTTAATTAAAAGCAGCACAAAGCCTCCAGCAACGGGGTGATATAGGACGGGGGAAGTTGAACAGGACAGCCCTGGGAGAAACTGTATAGTCCTTGGAAGGCGCAGGTGGCCCATTCCACCACGTGCGGGCCTTTTCAAGCAGAGCACCCTGGCAGGTGGCCCTCAGCACTGAAACCAAAGAAAAACTCAAAGAAGTGCCTAAGAAAGGACACTGATGATTCGGGCAGACTTTCCTACGGAGGGTCTTGTCCCACTTCTCTGCATAACTGCACTTGTCTCTGCTGAGCTGGAAACACTGAAAGCTGCCGAGTGCTGAAACAAGGCCCTGGGAGGCTCCATCGCTCATTATCACATTTCAGCCTGAGTGGTCTCCAAACCACAACTCTTCCCAAGGGTTTGAAATATTTATTTTTTTTTTAATTGTAGCTGGTTAAACATTGGGCCCTTATCTAAATCAGAAGTCTGCAGGTACCGAATTCTTCTTCCTTGCTTACTGCCTTCTACTTCTAGATTCATTACATTGAAATTAAGACTGATAATCACTGGAGGAGAGTTTGGATCACTCTTACTATTTGGGAAAAAAAAGAAAGGCAAGCTTGCACTCTTACTCTAACTCAGATTTCCAAGTATACACAGGAACTAGTGGATAGAAATTGTTTTAGGCAAAGAGTACTAACTCACTTCACTCTCCTGTCGAAGGCTCAGAAGGAGCCTTAGTCCATATGCTGTGACCTCTTGCCTAATGAAGGTCACTAATGATCACCCAGTTACCTATGTATTGAATCTAAAAGCTTGGCTCAACTTAAAACACTTCCCAAAGGGGCATTTGGTCTTAATTTGAAAACAAAGAAGAACAGAGGATCTGCCACTTCTCTTGCTACTTCATTCCAGCAGTTAATCACCCTCATTGTATAAAAACTGTCTTTGATTTCCTATTTTAATTGCATAATTTCAGCCTCCAGAAAAGACCTCTTGTGTTTGTCTCTAGTGTGTGCAAGACCACTTTCTAATGCTGTTTTCTGGTAAAAGTATTTACAAGCTCCAGCCATATGTCCCTCACATCATTTCTGATACTCAAAATACTCATCATTAGCTTTTCTCCAACCTTTAATCATCTATCTAACTCCTTTTGGACCCTCTCCAGGTTTTCCTCATCTCTTTAAAGGTGGGCACCAAAACTAGAGCGCAGAATTCTCACCTGGGTCCCACCAAAGCCACAGCAGAAGTAAAATGAACTCCCTGTTCATAAACTGCAGTACTGTGAAAAGTGTGTGTTTGGTTGCTTGTACAAGATGTCCTGTAAAGCCTCTTCAGCAGCAGGAAGAAGACGGGATGGGACCTGCATTCCTTGTTCCCAAGGTCTGGATCTACTGGCACTGCCAGTAGGTTTTCCCAAGACCTGCACAGCCCCTGAATGAAGTGGGAAACCAAAGAGTTAACGCAACGCCCCCTTTCCACTACACTCACTTTGATAGGATTTCGGAGCTGAGGTGAGAGGAAAAGCTCTGCTTTTGACTCACGGTTGTACGTGGCTGAACCTGAGCTTTGATCAAGGTTTTTACCTGCGCTCAGGCAGTACTGCCAAATCAGCAACATGAGAAAGTCCCCACAGATCCCCCTTCCGATGGGATTGTACCAGAAGATGCAGACAGAAGGAAATCCAAGCCCTTCTCTGCTTGCGAAACCTCCTGGCGGGCGGTAGCTGGGCCCTCCAGCCCACCAGCGAGAAGCTCAGAAGACAACCTGGAGCAGCGTTTCCCCGTGTGTGACTCACGGAAAAGCTGTGTGAATCACGAAATTCCACTGGCGCTTCCAGCTGGGGCAAAACTGCGCTCCGAACGGACATGTCTCGAGTCGCCCTACAGTCGATGTACACCGGCCACACACACCTCCCCAGGACAGCCAGAAAAGCTCCTTGTGCTGCTGAATAATTAACTTGGGTTTGTATTTTGCTCTTAAAATACATTCCTCCGCCCTTATACATTCTTGTGAGGAACAGAGTGACCCGTGCACAGACCCTTGTGGCGACAAACACGCATCCTCACTACTTAAAAAACCCCCGCCTGCCCCAGAGAGGAAGCTGGAATTCACCCCTGCAATGAGGTTAGGTTGGTGCTGGCGATGAGTGCACAGATATCATCCGATTTACCGCAATCCTCTGCTAAGCAGGATGCTCTTCGCTTTGGGAACAGCCAACGGAATAGCTACTCGCCCACTGTCAGACCTGAGCGAAGCCGAGAGCGGTCCCTGAAGGTTTGAGAGGAGCTTATTCTAGAACCTGGTAATGGTCCAGAGTCATTTATAAAGGTCACTAAATTCTACATACAGGTTGTAGGTTTCTTTAAACCAATATTTATCTGTATAAATCTCAGGAGGAAAGACAACGCTTCTCCTTTCACAAGTGAACTTTACAATGGCCTTTTCATTATCAACTTCTTTGGTTCCATGCCAATAATCTTTTACTCTTTTTCTAATCCTTAATTAATCCCTTTTATAAACAATTTACGCTCGGCATATTCTGCTCGGAATAAATCTTTTGCCGTGTATATGGATTGCAACAAGACCTTCAACATCCAGTCAAATATTTTCATCTATTAGGAACATAAATAAATATGTGGGTACACCAAGAAAAATTACCTGACTCCTGAAAATTGAGCTCTGACACTTCCCTTGAACTCGGTGGGAATTTGTGAGCTCTCTGCAGTTACAGACAAGACAGTGAGAAAGTTTCCAGTGCTTCACTTAAGGCAAAGACTTCTGAAAAGTGCTGCCCTGAATTTTCAAGTCCCATTTCCCCTGACAAAGCCATGACTCCCCCACATCACGTACAGAATGCATCACTTTCAGCTGGGTTCAGATTAAAAAAAAACCCAAAAGATGTCCTGAGAAGGAGGAGACATTGATTTACCTGCAAGTTTTTCCTCTACAAAAATAAAATACTGTAATAGCTTAAGGTGTTTCAACATGCAATTTCCATTTGTTCTCCCCACACTCAAACATAAGAGAACAATTTTTGAGCGTTATGTACACACCGAAATGACAAATATACATGCTTGACTAGAGTTGCATTTCCAAATACAAAGTGAGGGAAAATACGGTTTTGGCTGCACAAACTTTATCGTTTTTCTGTAAAAATGATAAATGCACATTACAGTTCCATAAACACAAGTGATTTAAAGTATGTAGTGCTTGTAACGGCCAGGTTGAAGCCATTTTGTAAATGCAGCCCTTAAAACAACCAAATACTACTTTTCTGGGCTGTTGCTTAAGAAAATACCATTGAACACTTACAGATGGCAAATAAAAAAACAACTTTTGAAGCTGGAGCCTTGCATGGGAATTTTGCCTGGGGAAGCAGGCAAGATGAGGTCTCACTTTGTACACTGGTTGCCAAAGGAATATATATTACAAAAGGAAGCCACTTAATAAGGCTACGGTCGATCTGACTTACCACAAGAGCAGCACGTGAAGCAGTTGGTATGGTAGAGGTTACCCATGGCTTGGCAAGCCTGGCTCGCGCCGTACACACCTTTTCCACATTTTATACAAATACCTGCAAAGCAGAAAGAGAATGAAAGTTAGAATCCTCTGCAGCTCCTAAAAAACAGCTCCCGGCCGTTGATTCACACCACTCAGGACACCCCCATCGGGCCCTGAAGCAATGAGCTCCGCACCCTGAACAGGTTAAAGTACCCACCGCTGCAACAGGCAGCTTGAGTGAAACAGATGTGTGGAAATTAACCCAAAATAAAAGGGGGTGGGAAAGCCTCTGCTGATATTTCAGAAGACAGAAATCCAAATGAGAGGACAGAAAATCTGCAGACTCCCTGGAAATAACTCCGTTTGCCCAAGGAATAATTTAGTGAGACCTTCACAACCAGGGGCTCCACCACATTACATTCAATTATTGCTAATAAAACAACAATTCAGTCCGAAACCAAGAGACCTCTCATGGCCCCTCTCTCAGCAGCGCTCGTCCGTGGTGGAAGCCACGTGGTACCGAGAAAACGGGTCTGTGGGTCATATTTAATAACTGATTAACTTTCTGTGAACAGTAGCATGTAACCTCATAAACATAACCCAGCACCTCACAAAACAGAAGAGCCAGGCTTCTACCTTCCCTATGGTCTAAGGGCCAAAACTCTGGCTGGCAGTTTTGCTTCAGAGGAGTCAGAAATCCACCTTCGCTGCCCGAGCCTGCTCGTGGTGATGCCGGGGACGACTCCCGTGAAGTCTGAAGAGCCAAGGTACCGCTGGCAAAGTCAGCTGTGCCAGGGTGGTTATGAACACACACAGCGAACACACAGTAAGCTCTACAAAGAGGGGTTTTTTGGGGGTGTTTTTTTCTTTCTTTGTTTTTAAAAAGCTTTTTCCTCATAGTTATCATAGCTATAAGAGCCTTTTGCCTATGCGTTTGTTTCTAGCTACACATAACCTCTCCATGCTCAAACCAGGGCAGGGAGGTAATTCAAGAATCACTGTGAAGAGGAAATGAAGTGCTGGAGAATCCACGTCCTTCTGTCACATACTCGGGCCCACTGATCTTAAGTTCTTCTGAGATGTCCATTGGTCTCTACTGGATTGTACATCTCAAGACAAGGACGTGCGATTTTGAAAACACTACAACAGAAAATAAAAATAGAGATTTTTTGCCTCCTACAACTCTGTAATGAGGCTGTTGTGCTCCATGTACTGTTTGAGGTGCTATTTCTACAAATCCACGCACAAACTTAGCATTAACCATTAATCAACAAAACCGCTAATAGACTTAAGAGTCTAAGAACTCAATAACTACAGTATTGGGCTTTAAACATCCAGAATTCTCTCCTGCCATGCTGGGAACATACTGTACACACAAACAAACAGAAAATACAAAAAAAATCTTCCTATGCTACTAATATTCAAATGCTGAGATTGAAAGACCTTTCATAATCTAGACCTTTTAGACACATGGTTCAGTGATGGTTTTTATCAGAGTTAGCTTGATGGTTGGACTAGATGATCTTAAAGGTTCCAACCTAGACAATTCTATGATTTTATGATAAATCACGGGTTTCTTGGTATTTGTACCTGTAACTCCCTCATTTCAAATCCCGGAGGGAGATCAGCCTTTCACTCAGCTAGCTCCACATCCTTGCTCAGCATTGCCACTTTGGACCATGAGCACATTTGCCAAATGAAACAGTAATTTTAAAAAAAGCAATAAATTTATTAATAATAGATTATTACTTATTTTTTTAAATCCTAAACATGATTTCAGTGTTCCAGTGAGGCAAGAGCTATGACTTTAATATTATCAGACACCAATGTCCCAAGTTAAAGCTGTAACACAACCCAGCTGCCCTCCGGGTCCATCAGCTCATTGCAAACAAAGTATTAAGAAAATGCTGGCCCTTAGTCTGGCTCAGCTCTGGCATAGGAAATGGGGATCTCCGAATATCTGTTGCCTTACCCAAGGCTGTTACGTCTTTTTATTTATTTATTTGTAACCAAAGGTTATGAAAAAAGCCTGCAGTTTGCCACGAGTTAACGGTTAACTGCAGAAATCCAGAGTCTGCAGTTCTCTAGCACTTCTATGAGCTCTCATGCACACACCTCCTACAGCCAGGAACCGCTTTGATAAATGAAGTTATTGCCTCATTTCTGCACTGTTGCTCCGCTGAACCATCAGAAGCAAAAGACGGATTTATTGTGGATGTTAAACTTACACTGGCCTCTCCAGCAGGTGATTTGTTATGAGCAGCTGTCAGTTTGTTAACTCGTTTTCTCTAAGAGACTAGTCATTAACTCCAGGAATGAATGACCACAGAGACGATTAGCATACTAAAAAAGCGCGTGTATAATTCCAGAAGTGTATTTTGGAAAATATATATGCAGCTGTGGTGGGGGTATAGCGTGAGCTCATAACTGCTTAGGAAAAGCACTGACTACACGGCTGCTGGGTCTGCTTTTCCACCAGCCCCGGCTGCACACTGCGAGCCTGTGAAAGCCTGGACATAACAGCTACATCACTTTATTTATTTTATTCCCCAGATTTAATTCCAAAGCTCCTTACGCTGCCTATGAAGAATGTTCTGTTACACAGCAAGCGTGTCCCGTTTCTGACGCTTCACTTGACATGACTTCAGATTAAGTGCTTTTTGGGATTGAAGCCTTTATGGGATTCCTTGCCCCTCCCCACACCTCTATTCTCCACAGCCAACTGTGCCTCCAGCTCTTCAACACACCAATGGCTGTATCTCCACCCAGGTCATCAGCTCTCCTACAGATCTCTCTGCTCTCTCCCTCTTTAGCTAGAAAAAGATGTTGTAAGACGTTGCATATACCCAAAGTTTGCATAAAGGCTGGCTGAGGAGGAGCACAGCATCATCACAGCATTCCATCACTGCAGTGAAGAGATGCCTGCATCCTCACAGGGTGTCTAACCCAACACCAGAGCACAGGCTGAACAACACACACATGCCCTGTGGACCACGGCAAAGGACCCCCAACAAAAACAACATGAGAAAGAGAAGGAGCTCCCAGAGAGTCCCTGCTGGAGGTCGGTGTCACACATTGCAGGCACTCCCCACACCTCTAACAAGTCCACTTCACTGAGGTTGACCACATCAGTTGGAGGAATGTCTCTGGACACAACTAGACAAGTCTCCAGCACCGTACAGCAATGCAGCCATCAGAGGCACCATGCTCTCCAGGCAGCTCACACATTAGGGAAATGCTAATTATCACACCAGGAGAAAACACGACAAGTATTTTCTGATGTAGTCAATCGCTTTGCTCTAGACTCAAGGGATCAAATGCAATGTGTTGTAACAAGCGAAGGTATCAGCAACAACCCAGAGAAGACATAAAAGCTATACGATTTTTGTACAGCTTGCTATAAGGTACTTGTAGGAGATCCCTGTAGTAGCTTATGCACTGCAAGTTCAGTTTGGGACCTGTACCTCAAATCCTGGGATGCTCTTTTGACCACGCCAGTGCAGGCTGGTACTTCACACAGCCTTCACCGGGCACCCAGAGTTGGGTAGAAGGCAGTAGGGAAAGGTTAAATGGAGCAGGTATAGTGGCAGATATACACCCACCTTTTGGCCAGGCTTTGTCCACAGACATGCGTGGAGCTCAGCCTGAGCCTAATGCCATCCCCACTTAACCTGACGTCAAGGGTTTAGCACAAATGCAAGAAAAACAGTGCTGTATGGTCTCTCAGCTTGAGCACGCAGCAGCTGTGCGAGCCGGAGGGAGGGAGGATCTGGCTATCCCGCTCCTTGACAGCGTGCCACGGCCCAGGGATGAGCTGCAGCTTTGCTGTCTTACAGCCACACCGTATCTCCAGGATAACTGCTACATGCTGCCTACAGTAGGAAACAACCAAGCCCTGTCGTCAAGAGCTATGGTAAAGCTAAAATTAACAGCAAACACATGGCACAGATGACTCCCCGCCTGCCTCGGCAGTTCTGTTCCTGCCGCAGAGCTGGGGAAAGGGCGGGCGAGCACCACGCGGGGCTACTGCAAAAACCCCTTTTTTCCTCTTGGACGGGAGAAGGCCACCTCTGCCTCCCTCCCCAACGAGCTTGTGCACACCTGCGGCCTCGTCGAGGGACAGAGAAACGAAAAGCTACAGCGGTGAGAACAAAGGAGGAGGGAATCCTGAACCCAGCTGGAGGAGCGGAGCTGCGGGAGGGCCGTGGAGGGGCTGCCCCCGCTGCCTGCACTGCCACTGGCCACTGGCCACACGGGCATGGCAGCCCGCGGCCAGCCATCTCACGCCCCAGCAGGTTTTTACACAGGGTGTTGCTACTGCCCTTAAAAAGAAAAATAATATTCTGCTAAGAAGCTGGGTAAACAGTGAAGCGTCGGAGCGCGGGCAGCCCTGCCGCAGAACCTGCCCGAGCCGACGGCAGCTACTGTGCAGACGTCCTGGGCCGCGGCAGCTCGGATGCCGAGAGGTGACTTCAGGCAGGAAAAATGCTCCCTTCCTTCCAACAACCGCAGGAGGAGGGATCTTCCGACACACACGTCATCTCCCAGCCAGAGGCAGGCAGAAGAAACAAGGCACCTACACAGGGCGCGGGGGCAGCGCCTCTTCCCAGCAGCCGGGCAGGAGCGAGGGAGGCAGCCGGGAAGCCCTCCCGGCCCCCCCCGCAGGGCCTGGGTTTGTCACCTGGCAGAAGCCTGGCCCAAATACCCAACATAAAATAAAGTCTGCTACCTACGACTTACAAATAAATAAATAAAAAACACCCTCAGCAGCAACGAAGACCTGGCCCAAGTCATCTTGTGACAGGAATGATGGAGGGACTGTCTGGGTAAGCTGCCAGCACTGCCCTCTCCCCTGGGGGAGCATCAGAAGACACCACAACTCAAATTCAGGTTGAAAATGACAGACCAACAAAAGCAGGAGATGCTCAAGTAAGCGTTTTCAGCTGCCCTCCCAAGGCACGGTCCATCCATTCCCAGCACTGCAACACCCCATGGCTGACCCCATCCAGTATCACCCCACGAGCCAGCAGAGACCCGACCCCATCCAGCAACACCCAGGGCCAGAAGGGACCCGACCCCATCCAGCAACACCCCAGCTCTGGCTGGCAAGTACCCATGTGCTCCCCGCAGCCACCGTGCCAGAGGCTGAAGCAGGTTAAATTGGGGGGGAGATGGGCCACACCACCTACCACAAATCACAGCTCAAAAGCAAGACAAGAAACAGGCTACAGACCGGGAAACCTTTTGCTGTCACTGTTAAACCTTACTGAGATTGCCCAAACCTTGCTTTTCTCCTCAAGGAAAGAAGGTAAAACCCCACCAATAAACTACTTTAGCGCTTGAGATCTGTATCTGCTGACTTCAAAAGATCTCCATCACTTCAGCACCTGCACCCTACAGGAGGCTTTACTCCATTAATGTACAGGCTTGGGCCAGGAGGGATGCCCATGTAGAACTTACTTAGAAAAATCACAGTTTGAGATTAATTTATGTTTGGTTACAAATGCAGTGAAGTTCACATTCACTGGAACTTTTGTAGAAACAAGTTCTAGGGTCTAACTCCAGCTCCTGGAATAGCGTTAATAACCTGCACTCTGCCTATTGCTTAACAAGGCCATGGCTCACGTAGGACAAAGCTGCTGGGAGAGGTCATGGCCACAAAGAGAGGCCCTGGGACCAGTTCCAGGAGCAGCAGCACTGATGGGGACACAGGAGCTGAGCTTTACCTGCCGGAGGGACCAGCACTGCCAGCAGGGCTGAGCCTATTCCTACTGGCTCCAGGAAATACATGAGCTGTTCTGTTTGGTGAGGAGCCTCCCGAGTTTCAAATGCAGGGTGAGGTGATGGGCCAGAGTTTGGGAACGCAGAAGACTGTAAAAACAACTCCCAAACACCATCCTCCCCAACTTCGTGAGCCCAGGGTGCGTCTGTGCCGGTGAACTGATTCACGGCAGCTCCAGGTCAGTGCTGGGGAGTGGGAGATGTCACGGGCGCTGCTGTCAGCTCCCACGAGCAGCTGCTGGCAACCGAAGGCTTGTCCTACTGCTGAAGTAGATCCACCATCACACAGCGAAAGCCTGAAGCTGGTGCAGCAAGTGCTTATTGCTTCATACGGCAGGTGAAACTACTGCTCTGCACCATGCAACCCTGACACCATCTGCTCATCTTGCCTCGGCCGCAGCCTTCTCCCCACAGCTCCCCCCTTTGTGTGGACCCCTGCCTCCACTGCCGAGCCCCCCCAGCACAGCACAGCACAGGCCTATTGTTCCCCACAGTGTTTTCCTGACACTGACACTTGGTTTACAAATATTCATTCATTTCTCTGCTTCTTGATTTAGCGCATGGCAGTTCCAGCATGATTTATACCTCTCGCTTGGCATTTATAGAAAGATCTTTTGCTACTGAGGCGATCAACTGGAAGACTGAGTGGTTCTCGTGGCTGCTCCATCCTCTGTGCCGCTTTGGGTTGCTTTGTCCACGATTCAGAGCTCAGCTGACTGCTCAAACTGACAACCACAGCACAAGGGGACTTGCAAATAACTTTAGCAACTGAATTATTGACCAGAAGACAGAAGAAAACCCTGCTTCTTGAAGTACCAGTATCAGCAAAGCAAGGAGACGTGTACAGCCGAGGGGTAAAGGACAGCACCACAGGGAATGGACAACTTGGGGGAAAACGTGTGCCTGTAAAGTCCCTGTCCCTCCACTGCTGAATGTCTCACTGTGGACATGTATCTTCTTACAGCCCAAAGAGACCAGGTCAAGAAGACCTCTCAGCTCAAACTACGCTTCATTTAGCTGGAACATGATGAGTTTATACACACATGTATATATATAACATTATATATGTAATTCAGCCTATTTGGGTGTAAAATTTCTAGCACGGTGGCAGCAGCAGGGCCAGCAAAGACCTGAGCTTGTAGAAGGGCTGGCAGAGGAGGACACACCACCACACCAGGAGATGGTCACCAGGTGAGGCCAGAGACACACACGCAAGTCACAGACAGCAGAAATGAGTGATGCTCCTGCAGGCCATAGTTTCAGTCCAGAAAGATCCAATACCAACATCCAAAGCTCCCCAGTGCGCCTGGGCAAGTTTTTTGTTGGGAAGCTGGTGTAGAGGACATGGGGCATCGAGCCCAGTAGTGCTTTCACACTGATTTTAGGGAGAGCGCAGACCCTCACACTGCACACCCCAATGTTCTGGGCAACAGAAGGAGTGACAGTTCACAGATGGTGGTAGAGGAGGTTGCTCAAAAAAAATATTCAAGTTGCAAATGCACTCACAAAATAAAAATTTGGTTTTTAATTAACATGGATACTGCAGTTTCTACCACTGCTTTAACTTCCACAAGTTCATTTAGCTGCTTGCACGAACTGGAAATCATCTGAGCTCTGGGATGAGATGCATGACCACACCGATGGTTTAGATTTACTCTGGCATAATGCAGGTCAGAATGTGGATCTGCTAAGTTTTATTCAAGCTGTTTCCAGTGGCAGGCATACAGACATCGAGGCAGTTTTATTACAGTAAATAAACAACAAATGAAATATTTAAAGCTTGTATTTTCATCACCTTTTCTTTGTGCTTACCAATACCACACATTAGTAATAGGATATCTATCTACACCTTGCAGATTTTCTGATATAAATGACAGTGATCACAGCACAGAAGGAGCCAGCAGCTCTACTGTACCAGCCCTTTGCCAGCTTTGACTTTCCTACTTGTCTTTAGCAAACCATTTTGTTTCTCTGTGTCTTGGCTCCTTTCTATACAAAATGGGAGCCACTGACACCTGTGTGGTCTTCAGAGGAAAAAAAAAAACCTTCCGAGACGACATGGAAAAGACAGAGTCAATTTAAACGCTTCATCTTAGAAAAATCTCTGCAACCAGGTAACAGCAGTGACACTGAAACACCAACAAGGCAGCCCAAACACCCTGAACTCCACAGCACGTCAGACCTGAAAACATCAGCTGCGCAGACGTCAAGTTGGAGGGACTTTTCATTACATTCTCCCGACATTGCACATGAGTCATCACTCCAATATATGGCAGAAAAAGGTCATACATTACAGCTGCCTTCTTTGACATATTTTAAATGGGTTCATGATTAAGCAGGGAGACTAAGTCTAAAAGTTTCCAGGTGCACTTTTCTTTTATCTTAGATAACGGTCTATTTCCAGAGGGAGCGCGACAGCCTGGAACAGGCTCAGCATTACGTAGCCACGTTTGGTTATAAATTCAGCAGCTCCTTCCATGAGCAGTCCCTGAGCCCTAAACCTCCACAGCAGCCCCACATCTCCACCACCTGCCCCACAAAGCTGCTGCCGACACCAGCTTGCTAGTTCTCACCTGCCACATGGAGGTGCTTTATTAGGAAGAAATTTTTCACTCAGATGGTAGTGGGACCCTGGCCCAGATTGACCCAGAGAAACTGTGGCTGCCCCATCCCTGGAGGGGTTCAAGGGATGATGGGGCTTAGATCAACCTGGTCTGGTGGGAGGTGATCCTGCCCAGGGCAGGGGGGTGGGACTGGATAGTCTTTAAGGTCCCTTCCAACCCAAACCATTCTGTGATTCTGATTTCCAGAAGTATAAATAGGTTTGCTTAAACAAAAGCATGCATAAAGGTAGGTATTATACCAAGCTATTGAGAAAGACTGTACTATTCACTTAAGGAGAGCTGGAAATGACTTAAAAACCTTTGTCAACTCAACCCTTTGAACTTTTGGTTTGGTTTTCTTTAAGTCACTGCAAGTCAAGTGACTCAGGGATGCTTTGAGAACACAGGAGGAGGGATATACCTAGGAAGGTATACCTGCAGGACCAACAATTTCAGAAAGTCATCTGCCATGGGTTTCTCCCACATTCAGCTCAAGATAGATCTCAGTTCTGAAGGACCTGTACCCTGGCAAGCCCCTCTTCCCTGCCTTGGCTGTATGAGGAGCCCCATCTTCTCCCCAGCTATAAGGCCTGGTCCTTACAGGGAGGTTCTCAGTGCCAACAGCCACGCTCTTCTCCTCCAGCAGGACAGGAAGGCTCTCAGACCTTAAGAAAAGCCTGTCCTGATCTAGCAAGCTGGAAACCCTTGGGACAGCTGGTCAAATACAGCACTAACAACATGTAAACAGGATATTCTAATTTTTGCCTCCTCCACCTCCGGGAAACAGTAACACTACATGCTATATATGTAGGCTCTGTTCCTTCCTATGGATCCAGCTGGGGGCAGGGAAGTAAAAACCAGAAAAAATCAACAGGCTGCCAACTTCCACAGCAACGTGAGGCTTCTTCAGACCTGGGCAGTCCCACACGTTGGGCTGCTCTCCACTGCAGACCTCAGTCAGACAAGTGGTGGGTTGTCCCAGGCTTTAGTGGGACTCCTGTCTGCAAGGATCCTTACAAAAGGGTAACTCTGAGCTTCCCATAATCATGGCTCAGGTCCACCTCCACTGGTGTGCTCTCCAAGGATGCTGTGGCCAGCCAGCACCTCTCAGACCCAGAGGAGAAGGCAGATCTCACTACCCTCAATAGCGAGATGGTACCCCAGCACCTCTGCGGCATGTGGGTCCATGTCCCAGTGACTGAATAAATCCTCCTTTATAACTCCTGTTACTGTATAAAAAGATGCCACATGGTGTAAAGTACTGATGGTTAACTTTGTTTCGGGGGGATTTCGGCTAGGCCAGGTATCGTCTGTCTAGACCACTTGGACTTTTTGCTGGATGAGGTATTGTCCACTCTGGATCAGGTAACAGTCTGTTCTCCAACAGCTGGTGTGAGGTCTGGGGGACATGGTCTGTCTGGCTAATTCCTCAGAAATGTGAACATGCCTTGAGCCACATCCAATTAGTATCGATGAATGATCCAGAAATGCACAAATATCACACTCAGAACCATCCCTCACCCCTGCTTTGTCCCCATCTCACTCCTCTTGACACAAAATGGGAGCAAAGTGGGTATAAAAGACCAGAAAATTAGAAAAGAAGGCATATAGGTAGTTTGCCTCCAATGAAAAGAGTGGGAAACAGGCACAGTCATAGCACTCAGCTACGCAGTATGGACAGTAGACTCTGCTTATGTGCTGTTTCCCAGCCAGTGACAAACCGTCAGGCAGAGCTAGCAGCCTGCACACCTACAAACACACTTGGTTTTTGACCACCCATCTTCATATTCTCATGGACAGACCAACAGTAGAAGTGCCCGGCTCCTCTGCAAAGGCTGGGCACAGAGGAAAAAAAATCACACACGATGCTGATGAGTGAGTTATCTCAGAAAGACCTGGCAAAAAAGGCAAACCCCACCTGTAATGGCATTTTGGCATCATCTGCTCTTTTCACAGCCTGCCCATGGCACCTGCAGCCAAACCCTTGGCCCACAACCCCTACAGAGAAACCTGCAACCACTTAGCCCAAGTGCTAAGCTGCTCCTATTAATGAACACGTGTCCTGTGACAGCACTTGGCACCCAGATACAAACAGCGAAACACACTTTGGCCTCAATGGCTCACGTCAAAGGCTATTTGCTTGAGGGGAGAAAGGATTTATCTTCTGAAGCGATCACTGGTGCCCCGGTGCCTGAGTCCCATCTTCTGAAAACAGACGCCAGGAGGTGCCCACCAGCCCCCAGCACTGCAGGACCATTCCCAGAACTAGCACTGAGAGCCTTCCCCACAACCTGCTCACCACCTCCGTGCCAAGACAGCAAGGCATCTTCTTTTAAGCCAACTTTTGGAAGGTGGACCCCATTTCTCATGGAGCTGGATGCCAGACTCGAGTCAAAGTGGTGAACAAGAGGCGAGAATCAATTCTTCCCCAGAGTCCTGACATCCCACCACCCCCTCAAGCATCCCACCACACAGACATCACTTATTTAGTGAGAAACTCATCAGCTCCACCACCCACAGTCATCTGACAGCAAAGGAGATGCGGATAAAGTTTTAGCAACACTTATAAAAATACAACTAAAGCACAGTTGCAGAGCAAACACCTTTGGGAGAATTATTCATTTTAAAAAATTAAAAAAAAAAATTACAAAAATATATCTTTCTGGAGGCAGCAAAAAGAAAACTCAAGAACTGCAAAACTGGGGAAAGCGTGAACAGACAGAAAGGACCAAAGGGTTAGGAAGGGAATTTTCCACTTTGTTAGTTACAGTAAATATCTCCAAATAAACGTGATCTTACACAATTTATCAGTCAAACCTCCCTTCTTCATTTGAAAGGTTATACGAAGTGGTGAAATGTTAGTTAATTTATGTCTTAGAGGACCAGCTAAAAAATAACAGAAACGTATAATCTTCTCATAATTATAGAAGTCAACACTTAGCTGATATGAGAAGCCTCTATTCATAGCAGCTAAAAGGAGCATTCATTCCTCTTTACATCATCCCTTCGGTGTTAGGTCTTGATGCAATTTTCAACAGCAGGTGAAATCACTAAAATTGGTAACAGCGTGAAAAATTTTCCTCTATCTGGCTTTAATTAAAATACTCAGCAAAACAGAGGAACAACAAAGAGAGGTAACCCTTTCCATCTCAACTGCCCTGTCTGTTCGTTCCTACAGATCCCAGTGGAAACTCTACGTGCAATGTCAGTGGTAAATGCTTTCCCTATTATTAAAGCAGTGGTTCAGATTAGGATCATGACAAAAGCAATAAAAGATAACTCACACCTGATTAGGATCTATGTGGTAGGTGTTTTGTGGCCTTTTGAGTTTCAGAAGGTCCACCTGAGAAGCAGGCACCAGAGGGGCTGCTATTGGGAAGACCAGATGAGACCTGCTCTGCCCCATGGCCTCACATCACAGCAGTGGGACCTTCCATCTGGGCACTGGGTGGGAGCTGGTGCCTCTCCCACCCAAGACCTACCCACACCAGAAGCTGACACAACCTACTCTCAACCCTCCAGGCCTCACGGGCCCCTATTCAGACACAGCTCTTGTGGGCAAACTGCCCAGACACTGAGGATATGCAGTTTACAGACAGAGCGTGGGGGCACCCAGATCCCAGGTGGACATCCAGGGCATGCATTCAGCTTTGGTATTCCCACGATCCAAGATGGGCAAGTCTCAACACCAGCTCAAGATGCTGTTGGCTTGCTATGCTCCAAGGGCTCATGTCCAGTAAGACCCCAGTGGGTGCCCAACTCATACCATTGTATGTGGTTGTTGATCCTCAAGTGCAGGACTTCGCATTTCCCTTTGTTGAACTTCATGAGGTTCCTGTTAGCCTATTTCTCCAGCCTGTCAAGGTCCTGCTAAAGGATAATACATCCACCTAGTCTATCAACCACTCCTCCCAGCATAGCACAGTCTGCAAACTTGCTAGGGGTGTATTCTGTCCCATCATTCAGGTCATTAATGAAGCTGCTAAACAGTACTGACCCCAGTATTGACTTTTGAGGTGCACCACTAGTGACTATCCTCCAACTTGATCTCATCCTGCTGGTCACAACTCTGAGTCCATCAGCTCAACCAGTTTTCAGTCCATCTCATAGTCCATTTAACTAGTTTATACTTCACCAGATTGTCTAAAAGGATGTTAGGGGGGACAATATCAAAAGCTTAAAGCCAGAATCAACAACACCCACTGCTCTCCCCTTATTCCCCCAGCTTTTCACTCCAGAACAGCAAGGTACAGAATTTATACTTGCTATGTCCTAAGGCAGAACAGTCTACAGGAATGCTCTCCCCTACTGTAGGTAGAGACTGGACTTCAGTTGTCAAGTACAGCTTTCCCTAACTAAATTCACAGCGAAACAACGCAGGCAAGCAAAGAGCTACCTGTGGATATTTACACATTCAACTCCTACTTAGAGACTTAACTCCCCAGTGGCTTCCCTTTATGCTTCCAAATAAGCATAAATGCATTTCCAAGTCTGACCTTTAATCAAAACATTCGGGATCAGCATGTAAATCACTCAGTTGGGATTTTCCTTCTCACGCGCTAAATCACTGCAGAACAACCTAATGCAACTGTTCCCTTAATTGCAGCAAAGCCCTTTTGGAATCTCTCCTTTCACTGTATCCACCAAGAAATAAGTTTGTAAATGTTCCCTTTAAAAAAACAAAACAACCAATCAACTCACAAAACTTGTCCCTTGAAAACTAGCTAAAAGAATTAGTGCATTTGTTGAAGGTTTGTTTGGGTTTTTTTTACTTATTTTTGCTTTTTTTCTTTTAATTACTAGAGCCTTTGTTTTCAGATGAATCCAGC
The DNA here is from genome assembly GCA_026413425.1 of Tringa solitaria. Lineage (NCBI taxonomy): Eukaryota > Metazoa > Chordata > Aves > Charadriiformes > Scolopacidae > Tringa > Tringa solitaria. The sequence goes on from JAOXJM010000063.1 coordinate 36,044,307, forward strand.
CTCTTCTGTAATTGTATCCATGAAAATAAGTGCAGCTTTTACTAAATCTCTGAAGAATCCCTCTACTGTGCTGTGTCTGTAAGGTTAAGAGTGAAGGAAGAGCTGGTGCCTACACATCCTCTGCTTCTCCCACTGGTACCTTTGAGAGATGAAGGACTCTATCGTTTCTGGAGAGGAGCAACTTGTCTATTTTAAAGAAGGAATCGTTGTTTATCCTCAATTAAAACAGATTCTGTTTCAATCCAGTACCAGTCACAAGAAGTCTTTTCTGACTGTCAGAAAGAGAGAGATGTCTACTCAAGCAAAGCAAGGAAAATGAAGTGATCAGTAGAAATGGTTGTTCCCCACTGATTTTCATCTGATGGGAACCACTTCCACCTTGTAGTGGTGTCTGTGACTCAAGCTTCTGCAGCTCTCTGGCAGGGAGAACACAGGATGAACATGCCTTTTCCTTATCTCTTCTTTGCGTCACGTCTGTTGGTTCAAGATGTGTGGTATCACGTCAGGGTTAGCTGAGCAACTTGCATCTCACCCAGGAAAAAAGCTGTGTTCCGCTACAGTACAAGGTTTACACCCCAGCAGGTATCTCAGTCCTTTACCCACTGAAGCAGGTAACATCTGTGCATCTGTCGACAGCAGGAGGACCTTCAGCTCAGACCTGAAATACTGGTGTCCCCCATCCTCCAACCTCTTCTTTCCCTGTATAGTATTACCCTATGCGCTAATTGCTACTACTCCTGGAGCTCTTTGAGAGAGGAAAACTTGAAATATTTTATTCCTATTTAGGATCAATCAATTGGACTGTCCTCAGTTGAAATCTACACTCCAGACTGCACAGAACAGAGTCACCTTATCTCACCTTCCCCCCCCAACCCAGGCTTAAGAGTTAGTGCCCGGGCCCTGAGCTGTGGGATGAACACCACCATGCGACTGCTTGTTATGAAACGCTCACACTTGACCTTGGAGTCAGTCTTACTCTAATTTAGACCCCAAGACAACACTCACTCTGTTCTCTTAAGTCAACTGCTCAGTGAGAAGCTGCGAGCTGCACAGTCCAAAAAATTCAAACAACAGTTTGTTCGTCGGCTTACTCAATACTTTTTCTGGCTGGTAACTAGTTTTTTCAGACCAGCAGCGCTACAGGGGGAAGTGATGAGGGCAGAACCGAGCCCGCACCAGCTTTTACAAATGATTGCCACCTGCGTGTGTAGTTCTTGTTGTTCCTTTATCAGGGAGGGGAGCCATAGGACAAAGGGTAATGGTTCTAAACTGAAAGAGGGGAGATTTAGGGAGTATTAGGGAAAAATTCTTTGGTGTGAGGGTGGTGAGAGCCTGGCCCAGGTTGCCCAGAGAAGC
>JAOXJM010000063.1:36045767-36058186 GCA_026413425.1 Tringa solitaria
GGCTTGGAGCAACCTGGTCTGATGGGAGGTGTCCCTGCCCAGGGCAGGGGGGTGGGAACTGGATGATCTTTAAGGTCCCTTCCAACTCTAACCACTCTGTGATTCTACAATAAGAGAGAAACCCTGACTATTGCCATCAGCTGGTGCACATCATCCTTACCCAACCACATGGGCTAGGAGAGTTGGAGGAAGAGACACTTGGATATAAAAGGGGAAAAAGGAAAAATACTTATGTCACATGTTACTCAGACATCTGCAGCTTTGGGTCCAGCTGATGCCTGTGCATGGCTGTGTGCCCCCAGCAGCAGCCCTTAGCCCACCCTTGCCCCTCCAGTGCTGTCACCCCTGACCTCAGGGTGCCATGGGTGGGATTGAGCCCCACGCTGGAAACCCCCAGGCAAGACACACCACACTGCTGGTGGACAGGTAAGTCAGGTCCACCAGTTCCTCACTCTGCTCTGACCCAGGCAGCCCCTCAGCTTGTCCTCCCCGCTCCAGAGCTGGGCTAGAAATTCCCCACACGGGCACGCTGTGCGGACCGACTTATTTGGAAACTAAAAAAAAAGAATAATAAATAGATCTAAGCCAGCACTCATTCTTCATGGGGTACTTTGTCAGAAGAATGCAAGAAAGTACTTCTTCCCCCAGACCTTGCAATAATCTAACACTGGGTTTCCCAATCTGCCAGTCTTTAACCAAGCAAAGCACCCAGTAATTTCAAAGGAAGTTGTGCCCACAAAGGAGCCCAAGGTTTGGCCTTAAGCTCAGGAGCCAGCCTGATTCCTTTTGTGTTTATTTTTTTTTTCCTTTCATGAGCTACAGAAATAAATTAGATGTACAAAAGTCAGACGGGGTGCCCAGCCAGAGCCAGGCCATCGCTGCAGCCGGATGGGTGCCAGCTGGTCCCTGCTCCTGCCCGTTGTCCCCCCTGTCACCTCCCGGTGAAGCCCCTGCGAGAAGGGAGCAGAGAGAGCAGCCAGGAAGGCAGAGCCTGGCACACTTGGCACACCAGGAAGCCCATTTGCAAGTCTGCACTTGGAGCACCTTCAAAGTATGTTCTTTGCGAATAAATGCAAATCAGCCTCTGGGGATCACCTCGTTCTGGGCTGGTTCTTCACCAGCCTGAATTCCTTCGAGGTGTGGAAGAGGGGCTGAGAAAGCCTTTTTTTTTTTTTTTTTTCCAAACGAGTAACATCAGTTTACTCTCACACAGCACACCAGGCTCTTCCAGCCTAACCCTTCTCTCTTCCCCTTCTGCTAATAGGTCAGGGAGGGTTTGGGTTTTATTTTAAAAAAAAGCATGGTCTGATGGTCATGATTCCTTCCACCCCACAGCACCAGGGCTTTCTGAAGCTCCAAGCAATGTGGGATTTGGTGAGCGAATTGCCACACCTCCAGAAGGGGCAAACCTTGCCTTGCGCCTGCTCCGTGCTGCCTCCAAAGCTCCAAGCCCAAACCTGCCATGGATTTGGGGTTTTTTTCCCCACCCCCACTTTGAACAGGGCAGTGACCTGCTTTGCAGGTGTTGCCTGTGAAGCTGCCAGGAAGCCCTGCACCACTTTCCAAAACCAAGAAACACCTCCTGGCACAGCCACTCTCACCTTGCACAGGAGTGTCTCCATCACAACCAACATACAGAAACAAGACCGGGACGGTCTCCTTCCAGGCCAAGCAAAACACCAAGTTTTTTTTCTAACTTTTTGTAAAATAGCATCCGAGATAACACCTGATGGCTGCCAAAATTTCAGAAAAAAACATCAATATTGATAAGCAGGACCTATTATTTTGTTGAAAAAAATAGAGATATCAAAGGAAAAAAGTGGCAAGAGTACCCAGAGCCCCCAGCACTTCATTCCCAGTACACACAGCTCTCTTTAGAGGTTGGACTCCATGGTCTTACAGGTCTTTTCCAACCTAAACGACCCTGTGATTCTATAACCACCTGCAGATGCAAGGCAACGGGTGTCACATGCACCACACATGTCTGGACCTGGACCTCTGCTCTCTACATCCTCTCCAGCTTTAGGCCTTGGGTACCTTTTAAATGACTTCTGCTCTGCGCAGAAGACAGCAAAAGGCAGAGGTTACAGAACTCCACTTCTGGACACAAAATCTACCCCCCATGTTATGTCCCAGTCCTGTCCATCCTGCCAAAGTCCCACACACAGAGAAGTCAAGATCAGTCTCTGGATCTAATCTCATCACTGACAGTGGGATCCCAGCTTCTGCAGCAAGGAGCTCTCCTAGGATTCCCACCCATCTTCCATAAACCCATCCCCTGCAAGCGAGCAGAGCGACTTGGGAACTCAGTGCCGATAGCTTTGTACAAGCTGGAAGAGGTCAGCAGGACTCAACAGAGCATTACAGTCCTCTTTCACACCATTAACTCCACCTGCTCCTTGTTATTTACATCATAATTTGCAGAAAACCAATGTCTGTCTCTCAAGATACCAAGTTCCCAGGGAAGGAGCACATCACTTTTACAGCCAAGGCACAAAGCAGCCGTATCAGATAAGTGTTTCGCTTTCTAAATACAATTTAGTATCTTGTATGGATTTTGAGATGTCCTAAGTTGTTTGTGGTTTTTTTTTTCCCAAGCCACTGAGGTCTGCCCCTGAGCTGCAGGAGTTTTCCAGCTTAGGAAGCGCATCACTTGCTCAGCCCTGCTCTCACCAGGAACAGGTACAAGAAGCCAACGCACTTTCTAAGAAGACCAGCTACTGACCTACACTTCAAAAAATTACATGCTTATTTCTCAATCCAGCTCAGAATCTGGACTCTAACACGCTTGATTGTTGCGCAGCTCTGTTTTCTATTGAGTGTTTAGATCTGGGAAGCATGGCTTTGATTAAAAATGGGCAACCCACCAATTGCAGAGAATTTTCACATAACTGCTTGGCAAAAAAAAGAAGAGCTGCGGCAGTTATTAGCCATTCATCATAACTTCTGCCCTGTCCCCTGAGGAATTACCTGTTCCCCTCATCTACACCTGAGATTGGGAACACTCAAGGTTATCAGCATGGCAACTGCCACAACAGAGAGAGAAACATTAAGAGATCCAACATTTTACCAATTACAGCTCTTTCCTCTGCCTGGTATAAACAGTTGTTTAGTCTCAGCTGATGTTGGGCTCCAGTACCTTTTGCTTCTTCTAGCTTTTGTTGTTGTTGTTGTTGTTTGTGGGTTGTTTCTTTTTTAAACAAAATCAAAAATCAGTATTTTCTTTGAACTAACTTAGAGTTCTAGAGAGGTGGAAAGCAGCGTGGCAGGTGAGACAGTCCACATAGACCACGGGTCTAATCCTGCTGTGCTTCATGTTGGTGACAGTGGGTTAGCATGCTTTTTTGAGCAGAGGAAACCATGGATAACTGATGAAGTCTACTCACTGTCCCCTGGCTCAGAACCATTCCCCTGGCGATTATTTTCCAGTCACTCAACATCCGGCCCAAACAAATGGATTTAGTAGGGATTTCACCCCAGCAGCAAAGAGAGAGCACAAAACCAGGATCCTGCTCTAATGCTGCTGATGGCAATGTCCTGTCTGTGAGGCCAGGAGAACAGAATCCAGCCACAGCAGCAGAGACCTCAGCTGCGTCAATTCAGCCAGGTCAGCACTTGATTTATTACAGTAAAAAAAAAAAAACAAATCCTACTTCTGCCCACCTTGTTTGAAATCCCCTTCTAACAAAGGTTTCCAATCAGCTACGCCCTGCACACATGCTGCAGTTTTTCACGTGCAAAGCCCTCACAGAAAAATGAACCTCAAATTACTCGCATTTCAATTAGGGACATCCACAAACACTTGCCTGGCTCCGTGTTTCAAGTCCAACATTGCACCTCAGGGACCCAACCAGGAGCCCACGCTCAGGACTGACCTTGCCTGATGTCCCCCAAGCCCCATCAGCTGGGACCAACAGACAGAGGGGACATCCATGGAGGTGGAGACACTGCAGCAGAACCACCCAATTTCCAGTTCCCTGCACCGCATGCGCTTGGAGATGACCTTGCGGCACATGAGAAGGGTTTATGTGGCATCTCCCAGAACAAAAGGGCATTTCCCATGCTTGGGAGAGGCCACGGGGTCTCCATGGACCACAGGAAACAGGACCCAAGTGAGCCGGAGCATCTAAATATGCACAACTGTCAAAAGGCATTTAGGAATGGCTTTTCATTTCTCTTATTGTAACTTTGAAATTTTCTAATTTTTTCAAGTGGCCACATTAAAAGGGAAAAAACATCTTGTTTTCACTTTCCAGAAGTTCTGTGGTGTCGCAAAGTGAAACAGTTCACCAATTAAATAAATGTTTGGATGGCCAGGAAAACATCTGAAGAGTCCCCAGCAGTTCCACAATAGCCACGTTCAGCCGCATTCTTCAAAGAGCGGTGGTGTAGAGCTGGACATGACCTTTTGTAACCTATTAAATGCCTCTTCATTGCCTGCTTGATCCACTCCCTGGCTACTTCATGATAGTAGGTGGTATTGATGCTGTTTATGTTTGCACACTGCCTTCCCCGCACCCTCTCCTGATATTCACAAGCACACACATTGCCGCTCCCAGCCATCCAGACGCATTTCAGTGCTGCTGCTGCAATCAAAGACCTCAGAATTAACCATCTCCCCCAAATCCAGCCTGAAGTATTCGTGTTGTTACTCCAGCCCCATCACATGCCTCTACAAGAGTCATTTGACTTCTCATCCCTGGCACTTGGAGGAACCCGGTTCTCTGTTTGGTACCTCAGCTCCCAAAAAACTCCTCACGGGGGGGAAACTCTGAGCACGCAGGCAACGTGCAGCACCATCAGCAGACCCCACGGCCACCCACCCCACCAAACCAGCCCCAAAAGTCTCTTTTCCCAGGTCAGGCAGTAGCTCCCACCGTTGTCCCCAGCAACAGGAGAGCCAGGAACATGGGAACACCGGGATTTAAATCCAACCACCCACAGGTTTCCGTGCAAAACCTGCCGAGAGGAACTCTTCCAGTGTCTCCAATTTGGAAATAGGTGTCACTAGCAATAAATCCTGAGTCCCCCTGTGTAAGCTCTCACATGTTTTATACACACAGTAGTCCTCAGCTGGGCATTAAAGGAGTGTTTTGTGCTCTGGCGTGCTGGGGTTTTTTCCTTAATGAGTCATAGGCCTTTTCTTAAAAGTTTGCTGGAACACATAAATGTGACATTAGAGATTTACTAAAACTACTCCAAAAAAACAAGGAATGAAGTTTCAGACAATGTGAAATACTCCAGCTGGAAGAGATATACGACTCGCTTGGCCGTTTTCTCGTGCTCCTCTGTCTCACGGCAGAGGAACAACCTGGGCCATGGCGATAGGGAGCTAAAACAACACAGCGAGGTTAACAGAAAGAGATAACACATACCACACAACAGAAATATCTGCTCCAACGTCCAGGAAAGAGGGACAAAATCCACTTCCAGACACACCATCCATACTCAGGCACAGTGGGAAAAAAAAAAAAAAAAAAAATCGCACAAAAATCCAGCCAAATCCTGACATTTATTGGCCGGTCATTAGCACATCTGCTAATTTTGCTAAGAGGAGCCCAAGAGAAGCCAAGAGGAATCCTGCTGCCAGGCTCGGGAGCTGTCACACCCCTGGATCACCTCCAAGTGATGCCACATCCCAGCTCCAGGTACCTCCCTCCTGTCAGGGCTTGAACCCTTCAGGCAGCTGAAGGCAGCCCCTCCACAACGAGCCTCTCTAAGCTCCTAATAAAACTGACAGACACCGAGCACATTCCTGTGCTTCTCCCCTTCTGTTGCTCCAGTTGGGCTTTGTATCGTACATTCCCAGCCCTGTCAGAGAGTAGGAACATCACCCTGGACGGGCAGAAAACCCAAACACCGCGTTATACTCCAAGGGACACCCAGATTCTGCAGCCACCGAGTAGGAAATTATTTTGGACACAATTAGGTCTACAGCAGAACCGGTCGGGACTCTGCCGTGGACTCTGAGACCCCACCTATAATACCCATATGGCTGTAACAGAGACATTTATAACCTAATTCACTAACCATGAATATTAAGGATTTCAGCCCAGATGGGTATCTTTGCTGCTGCCACCACGCTGTCAAGCGGGAGCACACAAAGCTGTATCATTTACACATTTAAAATGCAAAAACAATACAACTTCAGGGAAATCTTCCACTAAGTAGCATTGACTTGATCACGTTGTAACTACAGCTGCTTTGACAGTGACCTGTTCCCTCACACCAGGGCCACGTTTCCACTCTGCCAAACACAGCGGCCACAGAGTCCATCAACCGGTTTCCTCCCCATTCACACCCCAGAGCGCACGGATTCCCAGTGCCTGATTTAACATCAAACTGGGACATTTGCACACAGACATCTCTGCGGAGGCCCGGGCACAGAGGGTAGGTAAACACCTGCCAGTGCAAGGTGAAGAGAGAACCAATTATTCACTTTGAGTCTTGCTTAGGATATCCCCCTGCCCCCCCAGGACGACATACCTGACTGGGGTTTTTGGGGGGCGCAGGGAGAAAGTTGTGTTTAAAAGCCTGATGTTACTTCTGGGAACACGAGAGCCTCTTACTGGGGGAATGCGATACAGACCTGGCTCGGAGCGTGTGACAGAGCCCCAAAATCTGAAGGGATCTAACAAATGGGTGAATGTTTCAGACTCTGCGATGGCCAGGGGCACTGCCTGCTCCCAGCCAAAGGGAACTACAACACGGGCTCCACTCTGCCCTTGCAAACCAGTACCCTTTCCACAAGGATACCCACTTGGAAACGGGCAAAAAGAAACTTCCTTTTCTGCAGCATTTTGCATGTAAGTGACCCCTCTACCCCAGAGCCAGGTGGCTCATCCCATGTCCCCCGCCCTTGGCATGTCGCTGCATCACCCCAGGGCTCAAAAGCCACCAGGTATGGCATCCACAGGTGTACCCACACCTCTGTGGCTTCCCAAACCAAAAGGCAGCAAGAAAGGGCAGCAGTTAGAGCAGGAGTCACTGTCCCACAGCAGCACACGTGCCTTTGCCAACTCCGTATCCTCCAGCGGGAAACCTCACCCGTGGGAGCACTAATGAAACACACGGCGGTTCTCTGGCAGCACCGTCCCCTCTGCACGCAGTGCTTTTATAACAACGCGGAGAGAACCCAACAGTAAAAGCACAAACAACAAAAACAAGCATAAAAACCCCCATTTGCCATCAAATAATACACTTCTTCACAGTCAAGTTTCCTGCAATTGAAGGTAAGAGAGCAGCAGTCCCCATTCATAACACGTTTCTGTGCAAATTACAGCCGCCCAAATTTCCACTTAATGGTAATTGCACCTGTTCTATGCATCCAGCACGTAATAAACACTTATATTCCACATCTCTCCCTCCTCTTATTAGATATGACAAGGTTCATCACTTCCCAGCCTCAGGGAGTCTCAGAGCCGTGTGCGTGGCCAGCAGGGACTGCAAGACACTATCTAGGGCCTCTCCCCCATCCTTCACAGGGCATTTCATACCACAGACAGAAAAAACCTTCTTTTTTCCAGCTCTGTTGACTTGTATTATCAGGCTTATTTTTTGCATCCTCTTCGTACCCCACCATCTCCCACCTCAGCTCCTCACGCACCTTCCCCAGTCAACACACACCTCGTCTGACCCTGGCTTTGGAGGCTTTCTTGCATTTCAGCTAAAAGAGCCCCATCACTCTTAAATCAGTTTTGGCAATAGCGTTTCCAGCTGTAATTGGGAAATTAGCAAAACCAAACCCGAGCTGTTCAAACACTTGAGGAGACCACACCATCCAAGTCTATTTCTATTTGGATGTTTGTCTATTAAAGGCTCAGACCTGGTCTAAAAGAAATCATTTTTGCACAGGAGAGCCTCCACTGCAAAAGCTGAAGGACCTCAGCTGCTTATCAAAGCTGAACGGATTTCTAGGCCCAGATAAAGAGAAGTGCAAAGCAATTCCCAGACAACAAATCTTTGTTTATTTCCCAAACCAGCATGATGTATCAACCATTACCCCTATTTTGATGGGAATAGGGAAGATAGATCTAATATTTCACAAAGAAAGCTTCAGGAAACAGTAAGACAAAAAAGACACTTCAGCAAATATCTCAAGTGCTATATCACCAACCACAAGCTCACCTAAATTTCATTCAGATTTTCAAATTTCATTTCGAAGCAATGCAGCTTCTAGGGATTTACCGCTGTCACCTGTCTTAATTTTGATCTTACTTGTATACATGCTTTTCTGTCACATCAATGGAAAAGAAATGTCACATCACCCACAGAAGAAACACGAACATACAGCGCTGCACTCACAAGCGCGCTGCAGCGCCCGATGCTGCAACGCCAGCAGGATTTCCCAATGCAAAGAAACGGATTTGCACGGATGACTCTGCATGTAAAGGGCAGAAAGGGCCCGGACAGGTCTAGGGATCAGATTCTTCCCTTCACCTCCCCACCAAGCCATGCTTTTCAGCAGAATGTAACCAGCAGCGTTTCTTGGTGGTGCTCCACAGGCGGCACAGAACCCGCCCCCCCGACTGCCTTTGCAGCGTGCCAGGGACCAGCGCTGACGGAGGGGAAAGACTTCAGCTGGAGTAGTGTGAGCTGCTACAAAAATCAAGGCATTTCTCCCTGCTTCCCTTCATCAACCCTGTTTTAAGACTCTCAGGTAAGTCGAACCAAACAGCAGACTTCTCCCCATCCTGTTCTCACTCTCCTTGTCTCCGACCCAACAGCCTGTGGCCGTCCCCGCCAGCCCCCTCATGCACTTGCTCAGCAAAAAAGCAAGAAGCACCCCTTTTTTCTGGGTTTCACCCGCTTCCAGGGCGCGGGCTGCAGCAGCGCCGCTTCGTGCTGCTACAACAAATACCTGCAGAGCGGCTGATGGTACGCTCTCGGGGCAGAATGGTGCAGCCTTACTGCTGATCCTACGCGGGAGGGATCCGCCGGGGGTCAGGACATGCTGCAACACGTCACTGCACGATATACCTGCAAGTAGTGACACTCGGAACAAGCAAATCCACGTAAGAAAAGCTCACTCACAACGCAGATTTGCCAGAGAGCTCCTCATCGCATACCCAGCTTCCCTGCCCGCCAGTTTCTCACACCCTCTCAGAGGCTCAGGACAGCTGTAACTTCTTTCTTACTCCAAATAAATCTTATTTATCAGTCTCCCCCTGTGTACCATGCGAATTTTGAAGGCCACATTTCTTACAGCTGGTATTAACAAGCCCACCCAGCTTCTGCACATACTCAGAAGGGAACCGTTATTGTCCTCAGGTGGAGCCACTCAGCTGATGAGGAGCACCACACCCCACAGAAGATGGGGGGGATGACCACCAGCTTTCTCATCAGCCCCACATGGGATGGAGGGAGGCAGTAAGCACTGGATTTGGCTTCCTTTGTCTGGGCACAGGAGCTCCAATAAACTATGCCACTGCAGTTCACAGAAGGGTTTTGCTCGTGGGAGAGGACAGTGCTCGCTCAGCCTCCTCTGCCGATCAGCCCAGGTCTGTCTCACCACAAGCATCTCGCAGACACTCAACAAGGAGCCCTACAACTCCTCCCCTCCACACAGAGCACACTAATGCTGTGCCAAAAGCTGTCTAAATCCTCGTGTTTACATCAGCGACCAAGGTAATGCGTGTCTCCATCCTCAGCAATGCTCTCTCCAACCCCACAAGTCACACACTGCCAGGGAGCCTCTCCCCACACCCCAGCAGCACACAAAGGCACAGAGATAACTGTCCCCTCAGAGGCCACGGATGGGGCCAGCTCATCCACAAACCCCCATCTTCCTCACTCCTCTACCGGGAGCTCCTGTGCCAGAGACCTCACCCGAGCAGGGGACAAACTCCTCCCCAGGGTGGCCCAGATCTGGCAAGTCACCCACCTCACCTGCAGTCCCCAGCGCAGGAAAACAGGGCAGTAACTGCAGGCTCCAGGATCATCTTTCAAAGGCATTTTGGTCTTTCCCACCCAGCACAAAGTAAGAAAGACAAGGGAGCTTAATCCTAACGCATGTGACTACAAAATGCGTTCGCTTATGTCAAGAGGTTACTTTTGTTCTATAAGGAAGCAGCAAAAACTCAGGAGGTGTCCAAGAGGCTGATGTAGCCTCAGCAGGGACAGAGGGGTCTCCTCTCCCCCAGAACTCCCTCCTGTCCCAGCCCCGAGCGCTGAGCGGACCCTGCAAGGCCTGGCCAGACAGGAGGAGCGCTGGGCTCTCATCCGAACGAGCACAAAGATTTTATTAAGCCAAACACTAAAAACTGCTCATCCTCTATAAATAAAGTTATCACAGTCGGCCCGAGAGCACGATTGCAAACGCCATGGGGACGCTGGAGGTTCTCGGTGAAGCTCCAGCAGCCCAAGAGGAAGGGAAGCAAACGAGAGTCCCTGCGAGCCCCAGCAGCACAAACAGCTTCTGCGACACCCGGGAGAAGTCTCCCACCCGTGTGTAGAAGGGAGAGCACCACACCTCCTGCAAACCACCCGCGGGATAGACGGGAGAGGGACCAAACGGCAGGAAGGAGCTGTGCTGGGAGCACTCCTGGCACCAGTTAGGCAGACTTGTGGCGATACGAGACCTCAGCAGGTACCTGGTCCAGAGCAACCTTGAGCATCGCACACTCGCCCGCTCCACGGCCAAGCCTCACGTGCCGCCGGGCGCTCGCCCCCTGCCCACCCCGGCCCCCCACTCACCAAAGTACTCCTTCTTCATGTGCATCTCCAGCTCCTTCTCCAGCTCCAGCGTCAGCGCCTCCAGCCTCCTCTCCGCCTGGCTGGGGCCGCTCTCCCGGCACGGCGTCACCTGGTAGGGCAGCTTGAATTTGGGGGCCGAAGCGGAGCCCTTGGTGGGGCTGTAGGCGTAAGGGGGTGCCGCCTCGGGGGGGACGGCGGCGGCCGGGTGCTGCTGGTCGTGTCGCGGCGGGGACTGGGCATGGATCTTGTGGTAGACGTCCTCGGGCAGGGCTCCGTCCTCCTGCAGGCCGGGCCCCAGCAGGGAGGAGCGGGGCGAGGGCAGCTGCAGCTCGGGGTAGGCGCTCATGGAGCCGCGGGAGCTGCGGGAGCTCTGGCTGGAGATGCTGGAGCGGGGGCTGACCACGGCGGCCGCCCCCGGGCCGCAGAGGCTGGAGCGGGGACTGGCCAGGGCCATCCCGCCGCCGGCCGGGCCCCCCTCGGGCTCGGCGCCGCCCGTCGGGCCGTACCTGGAGTCCGAGTAGCTGGAGCGGGGGCTGGTGGTGCAGGAGTACTGGCTGGCGGTGCTGGAGCGGGGGCTGGCGTGGCGCTGGTCGTAGCCCATGCTGATGCCGCTGGTGCGGTTGCTGCTGGGCTTGCTGCCGCCCTCGTAGCCGGTGAGGCTGGCGCGGGGGCTGGAGTGCTTGCTGGTGTCGCTGGCCGTGCTGGCGTAGCTGGAGCGGGGGCTGAGGGCCGCCCCGTCGTACTGCACCAGGCTGGCCCGGGGGCTACCGTACTTCTCCTGCCCGGGCACCACCAGGCTGGAGCGGGGGCTGGAGAACTTCTCGTAGGGCAGGGCGGCCGCTCCCCCCAGGCTGGAGCGGGGGCTGGAGAACTTGCCGTGCTCGGCGGCGGGGCCGGGCGAGGCGGCGGCGGCGGCCAGGCTGGCCCGCGGGCTAGCGGCGGCGGGGCCGTACTTGCCCTCCGCTCCGCCGGCCGCCCGCCCGCCGCTTTTAGCCACGTAGCCGGCCTCGTAGGGGCTGCCGGCGGCGGCGTAGCGGTAGCCCTCGGCCGAGTAGCGCTTGCCCTTGTCGGCGAAGCCGCTGTAGCAGGGCAGAGCCACCTCGGAGCGGGTGCAGAGCCCCTCCTCGCAGCAGGGCGGCTCGGCGCGGAGCGGGGCGGCCGGCGGGTAGGCTTTGCCGCAGGGGGCGGCGGCGGCGGGGAAGGCTTCGGCGGGCGGCGGGGCGGCCGTGCCGTTCATCTTCCGGCCCCGCTGCTCCGCCGACATGTGGGCGGCGATGACCCGCTTGGTCTCCTCCAGGTCGGGGTGCAGCGGCAGGTCCCGGCGGCCGCCCCGGCCGTACGGAGCCTCCGGGCAGGGCTCGTAGAGGGACAGATCCTCCATGAACTTGGTGGCCTTCAGTGCCATGTCCTCCTCGTACTTCTCCATGCTCGGCCGGAGCCCGGCGGAGCCGGGGGGGGGGAAACGGGACGGCGAACTCTCGGTGAAAGCGCAGTCCAGAACGGAGGAAAAAAAAAAAAAAAAAGAAGAGAAAAAAAAAGCCCTCCCCAAATAAAACCGCAGCCCAAGAGAAAGCCCCTTCCCGCGGTCCTGGCGGGGCAGCGGCGGGACGCGGCTCCCTCTCCGGCGGCCGGGCCAGGCGAGACGGCGGTCACCTCGGCGGCATCCCCGCGGCGCGGCGCTGGGCTCGGTGCGGCCGGGGCTGCCCGGCGGAGCGCGGCGAGCG
>JAOXJM010000063.1:36058256-36080575 GCA_026413425.1 Tringa solitaria
GGGGGCACGGGATGCCGAATCAGCGCCGGTACCGGTACCGAGCGACGGCAGCGAAGGGGTGTTGCGGTGCGGCCCCTCCCCCGCCCGCCCCCGCCGTGCACGCGCCGCGCGCTCCCGGTGCGGGGTCGGGCCGGACCGAGCGGAGCGCGGGGCGCGGCGAAGGCAGGGACTCCTTTGTGTGGGGCAGGAATGCGAGGAAGGAGACTGGGCGCTGCGTCCCGCTGGAATGTAGTTAATGCCGGAGCCAAACAATGATTTTCACCGAGTCAGTCAGGGAGAGGGCGGCCGCCGCGCTGCTCGGCGGCGGGGCCGGCGGCTCCCCCAGCCCTGCCCGGGGCCGTGGCGGGCAGCCCGGGGGCTGAGGGGAGACGGGGGGGGGGCTCGGCCGAGCGCCCGCCGGGGTCTGTCAGGGCTTCCCGCCTTCGGGGGGCTCCGCCGCGCGCGCCCCTGACTGGAACTTTCCGGCGGGACCCGCGGCCTCGGCCCGGCGGGGGCGGCTCCTCAGGCGGGGGGTGCGCTGAGGGGAGGACCGGCCCCGCACCGGGCGGGGGGTCCGGGACCGGCCCTGCGGGGGGGTCCGCAGCGGGTCGAGGGTCCGGGACCGGTCCCTCGGGGTGTGCGGGGGTCCCACCTGTGCGGGGTCCCCGGAACCGGCCGGGGCTCTGCTGAAAGGAGCCGGGCTGTGCGCGTCAGCTGCTAATAGTTTGGAATTATTTAAGTTTTTTTTTTTAAAAAAAGGCAAGATTAAGACATACGATAAACATATTGTGGCCTAAAGGAATCGGAACGGACAGGAGTTTAAAAAGGCACGGTGCTGGCTGTGTGACCCCGCCGGGGCTTCACCTGTCGGTCAGTAACAGCCAGCCCAGCCCTGCTGCCCTTTGCGTCCCTCTACACGTGAAAAAGGCCCTCGAAAACACCTCAGAAATGGGTACTGCACTCAGGCTTCCATATGAAACCGTAGCCTGGAGTTTATTTTTTTGCAACTGGCGGTCCCTTGTGCGGACACCGGGGAAGCCCCCAGAGCCCGTACCCGAGCGCCCTGCCGGAGGGAAGACACCCCGGGTTTGAGCCGTAGGCACGTTGCCCTGCCAAGAACCTCTTACCCGCTTATCATACCTAATTAAACATTTAAAAGCAACTGTGTACTCAAAAATGTCCCCAGCTGTGGAGGGCGATTGATTGGCAATCGGGCTGGTTGAGGGGGGAGGGGGGGGACTAGAGGAAAAAAACAAATCCAAGAAGCCACCTAAATGCACAGAGCCTGACCCAAAAAGCAAATCTCTTTGCTCTCCGTGTGAACACACACGTGCAAACACAACCTGCTCTGTTCTAATACGTGTTCGTGTCTCTTATTGCTGGCTTTGTCCATCTCCTGAGCAGGCTTCCATGTGCTTCTGCAGCTAACGACTGGTGGAACGAGTTATGTTTCCCCTCCGTGCAGGCGTGCGGCGGTGGAAAGCCCCTCTGGCAGTTGTGCATCCTGGTGCACGCCATTGCCGCTCCAGCCGACACGGCCCCGGCCCTCTGCAAAACCAGCGACAGCTTCCAGCAGACCTGCCCCGGCACCCAGCGGGATCCTTCAAGCCTTGGACCTTCTGCTAAAGCTGTTGGCAAGCATACAAACTGGTAGCCATGTAGCGTGGACACGTAACCCTGGACACTTTCCACGTTCCTTCCCCAGAGCACGTGGAAATCACCATTAACCTCAGCCCTGGTCTCCCCCCCTGGGCCCCCTGCTCAGTGTTCCTCTGGGGCGGTGGGGGTCTCATGGGCTGCTCCCTCCAGGAGTGCTGCTGCAGGGCTCCTTCTTCCGTCCTCCCTGGGGCCCCTGCTGGGACCTTCTGTCCCGTTACCGACTTGGAACTACTTGCTGCCAATTTTTATAAGGTTGTCTGCCTGAGAAACTAGGACATTCATGGACAACCTGAGAACTCGGTCCATCAGAACATAAAATAAAGTTAATTTACTCTATTTTAAGTTACTTTTGGTTTGTTTTAAAAAAAAACTTTACAACATTACATAACTTTACTATTAATCTAAGAGAGTGGCAGGACCTATGGGGGGGCACCTGTGTGCTTGTGCAAGGAAGCTTTTTGAGCTTTGTCTTCACAGGAAGAACTGCAGAGTGGACACTGTGCGAAGCCAGAAGCTAAGCTATGGCACGAGCTGCTTGTCCTTCTGTATCTCTGTCCTCCTGGGCCACAAATCTGCCCTCGTTCCACCTTTGGAGGCAGCACAGGGCTGTACTGCAGCTGCCAGCAGGTAGCAGGGCTCTGCGGTAAGCCTCTTGGGACGAAAATCGTTGAAGCACGTGCTTTAAGTATGAACTCATGGGAAAAAAACATACTGGGGACCGAAGAATCCGGGGAATCTAAGGAAACAGCCCTTTTTAGTAAGCCATGTGGATCAAATGATAAAAATCGCTTACTTTTACTGTCGAAAGCTTTTGCTCAGTAGGTGAATCCTCAAAGCCAGGCCCAGCCCTGGTCCGGAGCATCCCTGCGCAGCGTTCCTGGCTCAGCCCCGCTCCTCGCCCCTAAATCCCTCTCCTCTCACACACATCACGAACACAACGTTTATCCGCGCTATCGCCGCAGATGCAGCCCACGTGGGTGAAAGAAATGTGTTTGCAGGGGTACACCGCGCGCTCCAGCAGGGTGGCGTTTCTCCTGGAGGAACACAAACGAAAAATGCGGAGTTAAAGCTGCTGTAATAAGTACCCCCACCCTTCTCCTTACTGTTAGGGACAAGAAAACCCAACGTACCAGGGAATTACGGCTTGGCGATCCTGGTGTGTTTTTCTCCCCACTTTATTTGAAACGCTTAATACTTGCTTAATTGTAACAACCAGCAGTAAAACATATATATTGCAAAAAAGACCTCACACTTGCACAACTCAGAGCTGTCAGAGAGTATTATAAAAGCTGAACTTCAGCTCTTAATTTGTGTTAATCCTTACACCTGATTTTAAGTGATATCAGTAAATCAGACATTAAGGAAAGCCAGCTGCTTCTGTTAAATAAACTCCTTTGTCTGAGACTTAGAGGGAGCAGAAAAGGCAGGTGGAGTTATTGATCTGTGAATATCAGCTGGCCGGGCCTCACGGGCAGCGCGCTCCTCTTCCTTCTGATTGCCAGGGCCTTCAAGGAAGCGCTGCCCCGGCCATCAGGCAGGGAGAGCTGCTGGGGGGGTTTGTCTCCCCGACCTGCAAAGGGTTTATTACAACAAAGCCGAGAATCTGTAAATGTAAGAATTCACGGGTGAAACCTTAGCCCTATTGAAGACCACGGGAAAACCCCACCGACTGGTGGTGTGGTGTAGGTTGTGTCAGGCGTGGGGTTAGGGACACTGTGCAGGAGGCGGCTCTTTGTCTCACCTCATCAATTTAACAATTTGAAGCTGCTCCACAGATTTGCTTCTTGAATTGGATGCTACCTGATTTTTTTTTGCAATTTCCCTCCTCATGTCCAATATTAAAAAAACCCAATGAAATTATACCTTGAAATCCTCAAGGTAAAGAAGACATTATTACTCAGGGATTTACTGTTCTCATTTCTGTTTTGAAACTGATCAGTTTCTTGGTAAGGAATATAATGATAATTCTTTTTCTCTCACCTGTTTTAAGACTGAGTAAAGAAACAAAACTGTGAAATTCATACACAAATTATGCTGAGGAATGTGTTTATTTTGGGAGGGGTGACTCCCAAAACCGAAGTTTTTATTTTCTTTGAAGTGGTAGCTGTATTGTGTTTTATATTGCTTTGTTTTGCTTGTCTGGGTCCTGCATGTTAATTTGTATTGTGATAACTTTAAGGAAGCTTTTTGGAATATAAAGTTTGGATATTAATATGTATTTGGACTTGGGTGATTTTTTTGCAAATCACCTTGCTCTGACGTGTTTTTAAAAATACTCATATGCGGTTGGTCACAGCTTTTAAAAACTGAAATTATGGAACGTGTTTTAGGGCACCATCTTCTGGCAGACAGAACACATAGTATTTTAATGGCTACCTTTGCTGGGCACAGCTATTTAGAATATTTTTGACTAACGCTACTCTGCAGGCTTACAGGTCATTTCTCATTCTAAATCTGCAATAAAACACTATTTAACATTTTTTACATTCTTCTGATTCATTGCAAATGCAGCTATTCACTGCGCTGCACAAATACGACTATAAAATTCCAGCCACAACAAGCACTTTGTGAACACGCGAGGTTGGACGGACAACACATGTCCAAGCACTTACGATTAATACATAATTTATGTATCTTGGTTCTTTTATAGTTTTGTCCTCCACTTCTCTTGCGTATTTCAGATAATAACACTTCTGGCCAAAGGAGTTTATTGGCTCATGCTTTGTTGTATTACTTCGATCCTAGTTTCTGCTTTCCTGCCTGTTTCGTATTTTGGATGCACAAAACTGAAGGTTTCTGGTCCTTATAGCTGCAGAGAGAAGAAAAAGGATATCTCTACCTACAGGCACAGAAACAACAGGGGGAAAAAACCAAGTGTATTTTCCTTAATTCAGTGTTTACTTACTTTTCTAATCCAAATTTACAATTTTGGGGCAGCAGAGGTAAGGCTTGAAGCAGCTATTGATGGTATCTCTGAACTGACCACAAGCCCATGTTATCTTCTGGGATCTAATAAACGGTTGGCAAGAGGCCGTTGTCATAAAGGTCAGGATGAGAAACAGCACATCAACCTGCTTGTCAGCTCACAACCAGCCGGCCAGGAGAGCACCAGCAATCTCTGGGGTTCAACAAGGAAATGGTTGCAGAAAGTAAAATTAAGATGTCACATAGAGCTACTTACAAACATCAAACGGTTACCTACAGGTTACAGCTGCACTTTAGGAAATTTGCTGATACGAGGCTGTGGTGGTGGCCCCAGAAACTCTTTCTCCTCCAGTTGCCCCTTAAGGGTGATTCTCAAGATGCTTTGAGAATCAGAAAGGTTGCAATTTTGCCTTTTTTTTTTTTTTAAACAAAAAGATTGTGGGAAAGTCGTTACAGATTTCTTCACCATAAGTCAGAGCAGCTTAGTGAATCTCTAGTTACCTGTTGGGTGTCAATGGTGGCCAACATTCCCTTCCCTGCTCCGCTGCAGGAAAGGGATGTTGAACAAGAGCATACAAAGACACACACTATGCTCTCAGCTGCATTCAACTATGCTAAAATATTCCACTGGTTTTCTCATCCTTTTCATACACAGCACTCAAATTCACCATGTAAATAAAAAATACAAGCATCAAGAATGAATTGCTGCTACAGAAAGCAGCCAGAAAAGCTTATCTGCGCTACAGAAATTTGCATCAGTGTAAACAAACAACCAGAGACCACTGTGTGACAGAAGAGCCAATTTGTATCACTGCAAGTAGCAATTTTTAATTGGTTTAACGAGCCTGGCTCACAAATTGTTAGCCAAAGCAGAGCCTACATCAGAGTTGCCAAGCTAAGGCACCAGGAAGAATTTCTCCTCCATTTTAACATTTAAACCTCGTGTCTTCCAACCACACTTCCTTCCCTATCAGTACTCCTGCTATTGGGACTTGAACAAACTGTCACTTGAAAAGTGGCTTATCCTTTTTTTTTAAAAAAAATTACTTGAAAGCTTAATAAATGCTTCAAATTATAACTTGTTCTCAAGGGCAAGATAAAGTTTAAGTTGGAAAATTCTACGTTAACACATCGTTGACGACTAGTAGCCAATTAAGGACATTCATACGCCATCAGCTCTGAAAATTCATTTGCCAATTTCATTTGGCACAGAAGCGGTTTCAGCATTGCCCAACGTAACAGGAACGGCACAGAACAGCTGACACCGCATGACCTGTTCTATGGAAGCAGCCTCTATAAAGAAAATATATTAAAAATCATTCACTTGGAAGTATTTTAGAGGAAGGATCCAGGAGCATTTCTTGCCATCTAACTACTTCCCACCCAGACAAAAGCAGCACAATTACATCTCCTGATGCCATCGAGATGCCATTGCTTACAGAGTTATGGTCTAACATTCAATTCTAGTGCCTCAGCTGTTGATGGCAAGAACTACAGAAGCTTCCCACTGTAAACCCTTTCTGTGACACCTCTCATTTACATCTTTACCTCTCTGTCTTCACTCCCGCTGGCCAAGCAGCAACTAACTCAAAAGGATTTAATTCCAGGGTGGAATATTATGTCTCCAAACGAGCCACCGCGTCTGACTATTTCTACCTAAAAGAAGAGAGAAAACATTAATTGCTTCGTGGAACCGTAGTTGTGCGCTGCATTGGCAATTTAAGTTTTTGTTTCACTAGCACAAAGTTGGAAAGTCATTTCGATACAGCGACAGAAAAGGCCGATTAACGTGTTCAAAGAATCAATGCCAACAGCGTGACCAGCACCGTCCTCTCCCCGAAGGTGTGAGGGGGTGACAGCGTGTGCGGTGGTGCCAACACCCCAACCCAGGAGGCCAAGAACTGATTCTCCAAGAAAAAAAAGAGAGAGACATTCACAAAAGTTTTATTAAAAAAATTCCCCTTTCACCTCAAACAAGTGAAGCTTAAGTTCTGTACTACTAGGTTATGTTTAGAAAAATGAAAATAATACAGTAATTTTTGAAGGCTATACATTGTAAAATCCCATAAGTCAGCATAAACTTGGACTGTGCAAGCAAATATAGCAAGTATTTCAGATGTCATTTATTTGGTCCATCAGATGTACAGTATAGTAGTATCTGAGTTTACAAAACATCAAATATAAATAACCTGAAACTGTAACAATACACAAAAATTTGCTTCTTACATTGACATACCAGGCAGTACGAGCTGAAAAACTTGAGTAAATTAACAGTTTTACAGTAATGTACATAGTGCCAGTTGAAGCTCAAGAACACTGTTAAAACATGGCACTAATTTGCTTTATTGAATGTTTTTCTTTACTTGTTCAGGGTGTGAAAAATGTTTAGGACTAGGCTAAAAAATATTTTTCTTCAAGCAAAAAATAAAAATGTAGTTACTTAAAATCTGGGCATCAGACGATGACCCTTTACCAAACGAGAGTAGGCTTTTTTCTTTGTCCTATTGAATTGTACCTAAAAGGTATTTACACAAAAATAACATGCTTGTTTCATGACTGTTTAAGCAAATACTTATCTGTAAGTATTTATAAACTATGTTTCTACTACATTTAACATATGGAATTAATACGGAAAAACTTCTGAAAAGAGTCTATTGAGAGCTTTATCATCAAGAGAAACAGACACAAATTATTTAAGCCATTGGTTTGGTATTCACTTGGAACAAAGGCCTTAAAGTAAGTCTAGTTCTGAACATTTTTCACATCCCAACATAATATGCTGTTACTGTATTACTTTATCTGAATCGTTCTGTCAAGGGGCGTTCGCGTGTTCAGTCTAATGCTATGATTTCATCTTGCTCTTCCATCTGCTCAGTACGTGCTCTCTTTGTACCAACGCACTCTTTATCTTCTAGTTTTCTCTTGAGGCCTTTGTTTTCCATATCGTCATCTGCGTTGCTTGAAGTACCTTCGTCTTCAGAATCAATGATCAATAGATCGTCTTGATCTGGAGCTGTAAAACATATGGTTTTAATTCAAATGGATACTGTAAAGGTAGCACACTCTGAAACCAAGTTTCATGCAGAAAAATGAGAATGTCAAATTCAAATGAGAAGTACAAACTCATTGTAAAACCAATTTTATGCTAGGGCTTTTGGTTTTTTAAATGTAATTTAAATCAGTTTTAGCAACACTCTTAGCATTTAGTTTCCCCTGAAACAAGAGGCAATGACTACATACTTGTGCAATTATCTTAAATAGGACCATCTGACAGGCAGAGGGACATCACCCGAAAGCGTAAGAGAGAACTACAGGTAACTAACTTACATCTGCCACACATTTGCAGATTCATACGCTATCCCTATAAAACAGTGTGACATTTCCAGTGCGTTAGCCTTCAGTGCTTAAGCATCCCATATTCATTTAAGTTAAACCATTCTGAGTATGTTCAAAGAAACACTCTACTCTAGGAAGGTGATGGCACTTGTTCCTGGATAGCAAATACTATTTCCTTGCCATGCTTTGCTTCACAGGCGAAAAATAATTATTTTGTAAGCAGATAATAAGGACGTCTTCTTAAATTAACAAAATGAAACACCATCAAATACATCCACAAAGTAATTTTTAATCTGTAGGGAGAAAGCGACAAATTTGGTTGGTTCTTTTTGTCAAGCAATAGCATGACCATCGGATAGAACAGGTCTAACTTTATTTAAATCCCTGTGCAACTGATGCACTTAAGGTGACACCCCACCAAGCCACTGTGAGTTAAATAATATCATGTCAAGGTGTATTTAGTGTAAACCTTTATAACAAACTTAAATGTGCACTTTGTGACAATTGTAAATATGCGTTTTTCTATTTAATATTATATTTATACACAGAGGCCACTTAAATGCCTTTTATTTCATGTTGGCAAAGTTAAGTCATAAAACTGATGACCACTGTTTTAATTGGACAGCACTACTGAAAGACTATTTGGGTTTATTTACTATTGATTACTTTTATTTACCTGTTGATGTTGAGGGTTGTGCTCCGTCATCGCTACCATTGGTAATGTTCTTGGATGTTGGTTCTGATGGTTTAGGGCCAACTTTTTCAGGGGTATCACCAACAACTTCAAATTCTACATCTTTTTCTAGGTCTTCACTGCAGAAAAATATATATATGCTTTTAGACAACCAGGTGAAAATAAAACTTTGCCTTTTTCACAAAGGACGTACGTATTCAAGTATTAAAGCACCCTGCAACTATGACAAAATGAGAAAAGCATACTAAGAAAGAGGAAAATCTGTTTGGTCCTTCTTTATAATTTATGCTTTGTCTAGTCATAAACACTGTTCCCACCCAGTGCCATGACTTAAAATGCTTCAGAATGAGAAAAATCATCACCTGAGCTTACCTTTCTTCCTCAACGTCACATTCCTGTTCTCACTGAAAGGGCAGTGTGTTCATTTACTGTACATAAGATTTATATTACTTCTCCAGGGTTAAAAACACACACCAGTTATTTCAGAGTGACTTCTATTTGCATTGCTGCATCTGAACACAGGGAGTCAAGCAGAGGATCTACCACCACAGCAGGCTGGGAAGGTTTGTTGCCTTGTTTTGTTTTTAAACGGCAGTTTGTCACTTGTTGGCTGCCCCAAAAGTAAGTTTGGTTTTATACTGTATTTTTATGTTGTATCATGACAAATTATTCAAATAAACTTTTTCCATTTACCGTTGTAAAAAAAACCCAAAAAACCCCAAACCAAAAACCACAACAAAAATACAGAACAAAACCCAAAACACACTAAACTCTATAAATTCATAAAGAATATCAATGCCTCTTTTACTTCTGTATTTTCTTTACAGAGCTTAATGCTTGAGCTTTATCCAGGAGTTTAAAATTCTGAGTTGGAAATCCCCCGTGGAACTGTTCTACACATAGGCACCAACCTCGCTATTCTGAATCCTTACCTGTGCAGCACGTTGATTAACAGCGTGTAGTCCTGGAGGAAGTCATCCGCTTGGAGTCGAGTGCCGTTTCGAATTCCAAAGTCTGATAATTTCCTGTGGTTATTTGCTACAAAAACAGTGAAAAACTGCATTGTAAACAGCTATTTATACACCTGAGTAAATATGATTAAATGAATACTGCAGGTTTATGGAGAAACATAAGGTTAGCATTTATTTGCTATATTTAAAGTAAAAGCTGTTGTTTAAGCCCATAAGGAGTTAAAAATTTGTTTGTATTTGTATTACAATAACTCCTACACCTATCATAAAGAGTCCACAATCTAAGAACAAGAAAACGACCTATTCTCAAAGTGAGAAGTACTTCAGACAGGAAAGTACTGGACATGCAGCCTTGTAGACAACACCACGAGCCACTCTCAGGCCACTTAAACACTTGCAAATCCAGTTCTCTTCAAATATGAGCATAGAGGATGACCACTAGAACATTTGCTATACTTCAACTCTGTATATCCCTGTTTCTTCCCAGTTTTTATCTACTCTTATCTGAAAAGCTCCAGTGTACTTACCTTCTGTTTCTCCTTCTTCTGAAGAGATGAGAATTGTTCCTTTTCCGTCATCTATTTGCACATCTGGTGCTACCATAGCAAATTTTTCTTTCACTATCTGAAAAGAGGAATAAGATTATTTAATCAATATCTGACCTAAAAACACTTATAAAAGAAAGAACCTTGAATTATGTTGATTTTCTTTTATCCTGGCTCATTTTCGGGCATCTGCTGAAAGTCTATACTTTTTTTTTTTTTTTTTAACTTCCAGAAACACAATAATTACAATTCTGCTGTCTGAAACCTACAGGTTCAGATATGCTGAAAAATTTTTTAGAAAACTTCATCAAATGACAGAAATACAAATCAGCTGTGACTACACAGCTGTAATGTGGCTACTGAACTAGTCAACTGAAATACAAACTTAGTTTTTTGATGTTATATATGAATTGTCTTCAAAACCACAAAAAACTTACAAAATACATTCTTTCACAAGATATACGAGCATGCATGAGCTAGCATCATACGGGCTAATCTAGTTCTTGTAGCTGAGGGAAGTGCAGAATGTAGAGCAAATATAAACAGCTGACGTTCAGTCAAAATATATTGCACAAACCCCCAAATTTAACAATTTACAGTATTAAAATCAAAATGAAAGCTGTAGTTCCTATTCAAGATTTACCTTATCCTGGAGTGTTAACACAGTAACTTTGTGTACATTGAGTTTCACAGTCACTTCTGGCTTGCTTGCACACACATAACAGTTAGGATTTGGTGGATCCAAAGCACAGGGAACCAATAGCTTCTTTCTGGGATTTGGCTGCTTGTTCAGAAAAATCTTGAGGACAGACAAGAGTAAAACAAGTTATTCTGTAATCAAGAACACTCACAAAACCTGTTTTCCTGCAGATATCTTCTCCCAGGTTGTCCTGTTCCCTGATCCCCTTTAAGATGCCCAATGAACAGCAGAAAGTGCATGTCATGGCCAGTCCGAATGACACCCGTGCCACTGCCCAGCTGCTGCCAAACAGATCCAGAACGTGACACAATCACATCTCAAGCAACGTCAGACTGGTCCTCTCTCCTATCCAGCAGCCAACTTGCATTAAATCAGAGGAATTTTGTGATCCTTGAGACTTCCACTTCTCTCTTCATTGTGGCTGGAAGTTTCCAGCACGTTCACAAGCTACTGAAGCGACAAGTGAGAGACAGTAACACTGCACAGCAGTCAAAGCAGGCTAAATGCGACTTTCAAACAAGTAATAAATAACAAGGAAGTAAGAGTATCTTATTCCCACTTACCGTTCTACACTGATCTATTTTTCCTGATAAAATCTTCAGCCCCTCCAGCACTATCAGACCAGCTATTACCGCGTTAGTAGTAGCTATAGCTGGGATAATATTTCCTGCCATTGCTGCAAAACAAGCAAGAGAATGCAGATTTTTAACGGCAAACAAAAATGAGAAGTTTAAATTATTGTTTAAATAAAACAATGTTATATTTTATCCTTACACTTGATATCAAATCTGCTCTTCATATTCATACTGAAAACGTGCATCCTGAGGTTGGCAGCAGAAGTGACAAAATCCATTGCAGAAGGGTCATCCTGACAAGAAGTTAATACAAAAAGTATTTTAAAATTGGATTGCACATCAGAAAAAAGTCTCCAACACATGGTTCCCAAAACCTTTAAACCAGAAAGTTTTTAGAAGTCTGTACAGTGTTCCATTTCAAAGTCAATGTACCTCCTCTTTCAGATGGTATGTTTAGACAGAGCGGTAACACTTTCAGTACAAGTTTAGAAATTGTACTTAGTATTTCAGTAGTGAATTAAGGTATTAGTATTAATAAAATGCCTTGCGTGTTCAAAGTATTATCTAAATCCTAAATCTTAAAATGTTTTCTGCTCAGTTTCAAAAATTGGTATTTCAGAAAGAGGTATTTTTACTGTCTGTTGTGATATTATTTTACTATTTTGTTCCCCCCCTATATTGACAAACTACTTGTTTTTCTTATGACAAATGACAACTGACTGCAGGAAGATTACAGTGCGTCTGGGGCTAAAAGACAAAATCCTTTTCTTGATTTTTCTCGGCAAAACTCCCATTATATCACATACCTATCATCAGAGCTAATTACTATGTACGAGTCAGCAGAACTCTAGCCACAAATGACTGTACAAGAGCGTGTTTTAGAGAAAGCTAAAAAGGAAGAAGTGAAGCCACATAATTAAAATATTTTGAAAAATTAAAATATGGCAAATACTTTGAATCTGTTCTTTTTAAAATTGGTGACAAGTTATTTTACATCACAACAGTTAATCCTTACGCTCAGTGAGTTACAAAATATAAAGTATATATTTGTTTACATATGGGAAATGCGTTCACTGAGGTGCCAGGCATTTTTGTTCCAAGTAGCACTATTTTGGAATGAAACGGAATGAATCCAATCAGTATTTGCACCACACACGTAGACTATAACAGGTTCTTATGTATTTGGCAAACTAACCTTATCCCATATAAGCTCTGCTCCGTCACCCTTCTCAGCCAGGTGAAGTCTCAGGGTTTCAACACTCTTTGAGAACAAGTGTGCGTAGCTCTTGACATCCAGAACCTGCTGATCCTTCAAGACTGCAGAGGATTCATTTTGTTGGTCAGATACATTTTTCTCTTTGGGAAAGAAAAAAAAAAATTATTAATATCAGCAATACATAGAAGTCCCAGAGAAGTCCTCTCAAAGAGCTAAGAATTTTCCAATTTCAGCAAAATTAAGTATTTTCAAAACTGAAGAACAATATCCTTAAAGTACAGGAGTCCCAACATTTTACAACAAATCTGCATTTAAAACCACAACTACAGCTTTACTTATAAATAACAGCAAATGTAAATTTTCAGCAAAACTCAGCTTTCAGAGATAAATGTATCAGTGCTTGTAAGGCCTCCTAGAATAAGCTGACATGTAATTTTGCAAAATGTGAATTTTCTGCAGCCAATACTGACCATTCTAAACGAACAGCAACAAAACAGTTTTAGCAAAAAACGTTTTCTATCTAGAGAAAAATTTAAAATCTTCAGGAATCACAAAGAATTAATATGTTCATTATCATTACTCAACAGTGACAGTGAGAAAATGGAGGTATCACAGAGCTGCCTCAACAAAGAACAGGTGTGACGGACAAACACACACTGGGAGGAGGGACAATTACCTTGATTCTGTACCTCAGCCCAGTCCAGTGGCACTGGAGGCTTTCTTTTCCTCCACAGCTTATCCATTGTCAGCAGATATCTAATGTCATCCTTGAAAAGCTAGGAAACATTAAAAAAAAACAAACAAAACACACAAAAAAACATTAAAACAAAAGGGAAAAAAAGACATATTTTATTGACAACTGCTGTGAAACTGAAAAATCAGCATTAGATTTATGAGGTTTTGCTTTTCCCCTTGAAAGCATTTTCAATCACATTAAAAAAAAATAAAATCAAACTCCACAGGAAAAAAAACCAAAACACAACAAAAAAAAAAGATTAAAAAAACCTTCTTATTCCCCATTCTCTAACAGATACTGCATAAAGCAGACACAGCTCCAATTAATTTGGGTGGAAATGTAGTAAAAACCAAGTAACAATAGTCCAAACAGTGGATTCATGCACCTACTGAATGAAGCCATCACTACAGGTCTTTGTATACTCTCCCTGAGATATCTTTACCTACACGCCAATGAATTTCCAAGTTATTACTACCTGTCAACATAACATTCTCTACTCATTTCCTCTATTTACCGACTTTCAGCAACTATTTAGAAGGAAAACTTCTAAGCCACTTTGCATTTTATTATGCCCAATTACACACGGCAGGTAAGTGATAGCTTTTAGGTCCTCAGATTATGCCCAATGAAACTCCTACAAAATTCAAGTTTACCTTTTCATATTAAAAGTAATTTGAATTAAGTTTTTTTTCTCTACAGTATGGACAAGCTGCTGAAGTCATCTGTACAGATGCAGACAGAATGCCATAAAACACCCAGGTAGTGTAAAAGACCAACATTACAGCAAAACTGGTGGAAGCTGTAACATAACTGCATAATTGATGGCTAGCATTAAGGTTTGGGTAATTTGGATTAAGTCAAAACTGGGTTTTGACTTAACTTTAAAGCACCTCATACATTTCAAATAAAGACATTTATTGGGGGTAAAGAAGATACCTTAGTAAAAAGTTTAACTGGATCGTATCCAGTTGATTTAGCCCACTCCTTAGTTGAAACACGTTTAATCTCACCATCTTCATTGGATGCTCGTGCTCTGGCTTCTGCTTCTGCTGGCTCCCCTAGTAATAAAGTGTTAACCAGTATTTTAATTAAAAAAAAAGGAAAATCACATCTAGCTATTCCCCCTAGAGTCAATAACCAAAATTCTGGAGGGACCACCAAACGGCTGTGCTGCACCCAACAAAAGCTGAACTAGACCCGGTGCGACTACTCCTGTTTGCTTCTGCGGCTGCAACTCACCAGGTCAGCTCGATGGCACCTAATTCCTCTGCTGGCACAAACAACCAATGATTGTTTCTTATTAATTTTCCCCACATAATGATGTGATTGCATAAATCTCTAGCCATATTTTAGTAGTCTCTTCTCCTGGCTGAAGAGTCTTGGTTTAAAATAAATAAATAAATAAAATCAGCTTCCTACCTCTGGTTATGCCTATCCACAAGATTTCCATGTGTACAGATGCTATTCATTTTGTTTCTTTCCCAGCAACCGCTATCACCATAGCGGAGTGACTTTGCTTAACGACGGATGCTGAACAGCACTGGTCCCATCCCCAATCTGAGGCACCTCTCTAATCACCATTTATCTCTACCATTCAAGTAGTTTATCCGCTTCAGGATAGCTTCAGGAGCTTCGGGATTTACATCTTTTTCTTTCCCCATGGCTGCTTAGCTCCTTCAGGTCCCTCATTTGAGTAAAAACCAGCATAAACCAGGTATCAAATTCAAATATACAGGGAAAAAAAGGCTGCCCTGTGAAGATCAGTTATATATAATTTGTGCTTCAAGCTTGCTTTTCACTTCAAGTTTCTGTGCACATGGGGAAGACAGTTTGCTGCAGAGGGAAGAGGAGTCTCCAAACAGATACAAGCCATTCAGCTAAATCATATTTATTACAATTACACCTGGATGTGTTAATTGGAGCTTCCTCATTAGCAAGTGTATCGCTCGTGTTCCTCACAGCGGGTATCTGTGAACAACTAGTGAATGCCAGTGACCCAGCTTGCACTGTAAAAGTTCACAACAGCTGAACTAATCATTTTAATAACATTTTAGGCTGCCCACAAGGGCCACAGTTCTGACAGCTGAAACTTTTAAACTGTTGTCATTTTGCAGAGTATTTTTTGCACTTTCTCCATGTAAAAACCTCTGGTGTGCACTATGCACTAACTGAAATCCACTGAAATTGTTACAAATATCTAATAAGCAGCTGTACAAGGGAACTAAATTATGCACACTGTACACGAAGGTCTGTAAGGGAAATTACTGTTAACACACCCCAAATTCCTGTTGTCCAAGGGTATAGTAAATGGAATCCTCTTAAAAGAAAAGGAAGCTGAAGTCTCTAACCTTAAGAAATGTACAGAAACAAGACATAACCTCTGAAACGGGACATTTTGGTAACAGGGTAAGCTACCAGCTTAGATCACACTCACAGGCAGCTTCAGGATCAGCTCTGTCAGGAGAGACTTCTTGATCAGCATCTTCTTCTCCGAACAACTGGCTATATAATAATTAAGAACAACAACACAACACTAGAATGTCATCATATCCAGATAAAGACTGAAATATTTGCTAGCAGATATACATCCACTTCAGAATTCTTGCTATCAGGGTGCTGCTTCACACAGTGCTCTTTAAATTGTTGGGATTCATCACACAGGGATTTAACACTGACAACACAAAATATCCAATATAAAAATGAATTTAGGGAAACAGTTCCGTGTAATGCACTCAATAGTTCACCCAGCCCTATATTTATATTGCAGTACTGAATGCATTGCTTAGAGCCCTCCAAGATCCCAGCAAGCTTTACATCTGTTAATACGTGTATTAAACTGAAAAAATGTGTTAACTTCACACAAAAATGAAGAATAAAGTCATCTCAATGCACACTGCTGTGCCAAACCACTCTGCCAGATTTTCTGCAATATTAGAACAAGGCCTAGGTACTAACCAACCTTATGTCTTTATATTAAAAGGGAAAAAAAAAAAAAACAAACCCCAAAACCCAGGTCAAAGAACTGGAAGCTTTTGCTACAATCCACATCCGTTTAACAAAACAAACAAACCCCCAAAAAGTGTGTGTCCGCTTTATTTCTCTGTCTGTAGGTTTGGAAACCAGAAGACTGAACCACAGTACCTATTTTCTTTGCACTTACTTGAACAAATACTTAGCCCACACGATGCAATGGATCGGCTCCGATGGCGTATTTCGGATTGTGCAGCCTGGAAAAGTCTTCTGAGTTGGTTTAGGATGACATTCATAACATTCTGTCACTCCCTGGTAAAAAGTGAAATATTTCCTTGTCACACTGTGAAGGCTACTCATAGCGTATGCCATTACAGCTGAACTGTAACTGTATCTCAAAACACCCAACCCCTGTTGTCTAAAATAGCCAATGATTTAAACTTAAAGCGACAAGAGTAACAGACAACCGAACCTTTTTAATAACTGTTACTTGTCCAAGGTAGCCTGCAGTTCCACTCTCTATAAGAGGAACATCAGCAGCCAGACACATCCTGTTCACATGGTTACGGGCAGCTGCAAATCAAGAGGTTTTTAAAGAAAAATTTGAATAATTAGAAAAGAGAAAGTTTTATTTCTCCAAATTCAAACTAGCCTCCTATGCAAACATGTATCTTTAATCTGCTTTATTTTATTATAGAGCACTACACCTTTTTTACAGAATCATTTCTCCAGTTAACACAAAATATACCGACACTATCAAATATAGCCAACTCAACTGAGTAAGTTACATATGGACACACAATACTCATCATAAAGCAGCAACATAGCAGTTAATCTTTGCTTTGAAAACACCTGTAAAAGCACTAACTACGCTTTCAAGTTTCTAGTGAAGCACACAAGCCTTAGTCAAACTACAGATGGGTTAAGAGGCTGTGTGTTATTTAACTGACACTGCAGAAGTACTAACAGTAGAACACATTAAAGTTCAGTTTCTGTGAACAAGCAACAGTATTTCATCTCCAAAATAAAATCGTAGTGAAAACTTCACCTCTGTTATCCAGAGCATTCATAACCAACGTAAACTGGCGGAAGAACTCTACGTTGTAGTCAGGGCTACAGAAAAGAAAAACAATACTCAAAATGGCACATCAAAGTCGTCGGTTACTACACCACAACAGAAACCATACGCATGCAAAGGGCAGCCTCATGTTCGTGTGATAAATCACACATATTATAGACTTACTGCTAGCCTTTAACTGCCCCATTTGTCTCCTGCTCATTTTAAAGCCGGGTGAAAGCATGAATTTTATGCTGCTGGAAGGAAGCTGTTGCAATTAGTACTAATTTGACCAATGAAACAGGCAGACAACGAAAAAGTGATTATACTGCTCTGACCTAATGAGTAAATTGGCTGAGCTATGGTAACTGACCTTAAAACCCATCAGCTGAGGCTAAAACATGCACACTGTAATTACCATAGCTCATCAGACTGTTGATAACTCATTCTACTGTGATAGCTCAATTGGGTTTGATCATGTCTCCGTGCCCTTAGGAGCCAAGGCATGGGATTTTAAAATCTTGACACTTTAGTATCTTTACATTGCGCTTTTCTGATTTGAAGAAGAAAGTGGCAAAGAAGAGAG
This sequence comes from Tringa solitaria, assembly GCA_026413425.1. NCBI lineage: Eukaryota > Metazoa > Chordata > Aves > Charadriiformes > Scolopacidae > Tringa > Tringa solitaria. The sequence goes on from JAOXJM010000063.1 coordinate 36,076,206, forward strand.
AGTAAAGAGGAACCAGGATTAACAGTTTTACAGTTTCAGGAGAAGGATGCAATGAGTCAGCGTTTCAGTGACCAACACCAGAGTTCAAGCCTTAGTATTACAAAGTATCAATTTTTAAGGAACAGGACAAATACAAATTAAAACATAGGAAACAGCTAATGAAAGTCTACGTCATCTTGTACTCATTGGTTATGGATCACAAGGACTAAATTTTAACAGTTTAGGGCATGTATAAATGGTACTCAGTTACCTGAACACACACAACACACTTGGTGTTTCTAATCGTGGACTCAACATTCACATTTATTTTAATCTAGTTATTGCTCAAGACATCAGGGCATCCTTACAGCATGGAAACTTATATAATAAATGTTGCTATTAAAATGAAAAACAGACACAAGCAAATGACTAGAGCTTCCTACCAAAGCTTACAGAAACCCATGCAAAATCCACACTCCCCCTCCAGTGTGTGACAGCCTCACATTTACAGCTACTCCTTCCCAAAGCTATCTGGGAAGCAGTAAGAACTATCTTAAAGCACGCGATTGTAGCATTTAAACAACACAGTACTTGCAAATTAAAACACGTAGTTAGAGCTTAAAAACAAACATACTTCATGATGCTATCATGGTAAGCTATAATATTAGCTTCTGGATAAAACTGTAACACGCTTTCCTTGGCAACCTAGAAATAAAAAACAAAACAAAAACAAAAAAAACACTTATTATTTCTTCCTTCCTTCTAAAGACAGACTCAATACCAGTTGAGCATTGAGTAAATTGGCTACCCTAAGAGATTTAAATACTTTTATAGTGAAATGTTGTGGATAGCCATGATCGACCAACCAACGCTTACCTCTTCACAGCAGAAACAAAATTGTGACGTGTTTCTAACATTGTCCATAAAATAACAGTAAGAAGGGCTTGGGCTTTGGCTCTTTCCTCACCTGTGATTTTGATCTTCCAACATGTTTCTTTTGAAACAAAAACTGCCTGTTGAGATTGCTGACATCAATAGTATCCAAATCAATCTACGAACACACAAGAAACAGCCATTTCACTTTCACAGAAATCAAAAGAACAGAACTGTTAACCCTTTGAAGCAAGTGCGAGTGACCAAAATGCACAAAGTCGACAGTCCCCTTTCCAGTCCCACACACAGGTGATACACCCGCGCTACAGCAACTCTACAGGCACGAGGGATCACCTAATTGTCTGCAGGAATCTATACATTTTAAATAACTAACAACAATGGGCCCATATGTCAAAAATTAAGGGCTACAGGACAACAAACTTTGTGAAGGAAGAGTCCCTACCAACACCACCCAGGAATTTTGAGATAGTTACTCACAGAGGTTGGTAAAAGACACTGCAGCCTCTCGGTGGGACTGACCACCCTGCCCCAGGGGCCAACAACGGCCACTCAGCAAACTAATTAGTACTTCTACCTCATATTCCAACAGGACTTTGAGCAACTGAATCAGTCAACTGAGGGCTGCACTGTCATCTCAGTCACACACCGCAGGGCAAAAGCTTTTACTGTTTGTCACCAGGACTAACCGCTTCAGTGCATATTAAAAAAAAAAAAAAGAATGAAGTCTACTTACAAAGAAAATTTCTTGTAACACAATCAAGACTTTTAAAAACATCTGCCACAGAAGACCTGTGATGTACAACCTCAAAGGATGCCATCACTGTAATTCCCCCAACAGCCTCTCTTTATTAATATAAGCACAGAACATCATAATTTCAAATATCTTTACCTTCCACCACAAGAATTAAGAACATTTAATTAGAACGTCGAGGAGATTTATTCCTACCTTTGGTGCCTCTACTTTTATGTTAATTAAGTGGTTTCTCTGATCAATACCTCTTTTCAGAAGCCCTCTCCTGTCCCTAACATGCTTAACTAGGGGGGAGGGTAACAATTTTTCAGACGTTTCAGGCCATTTTTCTCAGAGATATTCCTCCCAAATTCCCATAGCTATTCCTGACATACTCAACACATCGGCGCCTGCAACTCTACGGAGAGTGCTACCGGACTGACTGCAGTGTGAGGTCTGAACACAGCCCACTGAGGGTGTTCTCATACGCTTTAAGTTTTATTAACCAAACCTGAATAATGACAAAGGTATGCCCCACGCTTCTCAGTGAAGATCCTTCGCACACCAGACCCAACATTAAACTTCCTGCTTTCTGAAGGGAACATTTTTAATTTAAGAATTAAGTTTGAATATGCTAAAAACTGCAATAGCTCAAGAGTTTTAGTTAAACACTAAGTAAAAGCACCTGTGGATATAAAACAAACAAAATATACAATGTTTTAGAAATGTATTATAAAGCAGACTGTTAATCTTTATTACCCATCGTAACTAGTAACTACCTATGGTCTTGTATCTTTTAATGAAAATGGTATTTGCATGAGAACACATTTCTGCCTCCTTCCCTTTCTCTTAAGACACTCTGGGAAAGCTTGCTCAGTCCAAAGCCAAAAATCCCAAGAAGCTTGCGTGAAAATGATTAAGTGCGTAACTCTGTTAAAACTTCCACTACCCAGAAAGCTTTTAGCATTTTAACTGGAGACAAAACCAAGCAACATAAGCTACAACTGAAAACAGCTACAAAGACCAAAAGCAGCAAAGGAGGTTTTTCCCCAAAGAGAGTACTTGGGACCCTTAGACCTCAACAGAAGCTTCAATCTAGTTAAGAATGATCAGAACTTAACAGTTCCCTTATTTTAGTAACTTTTACACTGCTCCTGTGGGGTTTTTTAAGTTAGAAGGAAATGCCTCAAAATTTCCTAAAAATATATATTCATGTTCTTGATTCAGACTTGGATTTTGAGCAATTTGATTTTGTTCTTCATTCATGAGGACAATGGCACTGCCTTTCAACAAAGTATACTTGGTGAAATCACATACTCGTGAGTTGACTGGTATTCAAAACTACTGGATTTGGTTTTGAGTATTGATATTTTGGTTTAAAAAAAATATTTTGTAACTTACTTATGTTCAAGTTGTGTTCAAGCTTGTTAGTATTTAATAACCAAAGAAAACCCCCAACAACATCACAAACATTAACCAAGGCAACTTACTCTCCAAACAGCAAACTTCCTCTTTGTGTATTTTTGCTCTTGTCTCGTCTCTTGCCCACCCACTCCATATGCTATCAAAACGTTACTGCCTTGCATAAAACACTGCCAACGATATTTTTAAATTAAGATGGCCCTGATCCAACATGTACTTCAGTTAATAGAGTCCAACCAAGTTGGCCTTGAAAGACAATACAAAAAAACCAGGCTATAATAAGTGAAACAATAAGCATACCCCAGTGAGTTTTATGCCTAACGACGAACTGGAAAATCAGGATATATTAAACTGTTTCTATGATAATGGACTGTGGGAGTATGCAAATGACATCCTAGGGTTAAAAAAAAAAAAAAAGGAGGGGTGGGGGAAAGTGTAGAAAAAGCAGGCTCCCACTCTTCTGCATGTTTACTTCACCGGTACAATGTTAAGCCCCAGTTGCAGACTCAAATCAAAGGGACGATTTGGAATTAAGACTTAAGCACATCCTACAAGTTTTAGAAAGTATTTAAATAGGAAAACGCGAGTTGTACGAACAACGAGGCAAGGCAGTAGCCATGCTTTTCCACAGGCTGATACGGTTTCAGATAAAAGCTGTTTCTACCATGCCTTGCTCAACAAGTCTGACTGTAAAAACAAACTCCGTACAGCTCCCAGACCTGCCTGCTGGCCAGGCACGCTCATCTAAAAACGCATTCAGAGACACCGACCTGGGCCAGACCCGGGCTCCCGGGGTTTCTTAAAAGCAGACGCTTTCCGTAACTACTCCAACAAATTAAGGAAGGCCTGGGAAGCAGGTAATGGGGAGTTTCGCTCTCAGCGTTTCTCCCCAGCCCTTCCCGCACACGTTCCGAGACCAGCCCCGGGGGAAGCAAAACCGAAAGCGGCGGCCGCCGGGGGAGGGGGCCCCGTCCCGCCGGGCTCCTCGGACTGACAGTTTTACAACTCGGCCTCTAAAAACACGGTTCGCCTCCCACGTAATTTGTTTTGCGCCGCGATCCCTCGCCGGACCATCACCCACGGCACCAGCCAAGGCGGCGTCAGGCAGAGCTCAGCCTCCGGGGAGCAGCAAACATGGCACACCGCTCCCCCCCCCCGCCGCCTTACGGCTACGGGCTCCCCGACCGCCGCGGCCGCCCGGCAGCTCCCGCCGCCGCCCCGGGAAGGCGGCCCGACCTCCCCGGGGACGGAAAACACCGCCCTCCGCCCGCGCCCGGCGCCCAGCGGCCCGGCGGGGCGGATGGCGCCCGCAGGCCGCAGCCCCTTTGTGGCGGAGCCCGTCCCC
>JAOXJM010000063.1:36089454-36103715 GCA_026413425.1 Tringa solitaria
TGGAAGAGGCTGCCCAGGGAGGGTGTGGAGTCCCCTTCTCTGGAGATCTTCAAGCAGGATGCTCCTGAGTGATGTGCTCTGGGCAACCCTGCTCTGGCAGGGGTGTTGGAGTGGATGATCTCTAGAGGTCCCTTCCAACTCCAACAATCCTGTGATACCACGTCCCTGCCCAGGGCAGGGGGTGGGAATTCGAGGATCTTTAAGGTTCCTTCCCACCCAAACCATTCCGTGATTCCCTCACGGAAACCATCCCGTGCGGTGACAGAGGGGTCACACTGTTTGGGGTTGGGCGTTCAGTTGGACTGGGCTGATGCTGAAATTCGTGAGCGCGCCCTGGATTGTCTCAATAGACAGATAAACCAAGTGACCAGAACTTGGAGCTGGTGCGTCAGCCTTATGTAGAGTCACAGAATCATGGAATCATCTCAGTTGGAAAAGACCTTTCAGATCATCGAGTCCAACCATCAACCCAACACTGCCCAAACCCCCACTAACCCGTGTCCCTCAGCACCACGTCTGCCCGGCTTTTAAACACCTCCAGGGACTGTGACTCCACCACTGCCCTGGACAGCCTCTTCCAAGGCTTCACAACCCTTTCCGTGACAAAATTTTCCCCAATATCCATCCTAAACCTCCCCTGGGGCAACTTGAGGCTGGTTCCCCTTGTCCCATCACCTGTTCCTTGGGAGAAGAGACCAAACCCCCTGGCTACACCCTCCATCAACTATGAGTAATTAAAACGGGAAGGTGGTGTGTCAGTGTTAGGTGTCACAGCTCCGCTCGGCAGGAAGGGGTTTGCAGGAGCTGAAGGGGGGATTTTGTGGATATCTGCCCCGTTCTCCCTGTCAGCAATGCCTGCTGCCCTCCCTATGCGTAAGGAAAACAGAATTTGAGTAATCTGGCTGTGATTACCCCTTTGTTACTTTACATACTGGTTTTGCCTGGGGAGATAATTCAGCTTTCTTGGTGTTGACCTAAAGAAATCATCCAAATGACCTATTTTTAGTGATAATGTCTAATGCCAAAGGTGACTAAGCTTCAGGCCTTGTCCTGAGTTTCCCTTACAGGATTTTAGTTCTGCACAAGAACTTAACCCTGGATGCCCAGGACAAAGAGCGACTCGTTAAGCATTTCCTGACTGCAGCGTCTTGGACCTGGGTGGATAGCAGGGTTGAGGTGGGTTCACGGGGTAAGATTGCAACAGGGCTGCCACATGAGAGGGAAGGACTCGACTCGTTATGGCAGTGGGTGGAACAGCTCTGCAGAAGGGAGAGGTTTCTCAATGACTGCGTGTCCTAGAAAGGTTTGATAAATGCCCTGTGACTCCCTCCAGAAGGCAGCCCTTCCCTCTGTAACCTGTATTAGAAGACCAGCCAGCTGCTGGAAGAGCTTCGCTGGTGACAAAGGTGACACGAAGGACCGTGCAGAGCTGGCCCATGGCATTTTTGCCATTTTAACTCTCCTGTCTGGTATTTGTGAGCCTGCCTGGTTCATAGCCCTTTCCAGGGAGGGAGAAACAAAAGGCATTAATTGTTTACATTCCTGAGATGAATGCGCTTCTACCCTGAAAGGGATGGTAGGGAACGTTCCTGTCAGACTCCTCCTCGGGTGCAGTGTTATTGTTCCAGTGCCTGTCCTGAACTCTTGTGAAAGCCAAGCAAGTGTCACAGAGTGGGTTTGCTTCACGTCATCTGAGTCTTAGGGAAGGATTTATTCTGTCTTATAAAACAAAGCACAGTGCTTAGCTACTGTTTTTTGGAGTTACGCTTACCCTCGCTCTTGCTAGTTTTTTCTCCTAAGCATTGAACCGCTGCAGTGAATCAGGTTCTCCACACCCAGAGCAATTACAGTTCTCTGCAGTCAGCTTGACAAAAGACAGACAATTTTCTTACATTAACTGTGCCACTTCCTCTTCCTCCTCCCTGGGCAGCCTTTCTTCAGCAACCTCGTGACAGCGAACAGTCGTGCCGGGAATGCTAAGGGATACAGCAGAATTCCTAACTAAAGACCTGAGTCACCGTGCTTCTCATAAAAGCTGTGACAGAAATGAGTTACATCAGTAAAGCTGTTACATAAATTCGTGAAAAATACTGAGTATTGGCAAGTTTGAACAAAGCATTTGCAAGTCGTGGTAACAACTAGTGGGTTTTTTGCAAGTCACGGACAAAACTGCAGAAAATGGGGTAGCCAGGCAGAGGCTTAGTACAGATCCCACTGCTCGAGGTCCACCAGTGTGTAAAAGCAAATCCAAGTCCTGCCAGCGACACCTCCAGCCAGGGAATTGCAAATTTCTTGCCAGGAAAGGCTGGAGAGCAGATAATCATACCACAGAACAGTCGGTGGAAACCCTAGAGCCTTGGGACTCGGGTCCCGCAGGAAAACCTGGAAAATTCACCCCTGAAACCCTTGAGGCTGAAGAAAGAAACTGGGCACGTTTCTGCCTTCTTGGGTTGTGAATTAACCTCTTGGAATTAGCCAATATCAGTTAAGTGAAAGAAAAGGAAGTTCAAAAAAAAAATAATCAAAAGCAACATTTATTTATAACAGTTTACAAAACAAGAAAACAAGTGGAGATTTCTCTGCCCTCATTTGAGAGATGTCAAGCCCACCTCACAGATGGGTTTTGATGGATGCTCTGCTCCTCACAAGCTATTTCCAATTAAAGGAAGTGGAAGGAGGCTGTAAGGATGAGAACTGATCATTCTCTTCTGAAAGAAGAGGGGAATAGGCATATATCGTATTCTGACACATATTCTGTACAGATTATTTCTTGCAGATTTCAATATTTTTGCCAATTTCCCCCTCATTCCCCCTTCTCACAGGAGCATTACTCAGTTTTGATACCCACTGAGTAGATACCATGGTCTTTTTGAACCTGAAAGACTGTGGGTTTTTTCTGCTTGCTTCATTAAAGAGCCATTTTTAGTCCTGTAAACATTCCAAATTTCCCTTGATTCTCTCTTTTCACTGTGATCATGACAAGAGATTACTTAATAGTGAATTAGAAGGTGATCATTAAACTCTGTATCCTGACAAACTCATTTTGCTTTATTTTTTACCTTGGGATTTAAAAGCAAACTGTACCCTCCTCAACTCTTATAAATCTGTGTGTTCTCTCCTTTCATTCATCGTTTGTTTTGTGAGCTGTGTCCAAAACTCCATTTTCTGTTCTTTCAATTTCTTTGCTGCCTTTTGCATTAGGTCTATTTCCAGGTATTTTTCCTCCAGGTCATACCGAGGCCAATGGACCAACCCTTCTCCGTTGGGATTTCTGGAAATAATAGAATGAAAAGTGAGTTTTCCAGTTGCTTATCGATTGTGCTCTGGCTGCTCAGGCTGAGTGCATTTCAGAAAACCAACATGAGCTCACAGTATGTGATTCCAGTACCTGAATAGTTGGATGGGTCTTTATCAAAATCCTCATCAGTGGAATAGCAAATGTTTAATAATTACCATTACTTTTGGATCTAAAACTCCATTGCAGATGGAGTAATAGCTCTTGGATTATTTTTTTTCTTTTTTGGTCTGCAGGTTCATATAAAAGGTTTTTCTTGCAATCACTAAGAATAATTTGCTTCAATATTTATCTTAAGTTCTACCAAATCTGCAGGAACCACTGCATAGGTATTGCTGTTACGTTTCAGGCAGCACAGACAAAACTCAAGCTGTGGTTAGCATCATGATTCTCACCCATTTCTAGCAAAGTTAGTCCAGTATCTCATAACGGTTCTGCTAAGTTTATTTTCCTCTTCTGTAGCGTGCCCTGCAAAGCGAGACATGAAACAGCAACATTAAAAACTAAATAATGGAAAAAGCAGCAGCTAGATTTATTCCAATAGACTGTAACCAGTTCTACTAGTTCCTCTGGGTGACAGGAGTTTTACCCAAGCAGAGCCCCAGGAGAGAACTGCAGATGAATGGTTTCATGAGAAGTAACTACTACTAAAGACAGAAAACATGTTGATTTCAATGTTTCTAAAAGAGAAAGTCTATTCTAAAAGCCCTCCAGTAAACAAAACCTAACAATAATGATGTTTTAAAAGGACTACTTTATTAAGCATGGATACATCACCGGCTAAGAAAGGCTTTCCAAAGACAAAGGCAATCTCATCTCCGTGATCTGCTTTTACAAACTCTGGTACAACTCCTGCTGCTGAACTTGGCCGATGCTGAAATTCATAAAAGTAGACTGGGTTGCCAGCATCTGGTAGAAAACACACAGAAGAGTGTTAGTTTAAGAGCTGAAAATACCTGCCATGGAAGATGATAAGCTTTCATTACAAGGTATTTTGATAAAATGAAAACACTATCAGTTCTTTGGCTAATGAAATGGGATGCAAACAGTCCATAAACACACCCCAGGATGGAATTCCACATTTCTTCTGGCAGATGCTGGGTTAGAGACTCACCTCTATGGTATCGAGCCACTTCAATGGCCGAGAGAGCAAACAAAGGGTCTCCTATTGCATCAAGAAGGCCATCCCGCACCTGAGCACGGTTTTCTGCATTCCCTATGTATTCATTGTATACTCGGTCAACAACTTCAGAAGTAATATCCTGAAATTAACAACAAAAATACTTCTTATCAGGATGATGACTATTACCAAGAGTAGCAGCGCTAATTGACCCTGCCATCTGCGTGTCCCTGGCTAAGCCCCAAACGTTACTTTCTTTCAGAGAAAACCCTCAGCTGTGCTGGACTGGCGCTCAGGGCTCAGAATTGGGAGTTATAAATGTTCTCAGGGAAAAGAGGTTTGCAAGATCTAAAGATCAAACATCTTTAGCTAAACATCAGTCAGTGATAAATAGATACTGCAGTCTGTTCTCACTTCTGTGGAAACAACCCTCATAAGAGACAAGAAATCCTGTTGGACTTCACCAAATTGGTTTACTGTTGTAGATGGCTGTAATTTACTTTCGGAAGAAATCTGGGCTCTGCCTTTCCGAGTTCTGTGAGACTGAATGATCCATTGCAAGTACTGGCCATGTTTAGGAAGTCCTTAATTCTTACCTATTAATCTGCATTTTTCTATATTTAGTAGTTTCAGGAGAGCACAAAGGAAGCAGGAGGCTTCCTTTGAGGAAGAGGTTTAAACCTCAAGACACCTAAGCATAGGTCTCTCTGTGCCACTTTAAACACCTCAGGTTATCCTTTCTAGTCTCCAGCTACTGCTTCGGGACAGCGGGTTCTACAGGTCTTGTGTCATACCTGCAGGTACCGTGCATGTCTTGGATAGCCCAGGGTACCGAAAATGTCACCAGGGATCTATGTTTAGGTACCTGAATCACTCCCAGATTTCCACAGAACTCCTTCTTAAAAAAAGGGGGCATTTGGGATAGAAATTTAGGGTGTATTTTCAATTGCTAGTAGGAATCCACCATGTCTGCTGCCCTTTACTGCCCCATGCTAGGAAGGTGTCCAACAGAACAAAGTTTGCCTCTAAAAAACACCCTTCCAGGAGTACAAACATAGAACCAGACCAGTGAAGAAGCAGCACTGGGTTATTCTGAAATGGTCTCTTACCTTCAGTGACAATGCTAAGGAGCTCTGTAAAATTTGACGTGCAACGTCTTTATCCAGACCATCTGCATAAGCAGGGAATTTCATTGTCTGCACGATACAGTGAATCATACTTATTAGGAAGTCTTATATTAACAACATGATATACAAATAGTAACATTATGAGTCTCTTACCATAGGAAGTACCCATCCAAATTCACAGTTATTTACTCCTATTATATATGGGACTGCACTGATCACTTTTTCAGATAGTAATTGCCTGGGACTCTTTGGAAAAAATTTACCATCTGCAGATGCATTGATGAACAGGGAAGGCTGAAGGGGGGAAAAAAGAAAGCAAAATTTCATTAATACATGAATTTTGCTTCTAGAAAAAATTGTCAGGTTTTTACTGCAGTACCAAAGCAAAACAAAATGAAGTGCCAAGTGAAAATACAGGAAGTAATAGCATTGATGCCACCTCTAAATTTGCTCAGACAGATTTTCTGCACTGGGCAGAAGATTCTGTGGAGATTAGCATTATATTTGTAATGCTTGTGCAACAGAGGTGATGATGTCCAATTTACATCTCCTCTTAGTTCAGTCCTGTTATGGACGTGTGGAGGAGTAGTGGGAAAACTATCTTCTGTGTTGAAACTGCACAGCAACATGGAAGCCAGCATTGTGATAAGAAATTTTAAGTAGGACATAATATATTATAATAATTAATTTTCCAATTCTCCAGGAGAAACTGCGACATTTCACATAATCTTCTCCTTCCCCTGGTAGAGCATGACAGCAAAACACAAGTAGCTCAAAGTCCATGCAGAATGAGAGGACAGTAACCTGTTCACAGTTTTCAGGTGAGGTATAGCATAGCTGCAGTGTGGTCAAATCCTGAAAAGGTCAAAGAAGTCAGATGTTACATTCACTTCAAGTTCTCCTAATATTGCCACATACAAATAGCACACTCTGTCACGATAAAATTTGAAATGTCAATTAAATGCAAGCAGTATAGTTCCACCTACCATTTTTAGTGTTGTCTGTATTATCTCTTCTTCTGTTTTTCCTCTTAAGCACTCAACCATTGCAGCTGAACTGGATTTTTCGCAGCCAAAGGCAGTAGCGATTCTCTGCAATGGATAAAAACACTCACTTTTGCACACACTTCCCATGGAAGGCTCTGTGGGCCACCCAGCCCGAGTCCAGCAGGGGGGGGTCTAAACTTCTACACACCGACCATCAAAGCCAGACCTGTCCCAGTGCAGAGGCAGAGAACTGGAAAATCTCATAGCCCTTCACATTGTGGGCAGAGCAGAAGGGCTAAATATACACCTCCAAAATATTTTTATACAGAAATAGATCAATTACCCTTCTGGTAAAAAACACACTGGGTTGAGAAGGCAGGAGGATGACAGGAAGGAGTTAAGAGCGATGCACAGTCAGAATTCAACCACGTAGATTGTAATGAAGAGCACATTATGCCATTCTTGATGATTCTTTTTGGGTGGAGAAACAGCTGTCATTAGAGAGACAGAGCTCCCAGATTATCAAACCTAGGTTCCTGGAAGCTGTTGCTTGAAAAAAAAAATTGGCTTGAAGTCAGCTCTTCTTTTCAAATATGAACCAATTGAATAAAGTCTTGTTTATTTGCACATGACAGGCATCAAAACAGGAGGGGAAGAGAAGAGTATTCAGCATCTGGTGCCATTTTCCAACCAAAAATTATAGCTCAACTTTTCTTGAAGACAGTTACATGTTATAGCGCTCCTTTACATTTCATAATTCTCCCCTGCTTTTTTGTCTTCTTTTCATCTTTTGCTTTCACTCAGACATATGTGGGTATTTGGGTATGTGAAAAGCAAAGCATCATTAAGCATGTATTATGTGCACACAGAAATACTGTCTATAATGACTGTGGTTGTAGTTTCACAAGAAAAAAATATCGGTTTTTACATTTTTTGAATAAACCCTTTAAGATATGAAAAAAAACTATCTGGAAAAATACTTAAAATACCACAAAATACCCACTCGTGCATCCTCCTCAGGCTGGTCAGTGAACAAGACCCTGATTGCAGTACCGCTCTCTGAGATGGCCTTATGGAACAAGCCCTTCGCCAGGGGAGATAAGACCTGTAAAAAGGCAAGAACAAGCATCTCAAGCATGACAAGCATTATGTTCTGACCACTGACTTGGAATTCCAGTCTCGGGAATTGCCATTGCAAACATTTTGAAAACAACCTTCTATCACTGACTTTTCAGGCAATTATTAAAAATTAACATGTATGGTGTTTGTTGTTTTTTTTTTCCCCTAAGTAATTAAAATTTTATATTACTGTGAACTTACAAGAGCAGAAACACTGACTCCTCCTGCAGATTCCCCAGCGATAGTGACGGATCCTGGATCTCCTCCAAAATGTATGATATTCTCCTGAATCCACTGAAGAGCTGCTACTTGATCCAAATACCCCCAGTTCCCTCGGGCATGTTTATCACCAGTGCTGTGGAGAAAGAACAGATTTGTTTAAATGCTTCATGCAAGAAAAAAGACAGAGAAAAATACAGTCTGTGGTATAAGAAATCATCTGCCGTTCTCTACACAGAGCTTCTCTACACAACTGAAAACAAATGGCTCAGAAAGTGCTGAGATTGGAGCAGCAATCAAACAAGAACAGACTTGGAAGCTGAGCTGGGACCCCTAAATTGTTCCCAACTGTTGCACATGTAATTAAGAAACGTATAGTTTCTTTGCGGTATTCTGCACATCTCCTCACAAAGGCTTTGCACACATAATTTTGGAAATCACTTAGCAAAAATGGAGACCAAATATCTTACCTGAAATACCCAGCAATACCCAACCTGTACTGAATTGTTACAACCACCACATTGTCGAAGGCCGCTAACGCTGAGCCGTCGTAAGATGAAGCTGCTCCAAAAACTAATCCACCTCCGTGGATCCATACAAAGACCTGCAAAGACACAATCAGAAACAACCCAGCTCAGGTAAGAGCCCCCAGTGATAAAAACACAATGTGAACTAAAATATAACATTGTGTGCTCACGTTTCCCTCCTGACTCTTTCAGATTACATTCCACAAATGGTAGAAATCTTTCGAATATGAGGCCTTTGGTCTTACAAAATGGCTTTGATTTTATTAAATAGTTATATTAGATGAGTGCCCCATGACTCTTCACAGGTTATATAAAGGAAATCAAACATTACCTAGCTCAAATGTCAATAAAATTTTATTTGTAAAATAGGATTTTGTGTATCTTGTAAACCTCAGCAAATATTTACTGGGGCAAAGCATGCAACTTCATCATAATCACAAAACTGCACCTGTAAGTCTGCAGACAGAACAGGTTGTAGGTTTGCTGTACAATAATTTTGCTAGAGGTTTCAGAATGATTTTGCTTACAGGCAGCTTCTCCTGTTTTTCTGTAGAAACGGGTGTGTACACATTGAGGTATAAGCAATCTTCAGACACATCGAGAAGAACTTTTTCTTTTCTATTGGTAATAATGTCTGAAAAAAACTGTCCTTGCACTTTATCCTGTAGACACCTGAATAAATGAAAAAAAAAACCAACAAACCACCAAGCAGTAGAAATAACTAAAACCTCAAAGCTGTGAAATAGAGCCTTTTTGTACTTCCACAATAACATGCAAACCAGAAACCAATCTCTAGCACATTTCTTGGCAACAGATTGTTGGCAACAGAAAACAAACATAAAATATTTTTTGTACTTTTAATATATTTTCTTCCTTTGAGCTGGCATTAAGGAGATCCGTAAAACGGAGGCACAGTCTATAGCAGTACACACTGACATGCAGATATAATTGTGCATGTTTCAAATATTACAGAAATATACCTGCAAATACGTACAGCTACAAATTACTTCAGTTAAGACAGAAATTAGTTATTTTACATCTCCAAGAGCTTTTTGTATTGTAATGGTAGGTATTAGGCTCCAGGCACTGAACAAGGGCAGTAGTACAAACAGACATTTATAATATAGAGTAGACTTGGTCTGTGTTTCTTATGTGCATTTTTTTCTTCTACTATTTCATTCCAACATTTCCTCAGCTTCTTTCTGGTTTTGCTCCAAAGCTACACAGTTTATAAACATTGCTAAGTAATGGCCAAATGCTCCCAAACCAGAACAATATAGCCAAAGCACTGGTCCATATTAGTTCATCACTGATGCCCATTAGATAAGAGATTTTAACAAAAAGAGCAGCTTATAAGGATGTCTGTAGAAATCCATTCATTTTATCAGCTGCAGGTGGTAACGAGATGGCACCAAGGAATTTACCTTTGTGGCTGCCGATGCCCTGTACATCAGTGTCCTGGAATTGCATATGATATAAAATTATTAAAAAGGCTAATGGCTTTGCATTGTCTTACATTGGCGGGTAGGAGGTGGCATCTCTGACACCTTTCCATGGCTCAGGTGGCTCGGGCTCAGAAAACCTCAGTGGCCCAACTGGAGGCTTTGCAAAAGGAAGTCCCAAAAAGACATTTATGCTCCTCTCAGCTGCATCTACTTTGAATTGGTACCCTCGGACTGTCCCGTATTTGGTCACCACTTCTGGCTGCTCTGCTTTTTGTCCTGGGGGATGTGAGCACAAAGTCACATAATTGGTCTATTGGTAAGAAATTGCCAGAATTCTAAGAGCTTTAGCTACTTAAATATAAACCTTTTGTTTGCTTAACAATTCATTTTCCTACATAAAGCTTCAACAACACTAATCAGTATAGCTGGTTATTTCAGCCTTCAGTCTGATTGCTTTGTACATACAATCTCCCTTGGGTATATGGTATGTATTGCCCTACTATCCACACATGTCAGTAATTGCATATAGATCTTAACCCTTTCTGATCCAGGTTGTTAGTTAAAAGTCCAGTAGATTGCTCTCATTAAGAAAAGCCATTTCTTTTTTAAGAAAAGATCTGAGAATACGCAAAAGACATTCCGGACCCTTGGTAGTTATGTACAGCCAAAAGAAAAAGCTTCTAAGAGATCCAAAAACAATCTGGCAAACACAAATCCAGCTAACATTTAGGTAAGATTAATTTTAAGATCAGTGTCAAAGTTCTCAGTACCAAATTACAAATGTGGAAGAGTGGACTGCTCTGCCTCTGCAGGCAGGACTTTGGGACAGGAATTTGATTTTGCAAAAAAGGCAAAGAAGACAAAGGACTGAAAAGAGATCACAAAAAGAAATTAAGAACGATTTTCTATGCAGACTGAATTCTGTGCAGCAAGGCTGGGTGCCCAGCTCCCCCGATAGAGCCGAGGTTTCCCCAGGTGAGCAAGCTGCACGTGTGCTCAGTTGTCCCCTTACAGAAGGCAATAAACACCCCTGAACCTTACCAGTAGCAACAAGCGCCGCGGCTCCGATGGTGAGAATCAAGGACAGCAGCAGCGTGTCCTTTCCACTTGCCATTTTGCAAGCTGGTCACATATTTACCTCCTCAGCACGTTGCCTTATATACTCAGTTAAGTTTAACTCTTGCGCAAGGCAAGCACTGATTAGGAAAAGTAATACTCAAGCTGTGAGCCAAGCCCTGCCTGTTAAGTCCCTGCTCAGGGGGAGGAGACCTCCTGCTTTGCAGGGTGGCCCCACCAGTGTCCCCAGAGCTCCTTGTAAATCACAACACCTCAGGCATCAGGTACGTGCTTTAAAATGCATTGAAAACAGTCTCCCATTGCAACAAATGCTGTCTCACTACCACCTTTCACAATGCAGTCAGGATTTCCTCACCCTACACAGTGAACAGAGCGGGAAGGAAACTACACTTTTAATTTATTACATCTGTTCACTTCATTTTAGTATTAATAGCTCAACATAAGGAACATACAGTATAGCCACAGAGAGCAAATTCCAAAACAATACTACTGAAAAAAATGTACTTCTGCTGAAGTGAAAAATGAGGGATTTTTATTCTCACAAAATAGGAGGAGTCCTGCGTGTTCGGGGATGTTTGTTTGGTATCGAACACAATACAAGAGTTTTGCAACACTAAAGAGATCCTTTCTCAGCTTTTCTACTGTGAGAACAATAGTAAAACCAGGAGGGTTTATGAACGTCTGCATGAGTTCACTTCTATCATTGGAGCATGATATGAAAAACAAGGACAAGAAAGCTGAAGAGAAATAAAGATTATCTGTCCACATTGACTAAGAGTTGTGTTAGTTCTATGTAAGCTTTGGGCTCTGCTTTTTTTTTTTGGTTTGGTTTTGGTTTTACAGCAAGGCTCAGTAGCTCTTCCCCCAGAAAGGCTGCTTTGCAATTTTATTTCATGAGAATTTTCAGTTTTCTGAGACAGCCTTTCTATAGATTTATTTACTGCTTGCACCTCTGTTTTCAGCTAAGTGGGCCCTAAAGACCCACAGTCATTAATTAGTTCAGCACTTGCATGTTGCACCTCGCAGCCCTGTGTGCCGAGGCTGTGCCTGTGTACTTTGCTCCCGACCTTGTGCAGTGCATCTGCGCAGGTGTGATTTACAGCCCTTGGGGTAAACCCAGGTCAGCTTTAAACGGGGCTGCCCAGGGAGCACACCTTTGTTTGTGTCAATAAAACTGGTCTGGGATTAGTCTGCACTTTTATAAAAGTACAGTCCACACTGTATAGATGCAATGAACGGGTGCCTGGAGCACAAGGGATGGAGTTGAGTGTAAGTTATCTCCTACCTTTATCTGTGTGCGAAAGGTTTCCTAGAAGCCAGGGGCAGAAGTACTGTGCAGTAGTGTGCACTCCCGTTTGCCTCCTCCAATGCTGTTGCAAATTCTCTCCCCGTCTCTGCTTACCCTGGACTGCTTCAGTTCCTGGCAAGGGAAAGCTGTTTCCATGCGAGGTAGAACTACAAGAATCCCTGCTTGTGACTTGGCTTCCACCCCGCCGGGCACGCCTGCCTCAGCTCCCCCATGACCCGCAAACTGCGGGAGGGGTCCTTGGCTACCAAGCCAAACGCTGCACACTCTGTGTGCTGTGTACTCTGCTTGCTGCTCTCCCCTTTTCCTAAAACAAACTTCATTTATCTCCAGACACAATTTATTTTCTATCTCCTGATCTGCACTGATTTTACTAAATGCTCTCCCATTTGCTTTCCCTTTATTTTCCCCTTCATTAACTATTCTATTTTCCAAGCCCTACTCTTCAATTTTAATTTTTTCTGCACACTTTTTCTCTCTGAAGTGCAGAACGTCTCAGCCCACATCCCATCCGCAGTCCCAGAGAAGCAGCCATTCTGAAAATATCACCACTGCAAAACAGTTTCTGCAAACTCTGCCAATCTTACTTACAGTCAGACAACAAAAAAATGGGATTTTAGATCCCTACAGCCTTCACTGTAGATGCTTTGTATGGATCTACAGGTATGACCCACACGCCCTGACAACGTGGAAACCCTTGCTCCAGTGCCACAGACGAAACTTTTGGAACCTGGAGACCGTGCTACATATCTGGCAAGTGGAGTTCTGGAATCTTGTTTGGCATTCAATTTTAAGAGAACATTTTGCAGCTTACCCTCCATCAGTGAATAATGCGTAAGTCAGGGACCAAGCCAAACAAATCCTGCCACATGATGATATTTGCCGCTTTATACTTTAATGCACTGCTACCTTTCTTGATTTCAGTAGCTGAAAAATAGAGACAAATACCACATTTATAGGTGCATAATTGCATAAGAGCTCACGATTACATTTTGCCTCAAGTACGGATGGTAGAAAAGTTTAGAAGTCTGCATTTAAAACAGGGTCAGTTTGGTTTTTTACGCAGCCCCTGGTGAACATTCAATGAAGCTGGAGTGTATAAAACTCAGAGTTTATGAAGCCAGCACTTGGACAGCTTTAACACTGTCGCTTTAGCGTGTGGCAATATCACGTCAGGATGTCTCGGGGATGGGACAGAGGATCAGAGCCCTCACCCCTAAGTAAATGGGGGTAAAATCTTTCAACATTTTCCACTGTGATTTATTTTTAGTGCTGTGCCTGTGCCATTCCACTGCACTCCTCTGCACATACTTACAACAGAAGCATATATTCTGTGTGTATACCTACAACGCTGGCTGTTTATCTCCTTTTAGAAGGAGTGGTACAGGACCTTAGGGGAATTGTATGTGCAATGAAAATCTCTCAAGACTATTTTGAGATTGTATTCCCCTCACAAAACATGTTGGCTAAAACAAAACACTTACCAAAGCAGCCATTGTGCTCACAGTCTAACCCTACCTCCCCAGTTCCAACTGGCAACAGACTTTGGGCAGAAAGACGCAGGAAATCCCACCCTATTCCTTTCAATAAAGCAGAGAAAGAAGTTCTTGAGAACACTGAAACGAAGTGTTCAAGACTTGTTCCTGGCAGTCCAAGTGCACATCAGCTGGTAAGGGCTGGAATAATTCTGGGGCAACCCAGTCTCTCCAGATTATGTACCACAACATTCAGAAATACACTATCTGTCAAAAACCGACTTAGAAAGCAGAACGTTCATTAGAATACAGAACATTTCTGTATCTAAATCAGACCAAAACTTCCGTACGATCATGGATACACTCAACATAATAGGACAGTTTTACTCACAAATTGGGACTTTATTGATATCACTTTATTAAAGTTGCTGCTACATTCTGTCTTCAGTCATGGGGAAGTCACAGAAAAGCATAAGTAGTAGGGAAATTTGGTAACTGTATTTAATGAGCAAAGTTCTGTTGTAGACACAAATCCAGGAAAAAGTAAGGATCACAAAGGGGAAAA
>JAOXJM010000063.1:36104137-36132539 GCA_026413425.1 Tringa solitaria
GGATCACAAAGGGGAAAAAAATAAATTGGAATTATTACAGTGAATAATTGCAAATATGACAACTGTGAAGAACAGGTGAAAAGAAGGGAAATGCAATTTTATCCTCAAAATTACTTAATTTCTTTTACTATCCTAATAGTTTGTATATTATGTGCATGTTTAGACTGTAAATTATAACTCTGAATTAACCTTCTTGTTTTCCATTCTTTTGTTACTTGTCTTGTCAAACATCACCTTTCTCCAGAAGTCTACCTTCTTTTCCTTCAGCTTTCTGGCTTTCTTCTGTTTTAGATTTATCTCTAAGTATTCTTCATCTAGACTGTAAGATGGCCATTCAGCCAAACCCTCTCCATTAGGATTTCTGTAAACAACAAGACAGAAAGAGTGAATGCCCTTTTCAGTCGCAGGGGAACTCAATCACAGAAGTTAACACTGAATCAGCTAACTCACTATGGAGTCACTACAAACCAGTAATGCCCTGTCATGGATCTCATGATTCTTACCCATTCCGAGCAAAGTTTGCCCAGTACTTCATTAGAGTTCTACTCAGGTTCTTTTCTTCCTCTGTAACTTCACCTGAGAGATAAAATGCAAAATGGAATTATATGTGGCAGAAATCAAAACAGTTCTGCTACAGAAGCAGCATTTCAGACCGTGAATATGTTGTAACCATTTACTGATTACAGCAGAAGCAACGTTAGCAATACAGCAATCACCAGGAGATTTCAGCACTCTTTACGAATGAGATCAGCGTAATTATCCTTAATCTGCAGACTGAGGAATTAGGGTACCAGAAAATATGGTGGTTTGCCCACAGCTTTTCAGGAAACCAGAAGCAGAACCAAAAAAATCCCCATGTGTCCCAAGTGCTGTTACAACTCAAGGAATGGGCCACGTGGTTTAGTTTCATACATCTCATTCTAGCTTTGTGGGGCTGAAATTCTCCTTATTCAGAGCATGACTAGGCAAAGATTTTGTCATTCTGATACATGATGATGTCATTCCATGAGACTTGTCATTCCATGTCTCAACACTTCGAGAATATTCATTTAAATATAGCTACATATATGCTCACTGTATCAGCTAGGTGAAAATAATTCTAGTTACAGGGTGTTATTAATTATAAACGCATCTCAATACATCACGAAAAACATTTGCTATTTTAACGCTGTCAGTAAATTCAGGCAAATAGAAAAAGGAATGTATAGTGTTTTCTAGTGCAGAATAACATAAGTAAAAAAAAACCACAAGCTCTAGTAACAGATTAACGAATGCTTTTACAACGTAGCTGGACTGCTCCAAAGTTCAATGGAGTAAAAGAAAATACTTTAATTTATGTCAGCTTTGAAACAGACTATGAACTACTGTGCAAATGACAAAAAATAAAAGCAGAAAAAAATTAATTCACTCAAAATAAGTAAAACATCTATGGGTTTTTTTGGCAAAATTAGACCTGCTCCTAATTTGTTTCATAGGAAAGAAAATAATCAATCCCGAGTATCATTGTTTTAGGCATATGCAATTAAAGCAAATTGCTGGATTCATAATAGTCCTGAGGATGTGGCATCTTGTATCTGACTGTTCAATGACTGGCACATTCTTTTGGACTGCAGCAACATGGGATTCTGCCTGATGGAACCAGAACTTCCAGAATCCCATGAGAATGACCAAAATGACAAGGCAAAGGCGATTTTGAGAATACAATCCTTTCTCAATGGACTGTTTCCATTTTGAATGAAATGCTTAAATATTAATTGAGTCATGGGAGAAAATAGTCTTTGACCTAACCATTAGATTTTCGTGCCAAAAATTAAACACTAGAGTTCCAAGCTTTGCTCTAATCAACACAACTGGAAAAGAGACCAAGTCCCCCATTCTCTGGAGCACAACAGCCAGTGGGATTTCCCAGAAAAGAGGGAGATGTTATCTTAAATTCCTCAGGAAGAGAGCCTAGATTTCCTGCTTCCCAAGCACTCCACTAATCCCCTGCAACCTGACCTTTCCTTCAGTTTATTTTTAATATTGACAAATTCATGAACAGTGCTGGTTTAATCACAGTGGTGTTCTCTAGCAAATGTCCTTTTTGGTAACTTCTTGACAACACATGTCATTTACTGTGCTTCAGAAACAGCAAACTGTATGTGATAGAGAGTGGAGAAGACAGTAAATTAGTGTTAAACAAATCCCAACAGGTGGAAGGGGTGTACTTTGGTCTCACCATTAATATATGTCCTTTAGCCTGGTTAGAATGGAAGTAGCACTACGCAACAGAATAATGCCTGTGTTATGAGAGTAATTTATAAGTGAACATTGACTGTTCTATTCCTTACTGCGCAGCTGAATGTCACCAGCCAGAAATGGTCCTCCAAAGACAAAGCCGACTTCATCTCCATGATCAGCCTTCACGTACTCCGGTTTACTATCCCAGTATGCGGTGGGACGATGCTGGTATTCAAAGAAGTAGGCAGGAGCTCCAGACTCTAGAAGACATAACATTTAGAGACTTAAAGAAGAGATGCATAAACTACAGCTGACATCAGCTGGCATATTATTACTTTAAATATGCTCAAAGCTTTATACTGGGCATGTTTTTCATGTAATGTTACATTCTAATACGTATTTTATTTTTAATTTAAAATTAAGAACTCATACCACTTACACACAGAAAAAAAATTAAAAGATTCATCCCAGGAAAACTTACAGAAAACAAAACAACATAAAATTATTTTGCAGTTCTGGGTATTTTGGCATGGCTTGTCTACACTTAAATACCAGAAAAACTCCAGACTACAGAGCTGCTGACTTCCCAAGCAGCAGTGGACCAAAGGACAAATTCCAGGTTGCTTTAATACATTTTAATTTTTAAGCCTGTACACTTCAGTTAGCAAACATTTACCTGTGTTATCACACTCTGCTCTCTATATATTGTGACAATGAGTGCAAGCGGCTAAGATAAAGGAGTACATACACTTGATTCACCCTGAAGTTCCCAGTGGGAATCTCATGAAGGGCTGCCTACACATGACAGGATTTGTGCCTACATCATTTGATTCAGCATGTAACAAGAGGTTTATATATACTGCTGGTATTGATTAGCTCACCCCTGTGATAATTCAATGCTTTAATGGCTGGCATGACAATTCCTACATCCCCTAGCAAGTCCAGAAACCTGTCCCGTAGCTCAGCAGGATCCTCTGTGTTTCCTAGATATTCATCCACTATTGCAGGCAGAAGCTCTGATGGTACATACTAAGAGAAACAGGGGAAACAAGAAACAAACAGAAAAATTATCACTCTCTGAATCAGCAACTAAAAATGCCATCTTTTAAATTTCAGAGATTCTGCAAAAGCACAAAAGTCCAGGATGGCACCCATGTTGGTGGGAAATCATGATGGCAAATAAAGCCTGTTCAGACCTTTTGTGGGGAAAAAAAAAACCAAGACCAAAAACCCAAACCAAACAAACTACCCCAGGTCAAATTTGCAACAGATTTATATGGGTTAAAACTCTACAGGAAGATCCAGCAACTTCTCCTGATAATACCTTTGGCTTCTGGAGAAAAGAGATGGGAATAACAAAAGTAAATTCCCAGAGTCCTTGAAAGATTTATGGACTATTAGACTCCAGAGCAAGACCAGTGGGATCTCCAAACACAGCTTACAGTTTTAGGGTTAGAATTTGCTGCTTACCCTCCTCAAAACTAGGAGGGCAAAGTAACTACTTTAAAAGTTATACTTCATAATGTAAACATATTGAAAAATCCTGCCTTGAAGCCCATCAACCAGGAGGATTAGCCATCAGATACCATAAGATTAGGGACACTATTACAATAATCCTACATACAAATAAGATAAAAATGTTGGGTCAGAGGTGTAGAAGGAAAAAGGAATTTCCCCAAATCCCAGGCCTGACTCAATCCTATTTCTGTATGACTCCATACACCGTGGTCCTGTCAACTTTGCTGGGACTCTCCCCAAAGCACGACATGACCTCAAGCCTTAGTGACACTATGATTCAAGCAGGAAATGAGAAAACACCAAACTTCACAAATCTGTTATATGCATTACAAAGAGATTTCACTTCTCAAATGAGATTGGTGCAGCAGTACTTACCAACATAGGCAGTAAAAACTCTAAAGTGGATGTGATTGATTTTTTATCTCCTATTTCCTTCAAACCTGGTATTCTTGATGTCTGCACAGAATAAAATAAAATAAAATGTTATTAGTGCCATTCAACTTCTCCAATACTTTTAACATCGGAACTACATTATTCCACTGTATTCCTACTGCTGGTGTTTATTTTTGAAGCATCATATCGTATTCAAAAATGCAGCATGATGCAGCAGCTGTCTTGAAACCGTGTATTTACTGCAGTAAATGGTTCCTTGGTGAAGGTTTCTACATAAACCTCTCATGCTAAGTAGTTTATCCTTAAATCAACACACGTTGTTAAGAAACTTATAAGACTAGAAACCATTAGGTCAGAATTGAAGCAAAAAGCTGTTTCTGTCTCAAAAGCCTATTCTCCCTCTGGTAGGGGAGATTTTAAAAGTCTCTGGCAGCTTCTCTGTCTCTAGCCCAATTGTTTGAACCCCTTGAAGTAAAGATAAGGCAATGCTGCTCCTCTTCTTTTAGAGTATTCTATAAAATGACTCTTCTGTTTGCAAAATGAATCATAACAGATTTCACTTTACATTTTTCTTTTTGGACTCAGTACCAGCACACTCCCAGAGACACACAGTTACTACAGAGATTCAGAACAAATGCTTTGTACTACACAGATGAACAGGAATATGTAGGAGATGAAGAAAAGAGGACAAGGAAGAGAGAGGACACAAATCCACCTCCTGCAGTTCTGTGCACTGTGCAGCAACTGCTCATTTTTTGGAGTTATCCATGGAATTCATATGAGAGAGAATTTATGTGTTGACAGTGGCTTGGACACCTGCATTATCCCCATCCTCTGCCCCCAGATGAGGCTTTCAAACGCTAAGTCTTTCTGCGTGGTAACAAGGGACACAGGGGCAGTGACACAACCAGCAGTCAGAGCTCATAATGACATACAGGGTAAGCTGGTTAAGGTGATAATGTCACATTTTTAAACATTCTATGTATCAATCCTGAATACTGTGTATTCTGAAGTAAAGGACTGGTTTTATTTTTCTTTCAGTAATAGGACCTTGACTGCTGCTTTCTCATTCCTCTCCTTGCCTGGAAGAGGGATTAAAATTTTAGGATGAGATAATACTGTATAAAATTGATGTTCCAAGGATGTCCATGTAGTTTAACTTGCGGGATGAAGCCTGTCTCACTGTTTTGTGACCAACTGGTTCTGGGCCACTACAGAATCATCATGCAAGCAGAGTTTACCTTTATATATTTCCAACACCACAAAGCCCCTTTGGCCATACTCAAAAGGTGTCCTACCAGCAAATACCTTCTCAGAGTTGCCTGCCTCAGTTAACACAAACATTCAAGAAAATGAAGAATAGCCATTAAATTACAGATCTAATATTCCAGCCAAATTCATTGTTGGTGACTCCTATCATGAATGGGACTGCATTAAATTCTTTGCCAGCCAGTATCTCTTCAGGTGACTTGTGAAGAAATACTCCATCCAAAACCAAGGGTAGAAATGGGACTTCCTGAAGAAGGAGAATAAAAAAAAGATCAAATTACTTGTTATTAATATTACTTGTTATTAAATACTATTATTTTCCTTTTTTTCTTCAAATCATATAATAAAATGTCCACATTGATTTAGTGGGCTTTAAGAAATCTGAGTATCTACAGCCACCGAACATAAATTCACAGCTTTGCACAAGAGAATAAACCGCAAGCCTGGTTGGGCATGGTATGGACTAATGTAATGGTTCCCTGGCCCTGTGCTGCTTCTAACTGACATCAAAGCATATGTACACTCAAGTCTTGCTCAGAAATTTACAGGTGCTGTGGCACTTCACTAAAAATTCTAAAGAGAGATTATGTGAAATTAAATTATTTCAATATTTAGGAGGTATTTTGACAAAAATTAGGAAAAATCAACTTTGGAACAGGCCAACAATGAACTGTGGTCAGAGGCTGAGCTACAGTTTTGAAAGCGTGCCATTAAAAACATGTCACTAAGTAGAGTCTCACCTACCGTAGTGTTAAAGACTATGTCATCTGCTTCCTGGTTCCTCAAGCAGTTTATCAGTGAGAGGGAACTGCTCGTCTCACACTTAAATGTACTTGCAATTTTCTGAAAATTATTGACAAAGACAAGAACTGTTAGGCCTGAGGCTGTTCTTAAGGAATTTATCAACAGAAAACTATTATACATAATAGTCTTATTTAAGGGCAGATTTAAGTGAGCTTGATAGGTCTTTGAGTATTTTATTTTACTAGAAATACTAGAGCTTGATCATGAAGCGAAATCATTCTGGTGTACTTCTCTTTCTTGCTATTTGTCCATTCACTGTTCTACAACAAACCTTGCTGTAGGGATAATAGGAGGTTGTAACATAAATAAAATAAGAAAGAAAATTCAGGAGATCAACATATGAGACATTGACATTATTACTACCTGCCATTTCAGGAGGATAAATGAAAAGGTACTTGCAGAGAGGAATGTAATTTTTCATTTTGTTTGTTTGTTTTAAATTAATTTACTTCAAATAAGGACCTTCCATAAAAGAATAAAAACTGAATGCCCCTTCTGGATTCAAAATAAACTTTCCATAATACATGTCATAGTTACTGTATAAGTTACAGTGTACATGAAAATGGACATACGCCCAGCTTGGCAGGTGTGCAACTGAAAATATCTAACTTGATCTGCACACATTAGAATCACACAACTGTACAATCTATTTCCAACGCCAAACGAGGCTGAAAATAAATAGATTATTTGAATGAAAATTTACTTAGTGCTAATCTATAAATTTATGGGTAGAATACACTTGATCAACTTTGTTGCATAACATGCTATCAGATTTTCCCCTTTTCTCTTTTAAGCAAATTATCGGATATAAGAAATATCCTATTGTAGGTTATAAAGGCTTTAAAATGAAAAAAAAAAAAAGAGCCTACCTTAAGATCTGTTGAAAGAAGTAAATCTTTAACAGGGGGGATTAGAATTCCGCTCTCAGATATTGCTTTATGAAACAGACCCTTAGACAAAGGAGATAAAACCTGCCAAGAAGGGTAGAACAGAAAGTATTTATTCTACATTAGGGTCCTTACCCCATAACTTTGTGCTTGACTAAACTGCTGGATTCGGTGGGGAATTACACATTTTAATGTGCTTACAGGGGAAGTGTCCAGACTTAGCCCAACGCACCATTAATTTTACTTTCGAAAATCAGATTAAGCATGAAATGTTACACTAATTGAGTTTTTGAAGATTTTTTTTAAGAGTTTGCTTTTTAGTGTGTCTACTGCATACATACATGTGTAAAAACAGAGCAAGAGCCTGCAGATACACCAAAGAGTGTGACAGATCCTGGATCTCCACCAAAGGGTTCAATATTTCCTTGGATCCACTGAAGAGCTGCCACTTGATCCAAAAATGCCCAGTTCCCAGGAGCGTGTTCATCCCCAGTGCTGAAATAAAAGCATTATAAGCCAAATTCTCAGGAAGAGAATCTCAGGAAGAGAGTCTTCTTTTAATACCAGAATAAAATAAATCTC
Source organism: Tringa solitaria (assembly GCA_026413425.1). Taxonomy (NCBI): domain Eukaryota; kingdom Metazoa; phylum Chordata; class Aves; order Charadriiformes; family Scolopacidae; genus Tringa; species Tringa solitaria. The sequence continues at coordinate 36,111,811 of JAOXJM010000063.1, forward strand.
ACCAACCTACATTTTGCACAAATTTGGCCAAGGAAAGATCTGTATAGCTACTGACTTAAAGCCCTTCACAGTCAGATCTAAGCCCCGCTGACTTACCTGTCTCTACTGTTTGTTCACCCACACACAGCTGGATCCCTAGCCTTTATTTTTTGCTTCACACACCAAGGGATGGAAGCAAAGGCAAGAACAAATGTCCTACCCAGAACCAAAGAAGCCCACCTGTGATTCGATAGCAGGCTACAAGCAAATGCCAGTGCAAATGGAATTTATGGACATTTCTTAATGTTTTGGAGTCCTGCAGTCAGTGAGCTATGGACATTTAAACCACTGTAACATCAAGAAGCTGGTATAGAAGTTCAGCTGATTTAGAAAACAAAAGGCTTTAAACATGATAGGAAGTATTTTGTAAAAAGTAAAATAGCTCATCTTACTTGAAGAATCCAAGGAGTCCAAGTCTGTACTGAATTATTACTACCACAACGTTCTCATAGGCTGATAGTGCAGAACCATCATACCTAGAAGCACCACCGAATATAAAATTGCCTCCATGGATCCACACCATTACCTTGGGGAGAAAAAAAGGGTGAGACACGCTTTTATACATTGCTTGGTAGATTTCATTTGAGAAAGGAAGACAACATCAGAGAATTAGAAACTCCAAATCACCGAAGCTCAATGGGAGCTAAATTTTAGGCTGGTGGACTTTGAATTTTACATAATAATATTATTTTTGCTACCGCAGCATCACATTTTCAAAAGCAATTAACTGACTTAGGAGCTATCACTAGGTGTGACTTTGTGCAACAGAAATCTGTCCAATGGGTTTACGTACAGGTAACTTGTCCTTCTTGTGTGAACCAGCGGGGCTGTAAACGTTTAGATACAAACAGTCCTCAGAAGTTCGGAACTGCAGGTGTTTTTCTTTAAAGTTTCTTTCAGCTGTTTTCAACATGGACAGATCTTGAGGACATCTTCAGAAAAGAAAGGAAACGTGACTATTAGTAATAAAAATGCAATAGCAACCATGTAACAACGGTAGAGAACACACACTTTCTTTGGCCCCACAGACTGAATTCCCACAGGGTGCTTGAAGTTTGTGTTACTTATACACAGTTAGAGGTGCAACCTGTGCAAGCACAGCTCTATAGCTGTACTTAAAAAGCTGAATTATTTCAGCACAGTTTAAGGAGAAAACTTGATTTCCAAAGAAAGGAATTTCTTGTGGTTTCTGGCCCCTCAGTTCTAACAAAATATTTCAGTACTGACAGCATATTCACAGCCAGCCAATACAAGCTTCTTACCAAAAATCAGACCTCTGTACCCTAATAAACACGACAACACTGACAAACTTGAGCAGGGCATATACACAAATGAACAGAACGGCTCTCACAGTGGTGGGTAAGAAGTTGCATCTCTCAGATCATCCCAGGGTTCAGGGGGTTCAGGTGGGGAAAACCTCAAGGATCCAAGAGGGGGTTTTGCAAAAGGAATCCCAAGGAAAACATTTACAAGTCTGTCTGTCCCCTTCACATTCGTTTGTCTCCCTTTGAGCCGTCCAAGTGTGATAGTCACTTCTGGCTCGGCACCTTTCTGTCCTAAGTAACACAAAAGGGAAAAAAAAAAAAAAAAAGTAAATTGCATCTTCATAATTATCAGGTAGACTTTTCAATGAAGCATTTTTTACTGACTGTTTGATTTAGAATATTTCAGCTTATTCCTTTCCATTTTGTTCAGATTTCATTTCACTTTTGTGGAATGACAGACACCCCCTGGCAAACACTCCTATAGCTAGCTCTGCCCATGACAGCGGGAGCTAGGTAACTAGTCACTGTGCGAGATCACAAAGCTTAAAAACAAATTTCAGAGCAAACAGCAACTGTCAAAATCATCATTTTCTAAATTTATCAGCCACCAGATCTTAAAAAATATTTTGTTTAGATAATTCAGAAATGTTTTTCCTTTCTACCATTTCAGACAAAGTTTTATTTCCATAAAATCATCACAGAAATGGTTTCATCTCACAAAACCAGTAATATTTGCATCAAACTTATTCTGATACTTTTGCAGATCACTGCCTTTGAAAATCACTGCACTGAAACTTGTTAGTTGCAACAGCAATAATAACAGATTTTGCATCTCACCTTCTGCTCCGCAAGTGATGAATGTTATACTACAAAATAAAGCACAAAGCAAAGCAATGTGGCTCTGAAGAGCCATTTTTCACCCCTGTTTGGACTCTAGATTATTTTCTGTTTGTATGCAGAAGGGAATGGTACAAAGGTCCCTGCTGAGGGCATTCAGAGCAGGGAGTGCAGCTAAATTCCCTTTTGAACACGCACTGCACTAAGCATTTTCAGAGCTGTACTTGACACAGAGCGTAAACACAATCCCTTAGTCTAAGGCACCTAATCATTACCTGATCCCAAGAATGGGCAATCTGAATATGACCCAAAACCATCTGTGAACAACAACAAAAGGCCTAATCATAGTTAATCTGCTGTTACTCCTAACAGAGAAAACAGTGACGCTCTGAAGAGGACGCAGAGCTGTCAGCATTTAAATTCTTGTAAAAAATCCACAAAACAACAAAAAGCTCACAAAAAACCACTATTACAGATTAGAAATAACTAGAAAGTAGCAATAAAAAAAAAAGAAAAAAATCCAAACAACAAAATAGTTAATTCTTCCAGAAGTTTTAATGGGGGCTAGCACATCTGTACCTTAATCAACATTTTATGCACTTTCCAGCAGGGTCTCCAGCCTCTAAAATAGTTTTGGAATTTGGTGTAAATTCCCACCATTCATTTGGGAAATCAGCCGTTCATTTGGGAAACGGGCTCTTCTTTAACAAAAAGGGTGGCAAATGAGATAGGTAACACAAGATTTTCAGTGCAAGAGAATGCAGAGCTACTTGCTATTTTTTATACCGTTCCTGGCTTTCTGGGTTTGGAAAGTGTGCCGATTTCTCATTAATTTCACCTACAACTGTGCAAATACACATGGTAGAACATAACATAACCCCACTAAGAGTAGGTCAGCTCAGTCAGCTTTGTTTTTCCTTAACAGCCAGAAAAATTATGCTTACCAACAAAATTTATCATCCAAAACAACATACACTAATTGAAAGACCAATTTAAGATAACAAAGGATTAGATTAAGAAGGGAACGTTAATGTCAATGTAATCTATATATTAACTGAATATAATACAAAACAAAGATGAAAGCAGAGGTAAATGGAAACTTTGCTCACAGGTAGCTTGCTTGCCTTATTTAAAATCTCAGCAGATGTGTAGGCACGTCAGTGACCTCTGGAACAAGCCCCATGGGGGCAGACCCCATCTGGGCCAACTCCCTGCCGTCTGGAGCTCACCTGAGGTGCCCACCGTTTCTGCAAGGCAGGGCTGAGCAACAGAACACAAATACACATCTTTTCTTCCAGCTGTAATGTCTTTTGAGGCAGCAAGTCTCAGCTCCTTCCAAACCCTCCTTCCTTTCTGTCAGCCGCCGGGGAAATGGCCGCCCTCCGCCTGGGGAGCGCCTTCACCTCTCCTTACCTGTGGCAGGCACAAAACAAACCAAATCCTATACAGGTCATTTTTTGCGAAGAGAAATCAAACATATGTCAAGGAAGCTAAAAGAGATAACATATAATATGTTTACACAGGAGTATGTGCTTTCATCCCATTATAAAGGGCTGTATGAAGCCAAAATATGCTGTTATTGCACTCTGTCACTTCAGTTTCTGTAAGTTTACTGGGTTTTTTTATCTAGCTTGACTTTTCCATTTAATTAAAAGAGGAGAGAAATAATTTCCATGGCGAGTATTTTGTATTTAACGCGCAATTTAATGTACCATCCCCGAGCTCCGGAGGCCCCTGACAGACGCTGCCCCCGGGGAGGCCGCTGGTGCTTCCCCTCAGGGCTGCCCAGGCCGCGGCGGCCCAACGCCCCCTCACGGCCGAGCTCCCCGCACACCCTCCGCCCGCAGTTCCGCTCCTTCCCCACCGGAGAGCGCTCCCGCCACGGGGAAGCGGGGACCGGCCGCCCCGGCAGCTCCGGGTGCGGCGGCGAACGGCGTCCGGGCTCCTTCCTGCCGGGCGGCAGCGGAGACGGGGAGCGGCCGCCATGGTGGGCCCGGGGCCGGGCGGCGGGGCGCCGCTGGAGAACGCCAACCCCCTCATCTACCGCCGCTCGGGGGAGCGGCCGGTGACGGCGCGGGAGGAGGACGACGAGCTGCCCGACTCCATCGACGACCGGGAGATCTTCGATATCCTGCCGGGAGCGGGGGGACCGGGCCGGGCCGAGGGGGTGCGGGGCCGGGCCGAGGGGGTGCGGGGCCGCTTTCCTTAACCCGGCACATCTCATCCGCTCCATTAACGACCCCGAGCACCCCCTCACCCTGGAGGAGCTGAACGTCGTGGAGCAAATGCGAGTGAAGGTGAGACCCGTCCCCGCTCCGGGACCGGGCCGGGACCCGGAACATGCTCGCCAACCGCAGGGCAGCGCTACCTCTGTCATTAACTTAATTATTTCCTCACAGCAGCCTACCGCAGCTAAACGTAGTCCTTTAAAAAACGCCCCGGGGAGAAATCTCTAAGCGGCAAAGCGGTGCCTCGGGTTGTACTTGACGTTAAACGGCGCCTGCTGGTTTGGGGTAAAAGCGGTGGGTTTTTGGTCCAGGGGCAGCGTTTGTTTTCCCGCAGGTGAATGACGCGGAGAGCACGGTGGCGGTGGAGTTCACCCCCACCATCCCGCACTGCAGCATGGCCACCCTCATCGGCCTCTCCATCAAGGTCAAGCTGCTCAGGTCCCTGCCGGAGAGGTTCAAGGTGGGTCTGGGGAGCGGGAGGGGGAGGTGGCGTTTGAAAAGGGGGGGGAAAAGAAGAAAAGCCAACTAACTTACAGCGAAAAACAACCAGCTTTGGGTTTGTTTTTTTTTTTTTCATGTTACGGGTGGGGGAAGCGCCCCAGAAAGCAGAGGGGGCTGAAATAAGGATGCAGAATTAGGGTGCGGTGGCAGTCGGGACAGGGGCGAGCGGGACATGGAGGGAAGCACCTGCCCGGGGGGAGGAGAGTGGGGGACTCACCCCCCCCGAAAGAGGCTTCAGGAGCTGTGAATGCACAATATTCTGTGATTTTAGACTTTGTTTTACTCTGCTGTTGTACAGTAACTAGTATTGGCAAGAATGTCCCTTTTTTCGCTGTTATTGTCTTATTATTCACTAGTTTCAAGTTGAGCTTCCAATGTTGTGTTGACTTGTCCCCTTTTTCTTTTGTGATGCTTTTTAAGGTGGATGTTCACATAACCCCAGGAACACATGCCTCTGAGCATGCAGGTAAGGTTTTTAGTGCTCTGTTGTGTGGTCGTCTTTATTATTCATTTTTTTTAAAATCTTGCAAATTGGAGAGGAAAGAGAGATGCCCCCACGTGCAGGGCAGCTGGGCAGTGTCTGGGACTTTGTGTGTGTCAGCTTCTGGGGGCTGTCACAGATCAGGCGTGTGCAGCGGTGACACTGGGATACGCTCTGTGCCGTGCTTCAAACAGCTCCCCGGGCAACCTGAGCTCTCAACTACTGGGTGATTTGCCAGGGTTATGGAGGACTCGGGAAAGGGGGAGAAACTGGGGGGAAATCTCTGCTGGTGTTACACCTACACACCGTAGCTCCCCGCTGCTGAGTCGCGAGCAGCCCGTTCATTTAACTTGCAATAACGTGCAAGCTTTGATTTTAGACTGCAGCTCTGCAGCCTGCTTGGCATCTGCAGAGTTATTAGCCTACCTGAGAACCATAGCAACAGCGTGGGGACGTGTCTCGGTGTAACATAATTTTTAAAAGATATTGTATGCCAATGTTTTGATCGGTTTCTTGTGGTGTGTTTTGGTTTTTTTTTCTGCCCAGTTAACAAACAGCTTGCTGATAAAGAACGTGTAGCAGCTGCCTTGGAAAACTCTCACTTACTGGAAGTGGTGAATCAGTGTTTGTCTGCTCGATCATAACTGCCCAATGAGGAAACTGTTGGTGTTCTGCTGTGCCAGATTAATTTTGTATATAAATGGTGATGCTGGTGTTACCCTATACATATGTCTATGAGCAAAATAAAATTACTTGGATTTTCTTAAATAACTGTTTCATTATTTCTACAAAAATAGTACGTAGCTTATAGGCAACTACAAAAATATAATGCATATTGACTTAAATTTTATTAGTCGTTGCATAGGTGGGATTTTTCTTTAAAAAGATTTGCCTCAACTTGTGTTTAACTGGTTTCTCACTATCCAAAATTAGTTATAAACTGCATTTTAGAAGTGGATTTTGCACGCTGGACTCTACAAGTACACCAACTGGCAGTTAAAATCTTTACATTCCTATGACTGTTTTGGACTGCTAATATAATTTTAGCTGCAGACATCAAAAAATGTGTAAGTTTATGTGTGCGAAGTTGCAACACGTTTTAGGAGTAAGTGTAACCCCTTTTAAATCATCTGCCCCGTTTTTATTATACTAACTTGGATTAGCCAAATGTGGAGGGCTCTTTAGATGTGTATAAAAGGTGATTGATTTTTAATGACTCATTACTTGTGGTAGGAAATACAGTATCTTTAAGGTAGGATTTCTTTTTTTCATGCACCTGTGACAATAAAGGAGAGAGTCATTCATGGTTTCCAGTATGAACAGTCCAGCTGCCCTCTGCTGGAAGACTCTCCTGGCAAAGTTTGACACTAAAATGACAAGTTTTGCTTTAAACATATTGAGATTTCATCATCATCATCATCATAATAGGTAGCCTATGCTTCTGCTCTGGGAAATGTGGTATTTAGTAAACTCTTGTCTTTGGCAGAAATTGACAATACAAAAAAATCATTAAGATAGAATTCCAGAATTAATTTGGACTTTTGTAAAAGATGTTTCTAATTGTGGACCACGTGGAAAAATAACAACCTGTTAAAGAAATCCTATCAGGTATTTTGGTGCCTGCACACATGTAATGTTTCTTTCATCAATTGTCTGGAGAGTAACTGATACACTTTTTATAAAGCAGATTGCACTCACCTGTTTGATGGTTTATACTTCAGTGGTGGTTTCTCTTGGAGGGTCTCAGATGCTATTTTAAAAACGGTAAAGCTTATGAGCACTATGTAAACTACAGCCTCATAGTCCAGTCTGCTCTGTGTTGAGCAGCTGAGGAGCCCGAGGCAGTGGTGAGCCAAGCGTGACGCCTGAAGTCACGTAGCCAAATAGGACAGAAACCAATACAAATCTTCTTGTTTCAGAAATGAGGCCCCCAGTTTGCACAGGGCTTCTACAGAAAGTCAGCTTTAATCTGCATATTTGCCTTAGCATCCTTTGAATGGTCAGCGTGTGCTTGGATGTATGAATGAGACTACAAATAAAGACAATATTTATGTAGGATTAATATTGGGAAAGGAGCGGAATGACCCAGCTGTTAATGCTGTCTCTCCTCTCTGCCTCTCTTGCTGAGTCACTGAACTGATTTGTTCTGGCATTGCCAGCGTTTGCACCACAACTGAAACTTCAGCCGTGGCGATGGATGCAGGCAGCTCACAGGCAGCACGCCTGGTTGCTGTAATTTTGTTTTCTGTTTGTTTTTTTTTTTTTAATAGAAAATGAATTTTGCCCTCCCAGATTTTGGGGAAGAAGGGAATGCAGATATGTGCCAGGGGGATAACAGAAGGATGACTAAGCTGCCAACAGATTGTTTCAACCTGCACTCCAAATAGAGAAGGAATCAGGAAATTATGCTTTGTTGAATCTCTCTGCTTGGCTTTCACCACTACATAATAATATTGTTAAATAATTTATTGGGCTGTTGGCACTTGCCTCGTGAAGCACATCATACGCCCTGGGGGTGTGCTTTGCACCATTTACCTTTTCAGAGAAGCAACAGTATGGAATTAGATCGTTTATATTTATAGTATATAGCTGGCGGTGACTTTTCAGCAAAGCAACTCTATTGTGGGATATCAAAGAAAAGGTCTGACTTGTGCTGCTTAGGGATGGAGAATTCTGTTACCGTGGATCTGGCATGTTTCTTTAAGTGATGCGGACGTTATATTTATGAGTTGATGGAAAAAACAGTAAGGACAAAGCACCATTACTTAGCTGAAGATAACGGGTCCTCCTGTACTGGCTCCCTCAGCTTGGATACTTGCTGAATGATAACGTACTGCCAGTCCCAGCAAAAATCTTCCCTTCCCTCGTTGTAACGATCATTAGCTGGCTCCTGCTGTACGGAGATAAAGTGGGAGAAAAAACCATTAATTGGCTACAAATACTTATTTTTAGACTTTTATTTTTCCAAAAAGCCACCCCTAAATTTAGCCTCTGGAATGCTTTGTAATAGGACACATTCCATCAGAAACTGTGACCCTTTAGAGCAGCTGCGTTGAATACAAACAGCCTCGTTCAGGAAAAATGCCAGCAGCAGGCATCTGTTTCCCATTCCTGGGCTCTGGAGGGACTTCCAGGGTGGCTGGATGGCACTCACGAGCTCCCTGGGGCAACTGGTTGTGCTGGGGGAGCTCCATAGGGCAACTGGTTGTGCTGGGCGCTGCCTTGGAGCCCAGAGACCAGTGCAGTGGGTGCATTGGTGCTTTGGGGGTCCCACCACAGACCTCTGCCCTGCTGCTCCCTGCTACCACCCATCTCAAACGTCTCAAGACTTTTCACCCCACCCCTCCCTGATTCCCTGAGCGGCAGGGAAGCAGCTCAGCAGCTCTGTATGCAACAACACAACTGAACTGTCCGTGGAGGAACTTCACACTTCTCTGGCAATATTTCTTGTGCTCCTTGGGTGGAGCCATGTGTACCACACACTGGGAACTGATAGTTAAAAAAAGCTATTTCAGTCTGGCCATGCTTAAGATTGATGTGTTTACCTTAATAATGCACTTTGATAAAGATCTCCCTCTGGAGCTTTGATTTATAAATGACGTGTTTTACAATGAGGGATTTTTTTTACAGCTGTTAAAAACATTTCCCTTTAGCCTGTCAAGCAGACAAATACATCATTTTCCCTTTACAAAGTGCAGTGTTTGGTGTAAATACAGACTGAACCAGTGGCAGAGCCAACTTTTTTCCCTAAACAAAAGAAAAGTTCATAGCAAAATCTTTCAAATGTTACTATGGAAAGGTAAGTATCAGCAAAGAGAATTAAACCAGGGGAAGCTGAGGCTGTTACCTGTCTCAGTCTCAGTCTGCTGGGATGTCTCACAGCCATTTGCCAGCAACATTTAATAGAAAGCACGTGAAATTTCTTTTATTCCACAACACAGTAAAAATACACTATGTTTTTACAAAATGTGCAAGTAGCAGAGCCCTGATTTTGTTCAACACACATCAGTAGCTGCACAAGACATGGTATCACATTCTCTAACCTTCTTGCCTATTTCTCACTATCAATTTATACATTTCTTCTTTCATATCCTACCTGCAAAGAGCTTTTGTGTCCTGTTGGCCCTTCCTTGACTTTGTGGATCACAGGTGCAGCCCCATCTGCAGCAACGAAAACACCCCGGTGGTTTGGATGGTTGGAAATACTGCTCTCCTAGCTTCGTTCCACACACTCCTCGGGGTCACGGGGTAACTTGCCAGTTGTCTCATCGGTTTTGTTGCTTTTCAGCCTCTGGTTGCAGCATACACAAGCTTCAGATGCCAGGGCTGCCCTCTTCAGTGCAGAAATTAAAACAGTCTCTGGTGCCTGGCATTAGCTCAGCTTCCCGTGCAGGGCTGGAGGGGGAGAACAGGGCAGAAGTTAATTTCCAGCAAGTCTGTGGAACAAATATAAGATGGGAATGGTGAGCAGCTGCTTTGGGAAGGCACAGGAAGAGAATGAGAAGGAACAACATCTTTCAGTGCTGCCTCGGTCTGTGGCAATGTGAACAGGGAGTTTATACAGTGCTGGAGGCTTTGTCCTCCAAATTGTGGTGGAAATAAACAAGCTCCCAGTTTGGCTTCTTATGCCAGACACCTCCCAGCCCTCCGGTTTCCTCAGTCCCTACAATCTGGCTGCCTGAAGGGGAGATTCCCACGTAGGGCCTGTGGCCAAGACACGGCCACAGCGTGGTCCCCTCTGCCCTCTCTTGCTGGGCTGGTACATCCCTCACGCTGCTGTGGGCAGCAAGCAATCCTTTGCTGTCCCACTGCAGGCGGGTCACAAGCAGCAGGAGGACAAGTTATCTACATAAAACTAGCGCTTTTCGTTGAGAAAGGGAGATGCACACCTTGCCAGATGGTAAGCGCGGTGGCCAAAGAGCATGGCAGCAGCTGTGACCACACTGACCCGAGCAACCGGCACGTCATCACTGCCAAACACTCTCTGCTGGACCTAACCCTCCCCGTTATTTTGCTGTAACTTTGAGATGATGGTTTATGGTAGTACTTTTTTTTCCCCTTCATCTACCCAAATTAGTTTCATCTGGGTTCCCATCAGATGTGTCACACATGGCTTTGACCAAAATAACCTCGGGAGGTTGCTTAACCCCAGGCTGCCTGGCAGCTTGATTTCCCTGCACTTCTGCTAATGGAAGAGCTGGCACATGCTCTGCCTAAGGATTATGAAGGTATCTAAGCAGCAATACTTTTTATTTCCCCTGCAAAGTGACAAATAAATCACCCGTGTAGCCTGAAATGCTTGCAGAGAAAAACAATAAATACCAATATATTCCAATTTTTTTTTCCTAACAGTTTTAATAGAACAAAACTAGTTTTATTACTGAAAATCAGAAAATAGTTTCATTAACACTGCAGCCAAACTTTTTTAAAAAAACAATTACTTTTGAGGCAGACAGAAAATAATGATTAGGAATGAGTCACACAAATTGCTTCTGTTCAAATCGGTACTGACTTATTTTCACAACAATGCATTTCAGACATTGTTTTTTGAAACATAAGTCAATGTAAAGAGCCTGTCAAATTCTACTTTATTAATCATTCTTTCTAATAACAAAATTGACTGGGAGCTGGAAAGAGGAGCTGTTATTCAAACCATTTCTTCCCCTTCAGACTCCCCATTATGTGTCTGTTCCTGCAAATTTAGAGCTTTAATTGAGGTTATACTCTGGATTATATTTTTAGCATAGAAGTGATGAAGTCTTGTCACGTTTATTTTTGCTGGTAAGAAGAATATTGGGCCGCATCTACTAAAACAACTGAGAGTTAATTTATTTTTTCAAACAAAAAGAAAACATTGTACTGGCTTTAACTTCAATCATAACTGCCTTACTCTAAATGCATGTCCCATTTGCGTGTACAGGTTTCAGTCCATGTGTAGTCTCAGCACTTAACCCCATGGGTGATGTACTTGTGCAATTACCAAGTCATATAATTAATAATTTTCTGCATTTTATGGCTGAATAAATAAACACTCTAGCTTAGATGCAAACTGTATACACATCAGTTAATGTGTCATACTAGTTTAGCACTCACAACATATCCTACTAATCCTTAAAACTGCAGGAACTTTGCTAAAATGTTATGAAGATGGTACCTTCCTCTGACATTTCACTTGGATCCAGTCTTCATCCTCCTAAAACTTGCTTGAGTCTTTCACTGACTACAAATAAATTGTGTCTTCTTTTTGCTCTCATGCCTAACGGGGCAATCCCAGCTTCACCACCGAGAAGGACAGGATGAAAGATGCAACGTGGAATGAATCGTGCCTCGGTCCAGCTGGGAAGAATGGAAGCCATCCCACAGAACGGGCTCTGGAGCACACAAATAAAAGAACGTGCCAAAGAGAGGAAATACATAGATGAAAGCTGCCAAGGCTGTGATGTAATGTTTCCAATTAGCTACACTCAGGGCTGCACCAGAAAAAAAAATGCTTGCCACAGAAATTGCAGTGAGCAGAGCATGTGCTCTCACAACGATGGCATCCCAACAGACAGTGCTGTCCTGAGACCTGGTCAGCACAAAGCCGGCTGAGAAACAAGGGAAGATGTCTTCATCCAGGATCTCAGAGCTCCTGCTGCCTCTCCAGGCTGCAAGTGTCCCCCCACAGCCCAGAAAGCAGCCTGGCACCTCTGTCATCCTCTGTCTGCTGGGTTTGTCTGGGGCACCAAGGCATGGATGCCTGTGTTGTACCTGCTTGCAATTAACCAAATTAATCTCTTCACATGCATAGAATCAGTGTTCAATGTTCATAATATCCCTGTCCCTTCGTACAGTGATGGACTGTGCATACAACAGGGTGCCTTCCCCACTCATAAAACCTTTTTTTTTTCCAAGCTGACACAGTTTCAGCTGAACCGAGACACAATTTATTTCAGCTGGCTTGGTAATTATTGAAGCATTCAATTTTAATTAGGACGATGGTTAATGAAATCTGCCATAAAATCGTTTGTGGGTTTTAGTCTTTCTAAAAATCCATACAAATATGTAACAGATATAGAGAAATAAATAGGAACAGTATACAATGCATTGTTATGTCCTTTCCCAGCTAATCAAGGGAAGCCTGTACATCGGTATGACTTGACGGCGACAGGATGACAGAGTCAGTTCTCCAATGAGCCGTTTTCTTCTTATAAGGCAAAAAAAGCACTGCATCTGTATGAGATCATCTAGAAAAGTCCTCCTTCCTGAAAAATACTATATTCTTTTTTGTTGCCTAGCTACATGCTGCTGTTACCTTAGAAGGCTGTAGATTCATCTCAATGATTCTGGCGGTGCTGATGTGCTGGAGCAGAGGAGTAATGCAAATATATAACCCTTTCTTTGGGAAAGATTATGAAAGAAAGGGGTGAGTGTGGAAAGCAAGAGCCCCAGCGGAAAAGCAATTTACTGTATTCATCATATTCTTTTTGACATTAATTGTTGAATAAAGACCATTTTCCCCTCACAGCCCTGGGTGCATGAGCAGGCAGTGAAATCACAGACTTGATGCTTTTGACGTGAGAGTCTGATGCCGAGGAAGCGTTTGCTGGGTTCCTGTTAATTACTGCTGTGAGTAAGTGTAGAGAAGGGAAAAGACTGTCAAGGGCTGGATTCTGGTCTCATTTCCAAAAATGTAAACAGGGAAAAATGCCATGAAAGGCAACCAATTTGCTGAATTTCATTACCAGCAGAGAATGGGGGGGATCATTGAGTCCTTCTTTGAATATAAGTGGCTTGGATGATTTGGAAAATTAAGGAAGTCTGCTTAAAATGCCCAGAGATTACATTGTAATGTGCCTGTCAGAGAAACCTCTGACGGGGAGCTCTGCCCTCAAGCAGGAGTCGTGTGGAGATTGAGAGCTGAGTGATAATTCCCTGGCAGGTGCCCAGCAGGCCGGTGCCTCGCCGAAGGTTTCCATGTGCTGGTGTTCACTACGCGTGGGGAGTTGGCTTGCGGGGGGAAGAAGATGAACAGGAAGAAAAAGTTATTTCTTACCTGCTTCACTGTAACTGCTTTGGCTGGAGCATGTCCTTGATATGCGTCAAGATTTTGCAGCTTTATCTTTAGGACTGAGAGACTTTTTTTTAGCACTGGAGTTTTGATACAGCTTCTCCTAGTTAGGGTTGGCTTTGAAATTAAGATCTGCATTTGCTTCCAGCAAATAATATTTTTCAATCTACTGTCTATAACCCTTTTTATATAAGGGACACACTTCACACCATTCTATTACCGCAGTTTATGCTTGTGCTTGCTTTCTGTATTTTATCATGAGCCTAGACCCTGATCATTTTCTATTTTTGGAGAGAAAGTGGTAGATTATGAAGCATATTGTGATTATCATTATTACATTCTTTCTCAAGAATAAAATCAGAAAGAACTTTTAAAATTTAAAGTGAAAATAAGAAATTTTGTTTGATTCTAGTGCCATCCTGGAGTAAGAATTTTGGAGCTCTGCATCAGAATACGTTGAATGGCAGCAAAGCAGGAAATGAGACATTTGGAGGAAGCTGAGATGCCTGTTGCTGCTGTGATGCAAGTGTGGAATTTGCCAAACTCAGCACATACCAACTGGACAAATCTGAGTTTCTCCTGGAGCAGATGATAACATCTCTCACATCCAAATTCCTCACACTTGACATGAACAATTCCATGACACCACTCACCACAGGAAAAGACACCACAAATTCTGCACGGGTTTATAAAGACGTGTAAAGCCTTTCTAATTCAAATTCATAAGTCTCCCTGTGGCTGGGAGTTTTTGTCCCTGCTTCAAGTTTTCATTTGTTGAAACGAAAGGGAAATGGAGTTTTCCCCACAAGGGAAACAAGATCAGATTTTATAACCAAAAGCAAAAGGGCAGCTGTGTTATAATTCTGGTCCCCAACAGGAGCCTTACATAAGGTGCAGCAATTCTAAGCATTATAAATGCACATTTGGGCACGAAACTAAAGTTCTCTGTGTAGGAAAAGAGAGATTAAAAAATACTCGTCCTTTTTTTTCTTATCTAGTACACAGAAGAGGGCAGCACAGTTAAGGTTTCACTTTATATTGCCACAAACATTATAAATTGTGTTTCTGCCTTACGTCCATCCCTCGGGGATGGATCGATGCGACTCTGGGTGCTGGAAGCATGATGGTCATTTCCTCGGAGCACCACAGGTTACTTACGGGGTCTCACTGCAAGGAGACTTTCCTCCTTCACGTGTCATGTTCAGGGAAACATCTACAACGTGATGATTTTACTCAGGTTTTCAGACCCCACATCCCAGATGTTCTTTCCTTCGATATCTCTGTTATGTGTTGAAATGAAGCGGTGCTTTGTCCCTGGCGCGATCTGCTGCGTTCCTGGCACCCTCCTTGTAATCTCTTGATACAGAGAAGTTTTCCCTCACAACTATAACTTTCCTTCTGCGAGTTCCTGCACATTTTTCCTGCAGTACTATGTGGAAGACGCCAGCTAACAGGCAACTTCTGAAAACATTGTCCTGCAGGCGGTGAAAGAAATGGGCTCTGCGGATTAGCAAGGGCAGCTTTAGGCTGTTCCTACCCAGTTTCCTGCCCATTAAATCCTGCAAAGAGAGTTACACTGGGTCCACGAAAATGTTACTCACTGCTCAGTTGACAGCATGAGCAGATGCTGGGAATTCTCAGGGTTCACAAAGAAAGCAGAAAGCATCACTGTCTGCTGTGGAAGTCCACAGGCACATGCAGTTTGAGTAATCTGTGTTTCTAATTTGTTTCTTGTCCCCTCATTTCTAAAAAAGAAGTATTAGAAAAGATACAGAGAATGGCAAGCAGGGATTGTGCTTATACCAGGAGTGACTGAATACTGTCAGTTCCTCAGCCAAGGGAGACAATTACTGCAGAAAGCGATAAAATCAATACATGCAAGAAGAAGACATGAGGGAAATCTTTTCTCTGCTTCACAATACAGTAACTGGGGGTGTTGCAGGATATCAAAAATCTACATGGGTTAAAAGGACTTAGAAAAGTATGCAGAAGAAACACATCAAGGGCTTCTGAACAAAAGGAATAGTTTTAGCCTGGTGGTTGTATGGGGGGAGCTTTAATTGTGTTTATCATGTTCTTATTGTCCATTCTTGTTCAGATACTGCTACTGACAGCTGCTGGAAAGCGGCTGTGAGCCAAGTCTGACCCAGTACAGCTCCTTTAATTTGTTATTGTAAATAGATTCATTCCTCCTGCCAAGATCTACTGCTGGTAAACAATAAATCTTACATTTGCCATTTGCTTCCTTACCATGATGTACTTCTCAGACAGACAGACAGACATCTGCTTTGCTCACTCCTTAAACCAACTGGCTGTTGCAATCTGTAAATTCAGGAACCTCTTCATGGTATCAGACTTCTAGATATTTCTTGTAAAGGGCCTCTGAAATCCACACTAAGGAGTATACATCCCCCAGGAATTGTAACAGGATATTTAGCATTCCGCTCATGGACGGACGATGTATGTCACCCACATCGGTCGTGACAGGTCTAATACTGAAAAAGAGGAATCAGGGGTGATAAGAGAAAATAATTATGGAAATATCTTAGGTCATCTTCTGATTTTACTCCAGACTTGAAATGCAATAGGGGCAAACAGCTGATGACATACAGTACGTGGTAATGTGTCTGTTCCGCAGTGACTGAGGAAACCAAGGGGGTATCCAAACACTGGCTCTTGCGGCAAGAGCAGTTACTGTGTTGGTAACAAGTAAACTCGAATCTAAAAAAAATAAAAATCAGGGCAAATTTGAAGTTAGACTGAGACATAATGCCTTTCCCAAGTATATCTAACAGGGCAGTGTGGTGCACTTTGTGAAAAAGCAGTGGGGGAACTGCCCAGGCAAAACTGAAATTAGATACGTCGCTTGTGCAACCTCTTTTTTTCCAAGCAATGATTCACCTGGACCAGCTGGTCAGGAGGTTATCCAGGGCTGGAAGTTTCTGAGCTTACTCAAAGCAGTGAGAAACTCAAAACTGCAGCAAGATGAACCACGTTTCCAATTATTCTTATCCCAAGTTATTTTTTGCACTCTTTCCAAGAGTTTTAGAAAGACAGAGGCCTTTGCTTTATGTTACAAGCAACGGACATAAAAAGTACCTATTTTACCATTTTCTACCTGAAAAATGCAAACAGTACTACATTCTTTTGCAGTGCCTATCAGTGACCCTTAGAATTTCTGGTCTGGACCTGAGAGGAAGCCCAGCTGTGAGAGGAACCAACTGGTGATTAATTTTGTAGATATAATAATGGATTTATTTAGGTTTCTGCTTGCATTTCCCCCGGGCACACCCTGTGTGAGCTTTCTAAGCTATGTCGATTCCTATTGACTCCAAAGCTCCTCGGTCTCACATGTTATTGTTGTAGCCCCAATTCACGGCCACCACTACTCAACCTAAAATACTACCTGTCATTAAACGCAAGGTGCAGGGCGGATGGGACATTTATCAGGTTTTCTCACAAAGGAGTTAGTGCTGAGTCTGAAAAATCCACCATTTCTACAGTTACACAGTTGAAACTGCAGCCTGCTTTTACATCCCTGTGTGTTAACCCCAAGATAACGCAATAGACCAGATGCTACACCTGAAAAGGTCTAATACCTATTTGTATACAACCCACAAACAGAACCAGTCAGCCCTTTATCTGTTCAGCACACGCTAATCTGTACTTTTAAGGGTGATGCTGAGGAAAACTTGACACCGTATTTGCACCATATCCTACTTTTTGTAGGGTAAGGAAAAAAATGTTTGGGTTTGTTGGGGTTTTTTTTGTCATTTCACTCTATCTTTCTCGCTTGGGTTAAAAAAACCCAACACATTTCCTTCTGCTGCCTCTGTCTCTTCTCCCACTGGCCTGGGACTGTCAGTTCTGTAATTAAAATACTAATAAATGCTGCTATTTCTGTTTTAGTGCAGGTATTTGGGAGGTAGCCAGACTCATACTTCTGCAGGAGTAATGCTTCGTGTAACTTGGCAAGAACAGACCTCTGTGAATCTCTCTGGAGTTTGTATAGAAATAACTTCACCCACATAATGGCTGATTAATTAGACTTGAGGCAGTGCAGATGAGTTGAAAAGTAAGGAGAGGAGAAACCCACGTCTTCCAGCGTGGAGCCACGCCGAGAACAACCCTTCCTCCCAAACCTCACTGCTGCTAATCCAGTCCTTGGGCCGTACAAAAGATTTCTATTATTCCTAATTAAATGTAAAACAATTCCAACATAAGACAGCAGCAAAAGCAAAAACTGGCTTTCAGCGATGTTATTAATTTAATGTAAAAAATATAAATGCTATTTATAATACGGCATTTGGCCCTGAACAAACGCTAATGAGGTAGAATCACACATCAAGTAATCCCTTTTTAGAGGGATTCCACGCTATATAAGAGACCAGTGCTCCCTTCCTAAGTCTCAGATCAAACTCTTCCATGAGAACCACATACCCCACCCCACCGGTGCTGGTGGGGCAAAGGGAAGTTTGTGGACTGTTTCCCAAACGGGATGTTCCAGCGGCTCCAGCAGGATCCGGAACACCCTGATAATGAGGATGTAGCTGACTGGGGTCCCCGGACCCAAAATGCCCCTGTGCTTCAGCAGAATTTCCTTGTTACTTTTATGAAGCCGAACCCCCCTGCGCAGGGAGGATCGGGGGCAGACGGACCCCCTGGTTATGTGACACAGCCACCACAGGGGACAGGCACCCGCAGCCGGCACCGCTGCTACCAACCAAATTATAAAATTTCCATTTCAGTACCTAAGGACTGGCATAGCAGGCTTACGAAAAATATCAAGTCTACAGTATGTGTCTGAAGCAGTCATTTAATCAAAACAAACCCCAGACCTAGAATCCTAGAACAATAGAAAATAAGGGTAGAAAAGCAAGACGGGAAAATCTATTTTAAATAGAAATAAATTACAGTTAATATATCTGCTTGAAACACAGTCGCATTGAAGCGGAAATGGAGGGTAGGTGAGAAAGGAGACGGCCTGAAAATCCTTCAAAGAAAGAAGAAAATCAGCATTTCAAGCCTGTGGTCTCATGAGTCCCACTGAAACCAGCAGGTGCCACGGTAATGTATACATGAATATACGGCAGCAGTTAACAGCAAGTAGAATTACAAGCTATGTGAAGAAGCACGTTAAGTGTCTTAAGCGATTAACCTGAATTATCTGCTAATTCCTTCCAACTTCACAAAATAGCCGGACCTATTAAGATCAAAGGAGATAACCCAGTTACACGATCTCTCCCCGTCTCTGGCTCCAGGCACAAATCCTGGGGCTGGAGGGGGGGGACACACAGACCTCCCTGCCCTGGCACCGCTGCTCCCCGCAGCTGGGACGCTGCCCCGGGGACCGGACGGAGCCCCCGGGGACCCAACCCACGGCCGTCTCACTTGCCGCTGGAGGACATGTCGCAGAAGGCGGTGGCAGGTCCCAGCAGTACCCTGTGACCGGGGCCGTGTTCTAGAACCAGCGATTCATTAGTCCTACCTGGGTGCTGGCACAAAACAAGAATTTGCTGCAGAGTCCTGATATTTTTTTGGTATGATTTCTATTAGATTATTCTTTTATTTTCAGTCACTTTCCCTGCTGAAACACTGATCTCTCAAAGTTTTTATTTAGCACTTTTACGTGTGCCTTTCCTGTTCTATTTTGGCTAGCGAGGGGTCTCTCTCGCGTTTGCATCATTCAAATATTCCTAATTCTCATCAGCAAAAGGCCTGGAAGTGGAACTCCCCTTTTTAGTTTGGTTCCAGTCAGAGGTGCTATATGTGGCACAGAAGTGGCACTGGGTCTTCGGTTCTGAGGCTTCTCAGATTTCCCCCCTTTCACACAGAAAAAGAATTAAAAATACCCCCCCCTTCACGTGTCAACTTCTAAAGTTTGACCCTGACACACAGCGGAGGCATGCGGGAGAGACTGCCCCCAAAGACTTACTAACCCGCTCGGAATATTTTTAGGCGAGAATTTTGGGCAGAAACGTTCAAATTTTTGCAAAGTTGACTGAAGATAAACCATTTCCAGAAGTGTATTTACCTAATTAACTGTATATAAATACAGATTAATGGAGATGGTTTGGCAGATTCCAATTTATCCAAGTTCAGTAACCACGGCGCACTTCAAATGTTAACCCTGGTTTATTTAAATATGATTTAAAAATGCTAGCCAGAGGTTTCTAATTCAGTTAACTGAAGCACTCCGTTTCACCACCAGCCTCTGACTATTCGAACTGACAGGGCTATTTTGGTTGCTGTTTAGTGAGCCGGGGAGAGAACACTTGCTGCAAGCGCTTGGTGATCTTTAACTGGCACATTAACACTTCAAACCGCAGTTATCAGGGAGCAGGGGACAAAACCACCCCAAGAGCCTGCACTGGGGAATTATAATTAGCTTCTGAAAATAGCAATGTATTCACTCACTTATTTTCTAGGAAAAAAAAAATCCATTCCCTGTGGGCAGTCCCTTTGAAGTATTTTTCATGTTTATCTTTGTCGCAGTTAAGTGGCCTGAGAAGTTTAACGTGTTTAAGAAAAAAGGCGGTTCTGAGCCGTTATGCTACATTTTATTGGCTATTCAACCCCATTGCCCGACCCCACAGACTCTTTTCCTTCCTTTACTTTATTCCCTACATCGACAACTTAATTTCCATCACCTCCCTATCTCTTGCCTTCTTTAGTTTTCTTTCTGCAGCTGATTTGTAAACCCTTAAACTTTCCCGAATCTGCTGGCAGCCGCCCAGCGGAGAGTCGCCGGGATTTTCCCGCAGCGAGCGGGCTGTAATCTCTCGGGGGCAGGAGCCAGGGTTATTCTGGCTGTCTCACACGTTTCTGGTTGCTAGGTAAACAGCAAACTGTATACACCATGCTTGGGTGAGCCCTTCACTATTACCGGTATAGCTATCTGGTCAGTGGGTTCTTCGCCCCGTCACACGGCGATGACTGTGCCACTTGGGAGATAAGACTTTCACTCGCACTTTGCTGCTCAGGTGAAATCAAGAGAAGAATGTGACCTTTAGGTTTTACATTGCCCTCTTAACCTCTTAACACCGCATATGGACACACTGACAAGCTCACTGTGTAACACCTAGTAGAAGAGCTTTTCTCATAACCTGCTCCTAAAAGTGAAGTAAAGCACGCGCGAAGTGATGAAAATATTGCAAATCTGAAAAATAAAAATATTTCCTAACGCTATTGTAGACACCAGGACTGTACCTAAACTCCTGGACAATGCTGTAGAGCTTAGAAAACCTATCTGCACACAGCACATGGCACGCACAGCAAACCATAGAATCACAGAATGGTTTGGGTTGGAAGGGACCTTAAAGCCCCCC
>JAOXJM010000063.1:36132578-36211624 GCA_026413425.1 Tringa solitaria
CCAACCTGGCCTTGAACCCCTCCAGGGATGGGGCAGCCACAGCTTCTCTGGGCATGCCCGGGGGAGCGTGGGGAAAGGGACCCCCCCGGGGCGGACAGGATGGGTGCCGTGGGGCAGACCCCGGCCATCCCGGCCGCGCAGCCCCTCAGCGAGGAAAGGGACCTCCCCGGGGCGGGCAGGGTGGGTGCCGTGGGGCAGACCCCGGCCGCGCAGCCCCTCACCGACCGCGGCCCCGCTCGGAGCCGCCGGGAGCCGCCGTGGGCGGAGGCGCTGCCCACGTCCCCGCGTCACGGCGGGGCGGGCCGGGCCGCGCCGGCGGAGCCATAAAAGGCTGCGCGGAGCCGAGTGGCGGCAGCAGTAGCTGGGGGAGCTCCCGCGGTGACACGGGCGATTACCGGCGGGGAATCCCTCTCTTCCCTCCCTCGGCGGAGGTAAGCGCGGCGGAGCGGCGGGCACCGACGGCTCTTCTCTTCCCACCCCCCCGGCCCGGCAGCCCCATGACCCTGAACCGCGGCGACAAGGTGCGGTGCCTGGAGAAGCGGCGGGGCAGCATGCCCTTCTCGGCGCACCAGCACCTGCACCGGCGCAGCATGCCGGTGGACGAGCGGGACCTGCGGGCCGCCCTGCCGCAGGGCGAGCTCTCCGGCCTGGTGCGCTGCACCTCCTACAGCCCCGGCGAGGAGCACCGGGAGAGCTGGGCCTCCGACTCCTCCGACTCGGTCATCTCCTCGGGCAGCGACTCCGACGGCCACCTCTACAAGGTGATCCTGCTGGGCGAGCACGGCGTGGGCAAGACTAGCCTGGCCCGCATCTTCGGCGGGGTGGAGGACGGCGCGGAGGCGGAGGAGGCCGGTAAGGGCGCGGGGCGGTCCCCGGGCAGCCTGGGGGGCGGCGGGGTCCCGGGCACCGGCTGCCGGCGGGGACGGAGAGGATTAACGCCTCTTTTCTGCGCTTTTCCGCAGGAAACACATACGACAGGTCCATCGTAGTGGACGGAGAAGAAGCATCCCTCGTGGTGTTCGACATATGGGAGCAGGTACCGACGCGCTTAAGATGTTATTTCTTTGTGGCTTCGTCAGGGCTTCGCTCAAAAAAAAAAAAAAGTGGAAGCGGAACAGCTATGTCTGCCTGTTCCTCCGATCGGATCGGTAACGGTGAAAAAAACCGACTAGAATCCCTACCGCTTTCGTTCTCTCCCGCAATAACTCCTCGGGGCCGGGCAGGCAGTTTAAAAGCCGAGTGAGACCGGAGCGTGAAGCCCTTCGTGCTTGGGATAAACAGCGGCTCCGGTCAGCAGCCCGGGGAGTTCCCGTAAAATTGGAGATTCACAGGCTGATCGGTGCACATCTGATATTATCTCTAGAAACAAGAGAATTTCGTAATATATTTTAATTTACGAAACTTAGAAAAAAAAGCTTAGCTTACTTTTACTGACTATAATAAAGCTAAGAAAAATACTTTTAAAGTGTTTACAATAATTAAACTATTAATCAGACAGTGTTGAACAAATTTTCTTTCAGTACACTAAATCTACTTCTTGCCTTTTGTTTTAGGATGACAGCCAATGGCTTCAGAACCACTGTATGAAAATGGGAGATGCCTACATTATTGTATATTCAGTGACAGACAAAGTTAGTTTTGAAAAGGCCTCCGAGCTAAGAATCCAGCTAAGAAGAGCAAGGCAAACAGAAGACATTCCCATTATTCTTGTGGGCAATAAAAGCGACCTGGTCAGGTCCCGGGAAGTCTCAGTTGATGGTAAGAGACACTGCTTATTTATACAGTAATGTCTAAATTAGTAGCAAATGCCGTGGAGGCTCGTGGTCGGTAGAAATGCTGTGATTTCGGTGTAGAAAAACATATGATTGGAGGCACGCTGGCTCGTGCTGAGGGACTTAGTACCTCTAAAAGCAGTGGAGATGGTGTCGGGGGGGAAGATTTGTGTCTGCTCAGAGCAATGCTCTAAACCCCAGTACAAGAGAAAAAAAAAGCTTCAGAGCTGCAGCTTTAGCATATTGTTTTAAATGGGATCCATTTTTAGTCAGTATTAACTGAAAGAGCTTAATTGTACGTTATGTGTGCAGCAGCACTTGCTAATAACAAGATTTTAAGCTATAATAAAAAACCCCCACAACTATGCTTTTTAAGGGGCAGGGATGCCCTGTCGTAGAAGGCAGGCAGCCTCTGAAAAGGGTGATCCCATCCAGCTTGTACAGTCCCCCTTCTTCTGGGAGTGATTCCATCCCGTCTGAGCTGGTGGGACCAGGCTCACACAACTTAGTCTTTTCTGTGTACGCTCTGCAGTTGTGCTCAGTGAGAATTCTCCCGGTGTTACGGTCCCTGTGTTAAAAGCCTGTGCAGGGAATTGACTGGAGTTCATCAGGAGGTTATAGCTTTTTTTCAGGCTGGTAGATGACAGCCACTGACTTCAGAACCGCTGTATGAAAATGGGACATGCCTATATTATTGTATATTCATGGTTGACATGTCCTAGTGTTTTAGTACTTTGCTCAGCCTTAGAACTTTGCCATTATTTACCACAAGTTGAACGTGCAGCAATGTCCCAGAGTTCCGTCCTTACGTCTGGAACATTGACCATCTTGCATTTTGAATGCGGTCCTAGTCAAATCCACTGGTCTACAACTTCATGACCTCTAGTGATCTGTTCCATGACTTGACCTTGTGTCAAGGGCTGTGTCAGCTTCGTTTGTAACTAGTGTGGAGAACTCTCACTTGTCACAGCAAGGCAGAGGTGTGTAAAGGCTCAACAACTTCCAGAAGTAAAAACTCTTTGGTTCTGTACCTCATGCCAATTCCTACCAAAGAGCCAAGTGCCTCTCCCAGATCAGCTTCAGCTCTTATAGTCCTATAGGACTATTGTTGCCTTATATTCAGTACCATTGGTCAAATGAAATTGCTTGGGTTTGTTGGGGTATGGCCAGAAAAGGAAGGGGGCAAAACCACGAGTGCAAATTTGCACTTTCCTACCACATAGTGAAGCTCTTTTGTAGCACTGAAAGCATTTTCCTTAAAGTCAACTTCTGTTTTGTTTTTCTGCATACATATATACATGAAGATAAAATGTCCATCTGCACTCATCTCCTTTTTTCTCTCTCCTTCCAGAGGGACGGGCCTGTGCCGTTGTGTTTGACTGCAAATTCATCGAGACCTCCGCTGCTCTTCATCATAATGTCAAGGACCTGTTTGAAGGTATTGTTCGGCAAATTAGACTTCGCAAGGACAGTAAAGAAGACAATGCCCGGAGAATGGCCAACACAAAGAGAAGAGAAAGCATAGGCAAAAAGGCAAAGCGATTCCTTGGGAGAATTGTGGCAAAGAACAACAAGAAGATGGCTTTCAAAGCAAAATCAAAGTCTTGCCATGACTTATCTGTGCTTTAGAAGCAGATGTTGCACGTGGGTGATGAAGAAAGAAGCACTGCTAAGAGAAACGTCTGGTGATAACAAGAAGGACTTATCAATTAAGACTCTCGTTAATGCCTTAAGGTGCACAAGCAAGACTGGAAGTTACACTACACGGTCTGCTTCATTGATAAATGGTTTAACTTTCAAAGTGTGCAAGTAAATGAACTAACTCTAAATAAGTGGCTTGAAATGCCCACACTTTCACTGTGTACATATGTTATATATCCTCTTGTCCTGTGGATACCAGAGATGCAAAGATAAGAAATGATGATAAGTATCACCATAGACTTGTCTTGTTTGCAGAGCAAAACTTAAACTTGTACGCAGGCTCGTACACTCTTTTTAGTATAAAGCAAACAATGATAAATCTTTTTAAACTTAAATGTGGGGAGGGAGGGAGTTGAACCACATTAGAATGGGAGAAAACAAATTATATATATATATAGTTAAATACAGAACAGATAGCATTTTATGAAGTTAATTTGCACTTCCATTAACAGTTATTCAATTAATTTGTTACTTGTTTACATGCAGATTTTATAATAAAGTATTATTTCCTGTTATAATAAACTGTGTTTTTCTCATAGTATGGACACAGAGCGAGAGAGCAGTATTTTTATACTGACACTTTCACTGTATTAGACACTATACACAGACTATGCAGATCTACATGTGATGAAGTTCTGGAACACTGTGAATCAGGAATATTCTGTGTCTCTTTAGTAGACAGTTTCTTTAAAAAGTAAACCCTGCTTGTCTGAACACTCCACTCCAACAGCTCCTATTGAGAAGGTGCCTTGATCCCTCATATGATTGTTCACCTTCATCCTTGTTCTTTTGTTGGCACTGGCCAGAACAGGCCTCTGTATAATGCCTTTAGTTAGATAGATGTCTTGTGTCTACACTGAAGCCTGTGCTGTTCTACTTTCCAAGTCCTCTCCCGGCTTGAAGGTCTTGTGTTAAAGACAATAAGCAAGTGTGAGGGTTTGGGTTTTTTGTTTTTTAATTTTATTTTCTGGGAGCAATATGATTTCCTGATCTGCTTACAAGCCTGTAGATACCTTCCAGTGGTGTCAAGAAGTTCAAGCAGGCTGGCAAGGCTGTTGAAAAGAACTGTAGGCTTCAGTTGTGGTGTATGGTAGCCTTTGGTGCTGTTACAGTTTTCATGTTCATTTTACTGTGTTATAATCAATGTGTTTCCATGATTTTTTGCTATCTGCTATTCATGAAGCTGAATAGCAATCATGTCTCAGTGAAAAACTTGGACTTGCTGCATTTGCTTTATAAAAACCTCTTCATAGAAAATGTTCTCTAAATTCATCCATAGACATAAACCACCTGCTCTTCTGTCTCTTTCTGCTCTCCTTGCCTGAGCCCAGATCTTTAGTGAGGTTGTTCCAGCTGCCTGGGAGCTCTGTTTGCCCGTGATTTTGGAGGGACTGACCTTTCCCACACATCAAATGGCACCTCAGATCAAGCTTCCCCGAGCTCGAACACACAGGACTGTCCTTTGGGATGGCCCAGTGCTTGGGCACTCATCAGGGAGCAGTTAGTACTGGGGGAAATGGCATCTGATTTGCATAGGTAATGCTCTGTAGAATTAGTATCTCCAGATGGCAGACCTAGCTGGTGAGATGCCCAGTTTAGCATACGTTGCTGGTAACGGGCCCCATTTCTTACAAAAAGAGGTCTTTACTTTGTGTCCTGACTGATGTCTAAAGTGAATCATTCTGTCTCATTGCCAAAACTCACATTAACCTGATTATACATTTTAATTGGATTTGGCTTTTTTTTTCACTAGCCTTGCTTCCTGGCAAACTATTATTGCTGGAACGTCTCACCAATGCCAGAGCATGGCAACAGGCATCTATTTACATGGAAGCTTCTGACTGTCAACACCAAAGCAATTGTTTTAGTCCTGAAAACTCTACAGCAAGACTGTCCAGATTCATGTGCATAAATTTGGCATGTACTTATTTGTGCACATGTTAAAGTTACTGACAAAACTACTCGGTGTTCCTTGTATGTTTGCAAAGCTGCGCTCTTTGGGCTGCCCCGTGAACGACCAGGAGAGGACTGGGATGTTTGATTGATTTGTGAGATTTAATTCTGCCCATAATAAATACAAGGAAGGGGATGCAAACCCTGGGTTTAAGGTACGGCGTTTCACAAAGTGCAAAACCTAACAAAGCTGGGGCGCTCTTAATGCTGCAACAGAACTGCAGCTGCAAAGCCTCTTCAAGGTCACAGTTAACAGCTGTGATTTCTGCACACTCTGACCCACAAATCAGATGTTTTACTGCGTTCCTGAATTCAAAGGTTAGCTTTTGACAAGTCCCAAGCCTAAAATATTTCTGAGGTGTTCATTTAAACCGTGGAAAATAGTTTGTATTTTGAAAGTACATCATATTGGACACTATGAGACAATCATTTGTGAATGACTCTAAAGAAACTTGGTCTTACCTATAATGTATTGTATCAGTTAATATTGTACAATAAAATACTGATTAAAATCCTTATTATACTAATTTTTTCATTCATTTGCCCATACAGGAATTAGCATAATTCAGCCATGGTTCATGAAAAGGGGGAAGGTTTCTTCTTATTGCAGGTCTGATAATAACCTGCTCTGGACCAAGATGGTATTCTGTGCTACAGAAGTATTACCACAAGTACTATTTTGCAGAGATTTTGTAGCTCCTGGAAGATTTTCCACCCAGAATAAAAAGTAATTTTTTGGATGTCATTTTGTGGAATTTCCAAGCAGACTTTTTGGAAGAACATTTGCAACACCAGCTACCAGTCAGTAACAGGCCCCTAACTGACAAATGCCTCTAAAATCAACCTTCTTCAAAAGGTTATTTGTATCCTCAAGCATTTGAAAGTCAGCTATAGGTTTTTGTAATTTGAGCTGATTTATTGGTCGGGACACCCAGATTCTTGTCATTAGTGGGGTGTATCTACATCATGTGAAAAATAGTGAGTCCCAGACAGCAGTATCTTCTCTAGTTATTATGAGAGTAGAACAGAGTGTGAGGGGTAACGGTGGTGTGAGATTTCTTATTTTTTGCCAACGTACATCAGTTTTAATTTGGAGGGACAGCTCGCACAGTCATTTCATCTCTACTGCCTTCACTGCCGCTGCCAGCTGAAGTTCCCATTACTGCTAATTGTGGGGGTGGATTTTGTGTTGGCACAAATCCATTTGGAACAGCTAGTTATTAACAACTACAGTGGAAGGACGTTGCCTTTTATATGTGACACATACATTAGGTAAACAAATCAAAGCCTCCTCTGCTTGCTAGTGCTAAGCCAGCTCCTGTAAATTCTTCGCCATATGAAAAATGTGAAGAAAAATCCTTCCTCCATCTGCCAAACCCACGAAGCGTAAAGTCATGTCACATAAATATAGACGAAATGCTAACTGCTGGGGGAAGACTTAGCATCACCAAAAATGTAGTTTTACTCAGATGTAGTTTCTCAAAATAGGATAGAAAAAATCAGGGCATGATCTACATAGTAACATTGCATAACATCACTGTTCTTCACTGAAAAGGAAAGTATAGTGAGTTGACAGTGATTAAGAATCCAGTGTATGATAGAAGATTGCTAAGAGGTAGGCTAAAAAAAGTGGAGTAATACTTATGCTGAAATTTGCTTTAGTGCCCTTAATTTTATTCGGAGACAATGTAGAGACTTAATTGCACGTACATCACAGAGACCTCGCTGAATTTGTAGTCACAGTCAAAGCTGAGGGCTGTACATTCCAGGACCATTTAATCTACAATTTACCGCATGATCTCTGGCATTATAATGGACAATCTGACTCCCTCATTGCATACAGGAACATCTGAACTCCAGTACTATTGAAGTTATTAACTTCTAAAAATTAAAATAGTAAATTATGTCAACTGTCCTTGTGCTCTATGACATGGACGTTGAACAGAGAAGTAAAAGGTAAAAGAGAGAGCAAAGACCCATTGCTTATCTCCAAATAAGGTTTCTCTAACCCACTGTTCAGAATCCAAGGGGGAACAACATTGTTCAACTTAAAAATGTACTAAGAACTCTAGCACCAGAAGGTAGGAGGCAGGCTAAGAAATTCACTTCAACACCGAGTTCTTCGCCAACAAAATAATATCAATTATGTACCACAAAAATGTGCTGGCAGCTAGGTAAGATGGACAGTGTGTGCCCTAAAGACTCTCCTCTCTCTTGCTCTTTCTTTTCCGCCTTTTCTTCCTATTTATAAATGTCCTGTCTGGCTGAATCATTGGAAACCAATTAGGACCCTGCAGATTTTTTTCTAATACTTTCCATATTTATAATGGGAGCTGAAGAAGATATTAATCTGAATTAAAACTTAGCAGATTCAGAGACAAATAAACAGAATACATCTGAAGATACTAATTTTCTCACCCCCCTAAAAAAGCTTCTCCAAGGTCCAAAGCAGCGGCTGGAGAAAGGACAGTATTTGGAGAGCAAGTGTTCCTGCTTGGAATAGTCTGGTCAGATCCATAAAAACCTCCTCAGCTTGCTTCTGGCTGTAAGTCCCACTTTAATCAGCCTCATTACACTAGCATAAATAATTACACTACCATTAGGCTTCCAGTCCCACTGAAGGTTGTGACCCCTACTTTGGGAACGACAATTTTCAGTTCAATAGATGCCTTGGCAGAAGAACAGTAATTTTGTCACGACAAAATTGGATTATTGTAATGCATTATGCTTAACAAAGAGCTTTCAGGAGCTGCAGGTAGCAGGAATTATAGCCCCGTTAATTAAGCTGGCTCGGTCAAAATGAGCACATAACGCCTGTGCTCGGGCCTGGGTTCCCACACATTTTGAGGTGAAGTGATCATCTAGAAAAGCTGCAAATAGCACTGGACATGACTAATGCTGGAAATGCTCCACTTCTGTTGCATGTTTCTTGGCTGACTCCAAAGCTTCTTGAACTCACTCTAAAGTCAAGAGCATTGCTTGATTTTGGACTGCTCAGCAAGAGCAACTTTTGCATTTCTAATTGCAGGAATTCAGGTATCTCATTACGGGTATTCGGGCCGCAACAGTTTAGTGCATTTGATGCTGCAACGGGGGCTGCAAGAGATCGTGCCCTATTTATTACTCTTGCAGATCAAGGATGAAAAAAGCATGAAGCAACAGAAATACATCTTAACTGAACTAGGACATATGGTGAATTTTAAAACCGTGCCAACTTGCATCAGCTCCACTTCATCACAGGCCTGCCGTTGGGATTTACTGAGGAGCGTTCACCAACCTTCTTCAATGAAGAGAATAATGTCGCTCTCTTGGGGGATCAGCCAGGGGTCGAACAGCTTTCTCAGGGATTTTTCAGCTATGGGTATCTCGGTTGTAGGGCTTCTTTGTCACACGCTTTTCATGTCAACTTCAATTTTATCTTTCCAGCCCCCATTGTTACACATTGTCACCCTTGCAGCGGTGGCTCAGCGGTGTTCTGGGGACGGGGACGTGGCACTCCTCCGCTGCTGCACGACTTGCTGAAAAACATCAGCTGTCAACAGTTGTAACACGAACCTGGACCCCTGCTCACTGCTTGACATAATAGAGTCTAGATAAAAATGTCAGATTTTGCAGCACATAAGTCCCTGATTAAGACAGCACAGCAAATTAATTTACTCTCTCCTTGAATGTCAGGGGTACAGCTGCCTTTCCAAAGCAAAAGGGAATGGAAGATTTTTAGCTAATCTGAGTATGGAGAAAAAAGAAAAAAACTTATGCAATCTGATGGTCATCTCTCACTATTTCCCTACAGTCATTTCTTCAATGGAAGTCTTTTCAGCTCTGGAGTACTGTTGTGTATGAACTTCTGCCCTCTGAAGGGCAGACTCTATGATTCATAGAGTTGTTGGATCTCTCCTCTTCCTACCCAGTCCCATATGGAAAATCTTAGAAGTCTTAACACCTGAGATTTCAAGGAAAACAGGTTAGGTGAAAGGTATGAGCAATGGAAAAGTTTCTGTGATTTTTGGAAAAACACTAACAAAAACATTTTTTTCAACAAATCTACATTTCTATGCAGGATTTACAACTCACAGTCCAGAGCACTGTGGTAGCCCATTAAATAAAAAAGGAAAAAATCATTAGAGAAACAAGGAAAACACAGAACTCATTAGTCTTTATCAATAATAAGTATTTTCTGTGTTTATCTTGATACTCTGAAGCAGATCTAAAGTCGCTATTTGTAATAAACTGCAAAGAAGTAGAATTCAAAAGCTGAGCTATTCATGTATCAGGGCAAAACTTCGAATGGCCAAGTCCTCAAGAACAAGGATGTAGGGTGCACATTTGCAGCAATGTACCTTCTACCTTCCCAGAGATTTCTTTAGCACAATGTCCAACTTTTTTTAGATCGGCTCCAAGGGTTCCAGAAAACAGCACATGTTATATTCAGAAATATATTCCAAACCAAAAAAAGTTTAAAGAGCTTTTTAATGAACAATTTTATACTCAGCCTTCAGAAAATGAGTTGTAAATTAAATTCTTAGTGAAATTCTACAGATCCTGACTTGGTTACTAATTGGTTCATTTTTAATTACAAGACAAATAATTAACTAACTTGTATTTATTATTTCACACCCAAAATAACATTTTGCCCTTCAAGAGTAGGATGGATTAAGAAGAATTTTTGTTTTAACCAGAGAAACTTGGAGTTGGGGGACTTCCTCTCTCTTTGCTGTGCCCCCTTTAATCCCACCCCACTCTCACCTTCCCTCCCACCCCGTGGAAGGAGGTCTCCAGCCCTCTATGGGACCCCTGCAGTCACTAGTGCTTTGCCTGCTCTTCTGCTTTTCCATTTCTTGCTGAAGAACCGTGCTAAAATAGCTGCTAATAGAGTATTCGTTGGAGGAGTACCATGTCGAGCAGATGGCAAGCCCGAAAGAACAAAGCACAGACAAATTTTGACAGGAGTTGAGATGTTATGAATATTGTAAAGGCAGATTAGTATTCCGGGTGGTAACTTCAGTCTTTTTTGGCTGGACAAAGATTTTTAATATTCTCCTCATTAATAAATGTCAGCATTTTGTAGGCTTGTTTTTAAGAGTTTTTGAAGCATTCAGGCACTCTAAACTTGCAGTTTTATGCTG
Source organism: Tringa solitaria (assembly GCA_026413425.1). Classification (NCBI taxonomy): domain Eukaryota; kingdom Metazoa; phylum Chordata; class Aves; order Charadriiformes; family Scolopacidae; genus Tringa; species Tringa solitaria. Next base: position 36,143,131 of record JAOXJM010000063.1, read on the forward strand.
GATGGGGTTGTCTGGAGGTGAATATGCAAAGATAAAATTATGTCTATAAAATGACATTTGTTTTACATTGAGTTTTCTTGGATTTTTTACTTTGGGCATCATAGGAAGACTGACTTTGTGTTGGCCCCTGCGTAAGTCACAATAAAAGGCTGAGCAAAAAGGAAAGCATTGAAATGTAATCTATATGTAATTCGGAGTTTCCATTACAGGGAAGAGCTGGAGCATTTATGAAGCAACCCACCTCTGACTTTGCTGCTGAAACTGCAGATGGGGCATGGAGTGGCTAAAGGGCCAGAGAAGACCTGGAGGTCCAGATGCAGCCTCTGCTGCCAGCGGTTCCCTTCCCACCCTCTCCAGCCAAATACAGGGGCTCTCGGGCTGAAGCAGAGAAAGGGAGGGCAATCAGGGGAGGAATAAAACCATCACTTGCACTAAGGCCTTGTCTCTGAGCTGCTTCAAGAGGAATCTGCGGCGTGGGGACTGCCTTCAGCGAGGAGCTGAGCCTGAGGAAGACGGAGTGATAAGTCTCCAAGCTGCTCGCACGGGAGTTTGTCCTTCCATGCCCTTCCATGCTCGGTGGGAACCTTCCTGATCTCAAAGCATCACCTCCTCCCTTCCTCCTGTCCTCCCCCCAGCTCATAGAAAGGGCTATTTTTAGTTCACTGATTGTAAAGCTTTCTTTCCCAACAGCAGGATAGAAGTTTAATTAAAACTCCCCCTGGTACTAACATAATCCAGCAAAATCCCACCCATTTCAGGGGATAAACCCTTGCTGAGGTTGGTTAACCAAAGCGATACAGTTTAGGCACTTTTCTGTACTCTTCCTTGAATTTAACTGATTTCTGTGAGAAAAGCTGCCAAACCCATTCAAATCTCTAACACATTTTACATGACATTGAAACCGGCTTATTAAGGTCACTTGGTGAATAATGGATGAAGAACGCTAACTGCATTTTAATATCTGTGTTTCACTTATCCTTTGTAATTTCCACAAGGATGAACAGAAAAAAAAAAAACCCCACTCAGCTGAAGTTTCTCGTACTCCTGATTTCCAACCCTATCTGTAGGGCAGAGAAGGCACAGCACCTTCATTGCTCAATGTACACCCAGCTTTATAATTCCTTATTCAACCGAGTACTATTTATGCAAATGATGCTATTAAGATCACAGGGCAAATCCTGCTCTTTCCTGAGAGTCAGCAGATTCAGACGCTGGTTTTGGGAGCACTAACACACGCTTAATGTCAGCAGGGTACACCCAATGTGTAAAATGGAATGAATTATTTAAAAGGCTGTTGGTTTGGAATTGCATTCTTGCTATATATAGGGAAAACAAAAATAGAATTTGGCATTGTGAGAGGGTCTATGTCATCTCATGAAAATGTATGGGATGTTTTCAGGATCGGGGCAATGTTTTGAAAATAAAATAATTGCAGGGCCATTTCTGAGAGACACAATCGCGCCATGGCAAAAACATGAACAAGCACAAAATAGTTCTCCAAACTAATCAAAACCAAAGCCAAATAATTCCTCCACTCATGATTTGTTTTGCTCAGTTTCAGGAGCCACATAAATAAGACAAATCAGGTGCCCAGTAATAGAACAAGAAAGAGGATTACATTCATTACTAATAAATTCAACCCTGTTTTGGAAAGTTCTCAGCACTTACAGTTCATCAGTTAAGAAATCATTAAAATAATAAACTTAATGTCACATAGGCACAGAACTTTCACAGAGCAGAATGGAGCTAAGAATTAGTTTTCCAAAGAAAGGGATGTAATTCTAACACATCATTCTAATTCTAAATCCTGCAACTTTATCAAAGGGATACCTGAAATTTTGTTTAACATCCTGCCCATTCTACCTTTTGGAAAGGAGTGATTATGTTGGAATCTTGCTTCTATTAGAAATTAAGGATCTAGCTATGGAGGTATTGTGAAAAAATGAAAATGTAAACTAGATGGAACTCACAGGCCCAACCCAATAGATATGTCTTAATTTTCATAAAATTTCTAATTCCATCTTGTTAATTTGTGATAAAATTTAAGACCGGCAGTATCATGGGTGTTTGTTCTCTGCAGAAAGCGTCAAGTTAGACAACTGGTATGAACTCGCTTCTGAGCCTTACTTCTTCTGAGTTACAGCAGAACAAATAAAAAACCAGTTGCACTGATTTTGGAAGAGAACTGGATTTAGGGTTTTGTTGTTTGTATGTTTTTTTAAGAAATTCTCTATTTCCTCTTCGATAACAATACTTTAGCAAATGAACCATTAATTTCATATCCATCTACTGGCTCTTACCTGGGGAACCAAGAACTCATTTTAGATCTAAGTTTAACTGTGTGACAATTCTCATTAGAAGCAGCGTTATTTTATTTTGAAAGAGAAAATATTCTATAAATATGCAGCCCAGCACACTCTTCCCCTATGTCAAGCTTTGCCTACAGTAATTAGCCTGCTTTTTTATTTTCAATCTTTGTTTCCCATCTTAGATGTTGAATTCTTAAAGAGAGGAATAGAAAGATTTATGGTGTAATGCAATCTCACCCTATCTAGAGCTTCTTTGTTTTCCATATATCCACATAGGCTTTTTCTTGCTGACACATCAGGCACCATTCCTATAACTTTGCCATACAGAGCACAGACCCAAGTACATCTCTGGAATTTTTAAGCCCCAAAAGCAAGCTGTCCTAAAATGCCTACTTGGATGGTTGGAGCCCTGAGCTTCAAGCTGAATGTTACGTTTTTTCATTTGTCTTTTCTAATTCCAACCCATTCTGACTTAGTTCAACCAGTGTATCTTAGAATATGGATAGATCTGGATCCAGTTGCTCTAGCTTCCAGAATCATTGCTTGATGGGATTCCTTTTCACTCCCCCCGCCCCCCTTCCCTAATGAAACTAGAGTGTGCTGAGGCTGGGAATAAGAAAAAGATCGAATGCCTCCAAGAATGATGTGGTAGGAAAAGAGTTTCCTGCCCAGCCCTGCTGGCAAATACAATGGGTTAAATGCTAACCCTGATGAAGCCACTAAGTTTTCCTTTCAACCTGACCATAGCCAAGAGCTGGATTTCTTCTGTCATTACAGATGTAGTAACTTGAAAAAGCACGAGAAGGAAAATTAGTTCTATTTTTAAGTGGATTTTGTACAGATTAGCAAACTAGGCACAGAAAGAATTCAAAACCTGTCCCTCATGTTACATGTTTTGCACAAGAATGTTTTGACAGATGGATGCATTCAGACAGAAATTGAGAAAATGAACCCAGTAAAGGTTTCCTGATTATTTTTGTTTCCAACATCTCAAATATTTGAATGACTAAATGCAAAACTATGTTTCTATGTCTGGGAGGCAATTAACAACAACAAAACTGCAGAAAAGTCTTTCATTTTATTTGATTAAAAATAGAGCAGAGGTCAGAGTCCTACAAAGGCATATGCTCCTGCCACGCTTTATGCTGCAGAAGAGCTTTACTGAGTTCAAAGGAACAACGTTAATTTAAGACTTCAAACATATGCTGGGGGATTTGGAGAGCTCTTTGCCAGCGAGTGCGTGTCCTGCATCCCAGCCCCACCGGGTGACCCAGCTCGAGCCACCAGGGAAGGCAGGACTGAGCTAAGACTTGGATACTCTTCACCTGAGAGAGCTGCCTGTATTTGAGAACAAAATTTTAAAGATCCGCAGCAGAATTTATCAAAGTTCTTCTATCATGGCTCTCAATGATTAGAGCCCTCCTGAACAAGCTGATGTGTATTAAAGAATGAATCAGGTAGAACAAAAACTGACAGACTGCTTTAATAAAGGCAACTCTAATATTGCTCCTCCCCTGAGATGCTGACATTTACACACATGCTTGATGCTACTCGAATAAAATTCAAAGTAACACGTGCATATGCATATACACTTGCATTTGCAGAGCTACTGCTCTGGTGACTAAGTGTGGTACTGGGGCATCCATTGTGATATTACCCCTCTTTTCATGTAAACCAGTACTTTTTCCTCAGAATAATTTATTTAAAAGACATCAGGATAATACTGATAGATTAAAATAGTGTCCAGTATGTACATGAAAACAGGAGAAATCAAAACCATACATCCACTGTTGGATTTTGTTGCTTTATATCATGGGAACGGTCAACTAAATTTAGTCAATTGTTTTAATTTAGTTTACATCAGGGATGCAATTAAGCCAATTTTCTGATACCGAGCCAGACAGCAATCACAGCTGGCTTTCAAAATTATTTTTCCACATATCATTCTTTCAGCATATTTTGAAGAACTTTATTTTCATCATTTCTAAACAAATCAGAAGATTAAATTCAGGTAAGAAAGTTTTCTAGATAAAATGTGTTATTTCTTTCATTGCATTTCAAGATGTCTAAAATAACTTTTACTGTCCAGCTACTGAGCATTTCCTTTTGATGCCTGAAAATAGAATCAGATTGCTTCTATTAATAACTTTTCAGTTAGGACTCCATATACTACATATTGTTGGACTCCGTATGCAGGGTAAAGTCAAAAAATAAAAGCTCCCGTTAAGAGTAATAGTAGAATATTAGAATAGACATGATCTCTGGTCATTGAGAAGAACTAAAGCAGTTCTGAATATTTACACCATTGCATTAAAATAAGAAAATAAGCTTTTAGTTTTAAGATCCCAGCAACTCACCATTCTAAATACAGAATATCCCCTCCAATAAAAAAAAAAAGAAACTATTCTATTGCTGTGCATAGAAGTACTTAAGTTAACAGTTAAGTTTTTTAAGGCATGCTTGACTTTGAGTATATGAGCCATCCTCCTCCTATGAGTAGCTGTCTTATTCATGTGCTTAAAACTGGATGTCTACTTAAGAAAGTGGGTGAATCATGGCCTAAATCAAGAGTTATTCTATTTAATTGAACTTACACTGATATGAGGTCAGAATGAAATATAGAAAGCGCCGTTCTTTACTTCCTTTTCAAATTTTTATGCAGCTGAATCCAAATATTCAGAAATTTTGTATGGATAGACACAGATTCACAGTAATATATCATAATGGGATATTTGGATCGTAACATTATGATACAGGTCTAAGAACAACAGTCATTTCATACAAAAGAGTCATTTGTACCATAGATATTCTTTCTGGATCAAAAAAAGTTTGATTTGGTTTTGTCCCTAAAGCACACTGTGAACATGCTCCAGGAGTTTGCACCATGAAGAGAAATCTGATGATGACTCTGAAAGATCCAAGCCTCGTAACCTTATAATACATCTACCCACAAGCAGTGTATTATTGCATTTGTTCCATGATTAGATAGAAAAGGGTGTAGGCTGACAAAGACAATGACCTGGTAAAGTAGAAAAGTATGAAAACAAGGTGATAACACTGGAGGAGGTGAATGATGAAGACTAATAAAGGTTCAGATAAATCTCTTGCACATACAGCTGCACAGTAAAGGGATATTGAACCACACACGCTCTCCTCATCTCATAGAAGTGAGTTTGTGCTGTGTCACCTTTGCCTCATTCAGACTCCACACTTTCTAATAGAGAAATATTTATTACAAAAAATGTCCCTGCTATTTCTTGCAATACTGACGTCTAGGTAGTGACATCAGTACCAAAGCAGCAGAGTCTTCATTTCTTTGCTCTTCAGACCTTCGGATACTACAGAAAACCTCTTGTAAGTTCTTCTGACTCTTATGAAGAGTTATGAAGAGTGTCCATAATTATTCATGCTCTTTTTGCCTCTCCATGGTGATTCACAATACAGCAAACATACATACATACATAAAACCTTTTTCCTCTGAAGGGTGAATCACCCATACTGTTTTGAACAGGCTCATTTTTCATTGGACTGGCATCATACAAAGAGGTACGACATAGAGTCTCATTCAGGATTTGGTTAAACCCATATTTCTCTGCATCAGGAGGAGCACTAATTGCCCATGTTTTTCTCTCACTGATTACTAGACACAGAATTGTTAACTCTGGCTACCGAGAAGATAAAAAGGAGGTAACTTTTAATTACAATTTATATGGGATATCCTAGCTTCTCCATAGTTCCTCCTAATATAAAGCATATGTAGGGACCACATCTTTGAGAAAAATATTTTATATTGGTACACTACTATACCAGAATCAAAAAGTAACGTTAGATGTATCAAGGAGTCCTGATCACATTATATCATTAAATGGGCTAAAATATATTTGTGACATTGTTCAGAGCTTTCCTCTATGTTTTTTGCCGAGGACATAATCTGTGGAAGACATCAATAACTAAATCATGGAAAGGTGACACCTGTCACTCTGTCAGTTCAAGCGTTTTCTGCTTCCCTGTGTTGTCTGATGGTCAGTGAGGTTACAAATGTTTTCTGCAGGGATGGGGATGAGATTCATTTCTTCCACATGACCTTTTTAAGTGCAGTAATCCTGTCACCTGAGCAACCACCTGTGTAATAAGCCTGTCTGTTTAATTACTCTGAGATTTTATTTAGACCTGATTCAAGGTTGACGGTGGTTTTTCAGATGAGCATGAACCATAAACTTATCCTGACACAAAATTTTCCAAAAGTGCAGGGGTATCTGTTGTTAAAGTTTTATTCTGACCGTCTTTAAACTATAAAAAAAACTCTCTAGCTTGAGTTTATTAAAGACCAAGAAGCTTGACTGTACACGGTTCCTGTACCCAGCACTGATGTCAGCTGAGTAGCTCAGACCATAACCCATGTGCAGAATTAGAGATCGGTTCAGAACTCATTCCTTAGCATTAAAAGCAACTTATTTTAGGAAGATGAGGTCAGATAACCCTGATGAGAAACCTGACACAAAGACATTCTGAATTCCAAAGGATTCAGTGGAAGTTGTCAATGTTCAGCACATTTAATTCAAGATTAAATCCTCTACATTCAAGCTTACTCTATCTACTGCTAGATACAGTCTAAACATTTCCTTGAAGTAGAGCCAGGTTTCCAGCCACTGAGGTCACATATAAAGATTAAACACAGCATGGTGTATTTAAGTTGTTAACCTATGCAAACATTTTTGCTATGTATTTCAATGAAGTAGATAATTTAGAGGAATACTGTACAAATAAACAAGTGATTATTCATATTAGAAAGAGGAGAAAGGAGGACCAAACTGTGCCCTAATGCATATTGATCAACTTCAAAATAATAGGACTAACTTTCAGGGGGAGATGCCACTGGATCAGACTGACACTGGTTCATTGCTCTAAAGGGAAGATGTCATCCTAGTATTGCCAGAAAAAAAAATAAATTAATTATCTATATTTGATTTTGTCTAAATTCAGAGGTTAATTTATTTTTCTGGGTTTTATCTTGCTATCAACACTGTATCGCATTAGCAGAAAAGAATACGCAGTTACCTGAAAAATATAGTGGCTCATTCCCACTCTACTGTAAAAATGCACTCAGGATTTCAGAAGTATTGTTTTCCCCTCATTTTCACTGTTTAATAGCTCCACCAAAGTCAATGAAACCACTGTAAAAGAGGTATGAGCCAGACTACCCTGGCTCAGCTGCACCACCATAACCCAGTGCTGCTCACAATAAACCTTTGCAGCATATAAGAAAAAAAATAAAAGTTACTTTCAATCTTAGCTTGCTATGTGCTTTTTAATTCCTTTTGTTCTTTCAGGCCCCTGTTGCTGGTATCCAGGAAAGACAAGAAAAAGTCACTAGTGTCAGATAAAAATATATTGATTTTAATATATCTGTCTTCAGCAGCCTCCTTTTGCCTTATATCCACATACACTTTTATACTGATAGCATTTTTGAAGCAGATCAAGACTAGGAGTTCAGTGTGAAAAATGGACTAGAAAAGCTTTGTCTAGTCTTTATTTACTTAAAAGTATTATCTCAATGCTTAAAAGAAGTATTTGGAAAGTGTTTTTCCTCCAAGAAAAATGTCAACAGAAACACATAAGAATTTAAAAAAAAAAAAGAACATTTCATAGAATAATTTCAAAACAACTCCAGAAAAATTTGGACTTGAAAATGTTGCTTAGTAATTCCACAGAGTCAGTTCACACTCCACTGCATGAGCTGGGGTACCCAACATGGCAATGTGCACCCATAAAACACCAAAGTCTTCCCGCTTTTACGTGTCCGACAAGTTCCTGATGACTGTGCAACAAAAAAAGTAGGATAATAGGGAGGTTAGGTCATAGAGGAGAGAAGAGCTGTCAGAGAACACTTTCTAGAAGGCTCTGGGGATCTCCAAATACATTCTTTACTACTTAAAGCCATAATTTTCCAGGTTATAGTCAGCATCTCCATTTCAAATGAAGAATTAGACACATCTAGCCTACCTTTAGTTCTACAATTACTGTATTATATAACCTTTGCACAATAAATGATGAAAACCAAATATAATATCCTAAATTGGTAAGTATAAAGACTGTTGACTGCACCCACCCAGTTAAATTACGTATTGAAAACAATTTATACTGTGTACTTCTCTGCATCTTGGGATCTCATAAGGCACAGAGAGATTTTGGAGAAGGCATCATAATTATTCTAGAAAACAAAGTCAAAATCCTTTTAACATAAATATTATGCTCCTGCTCAGCCTTATCACGGAGCCTGCAACCAAAACAAAACAAATGTCATTGGTACTAGGTTTGCCTTTTAATTCCTAACAACCGGTTTGACTTCAGTAAGTGCCCTCTGTGAGAATAACACGCGGTCGTTCTCCTGCCCAGACATAAGCACCATCTGCCATTTAATAGGTGCTTCAGTGACTCATTAGTCTGTGCTTAAATTGACTTTGAACAGAACACTGCCATTTTATTGCTGCTGTGCTTCACACCACCAGCTCGGACCCTTAAAGTCAATACTGATAACGTCGATATCTTGGAAAACAGTTTCCAGACTTATTTCCAGTCTTAGTATTGTTTTCTTCACCTGGCGCTTTCTGAATTCACGAGCACACAACACGGTCCAAATACAAACGTACTCATTTTCACGGAGTAAAGGCAATGTGCCAGCATTGGCTGAAGAGGTCTTCTCTGCAGTTCTTAGCAAACATAGCGAGGTAACACCAACATCCCCAGCTCCTTTCTAAAAAGGCACACTCCTTTCTCTCATACATTCAAAGCTGAAGGTTTTACAGATCACACGTGCTAATCTTCGTAAATTTAGTCAAACATTTTCATTAAAATAATCCCATTTATACCAAAAAGTTCAGAAATCATTTGCTCTCCCAGAGAAAAGACTAGAACTGAGTATCAAAAGAACAAATATAAAATGCTGTCCCTCCCCAAAGATAATCACAACCATCCATGTGGGAAGGAAAAATACCATGCCTTACTCTTTGGGATTAGGGCATTCTTTCAATTTGCCATTTGGCATTATGACCACAGTAAACAAAGAGAGAAAATATAGAAACCATGTGACTGCTTGTTCCATAGCCTCTTGCATGCTGCTGCTGTAGACTTGCTTTCAGATGTCAGTACAAAGCGGCCTGCTCACTGATGCTCAGTAAGAAATGTCAGGGAAGAGATAAGCAGGCTAAAAGGAGACTATTTTAGAAACACGGACTGTTCTATCATTAGTTCTATAGATAAACTTTCCGACATATTTTTGAACAGCAAATGTTATTGCTTAGCCAAACATAAAGTCAGAAGGAGACAGTATTTTAACATGGAAGTAGGGATGATTTCAGGACCTTCATATAGGGTGAGATAGTTTAACCCTGTTAGGCAGCTGTTTTAAGCTCCTAGTATACTTGAATCTTTATGTTAAAATTATTCTGCTTGTCAGAAAAAAACAGAGAAAATATAAGTGTAAATCTTCAGGACATAAGTCAGAAATAGGAAAAAAAAATACTTATTTTCAGGTGAGCATTAAGATGTCATGGAATGGTAAATAAGGGACAAATTCTGCGTAATTCTCAGTTTTGCAATAGAAGGAATTCATAGAATGGTTTGGGTTTGAAGAGACTTTTAAAGATCATCTTGTCCAACGTCCCTGCAATGAGGGGGACATCTTCCTCTAGATCAAGTTGTTCAGAGCCCCGTCCAACCCGACCATGAATGGTTCCAGGGATGGGGCATCTACCACCTTCCTCAGCAACCTGTTCCAGCGCTTCAGCACCCTCATTGTAAAAAATGTCTTCCTTGTATCTAGTCTGAATTCACTCCCTTTTCATTTAAAAGCATTACCCCTTGTCCTATGGCTCCCCTTCCTGATCAAGAGTCCCTCCCCAGCTTTACTGGAGCCCATTTAGGGACTGGAAGGGGCTCTAAGGTCTCCCCAGAACCTTCTCCAGACTGAACCCCCCAACTCTCTCAGCCTGTCCTCCCAGCAGAGGGGCTCCAGCCCTCCCAGTATCTCCATGGCCTCCTCTGGCCCCGCTCCAACAGCTCTATGTCCTTCTGATGTTGGGGTAACACCCTAGGTAATACATAATGGACATTGTCAAAAGCTGAAGTGGTGACAGACAAGATAATACACTGTTTTCTCAAATGATCCTGTAAAGGCACACTCAATCTAGAGATCATCTTTACCTGCAAACGTATATTAAATTGATCTTTTTTCACAAAATACTTTTAAAGCATGTTAGTTAACATATTTTTAGAAGTCCTCTTAGTCATATCTAAATGCATCCCCAAAGGGATTTAATTTAGACTGCGATTAATTTTCCTCTCCCCTACACAGCAAGTACAAATGGTATAAAAAGCTCCTAGATGAAACAGGAAGCATTTTAAGGCCAGCACAGATGTCAGGCACTCATGATGCGAGGCAAAAATCAGCAGAGAATATGACCTATTTGGTACTATATTCCTCTCACTTTGCTATAAATCAGGAGTAACTCTACTGAACTCTGGCTTATTATGCTGATGAAAATGAGGTGTGAGCCAGAGAATAAGATCCTTGATTAATCACAAGAAGTTTTTTCTGTCTGAAATACTTAGTTGTCTTTGGCGTGATGGTTGCCTCAGTGCATTCATTTGGCTTGCATTGGTCATGCTGCTTTGCGTCATGCCTCAGAAGGTGGCTTTTAACAGCAATATTTGTTGTATTGTAGATGTTATAACAGGTTTGCTGTGCATTTCCATACATTTGTAAGAGGCGAAAGTTACTTCACACCACAGCAGCACAAGGATTCATAGTGTGAAGGCTAAATAAGTTTTAATGGGTACTTGTCATTTGCTGCAATCTGTAACAAAAACTCTCGAGAACAAAGAAAAAATAGGTGGAGAAACATAGTGCTACAATCCATAGTGCTACAGTACTGACATTTAACGTAATAGCACTTTCCTAATGCTATTTTCTACATATTACTGTTCCAAATGTTAACCCTTACATGGCCTATCTCCACTTTCATATTAATGGGAATACACTGCATTGAGTTAGATGCTTTATTAATGCTTACCCCTCAGAACAATCCTGCAAAACACTGATGGAACTCTCATATCTCTCAGGAAAACAGTGATACACATTTTTGACCAGGCAATTAGCAGGTCCTTTGGGATTCCCCACGCATGTCAAGCCATATGGTCATTCAATTTGCATTTAGCAAATGCTACCTGACTGTGTAAGCTACAAACACACAGAAATCCTACATTATGTCTAGAAATCCCACTTATATTGCCATAGAAACAAAGGTAGAGTCTGGCTATGTTTTCACCGTAAAGACAGCTACCTCTAGCATGGAATACAAAAACTATTTAGCATCTGTTTAACGCACATGCAAATGTAAAGACTGGGCTATTTACTTGAAAAGCAGGCTACCTGAAAGTAGGTTTCATTTTGAAAAATTAAGCAACACCACATTAAAATAAATAGAAATAAAAGAATGCACATTGTTTATATTAGGGAAACTCACTGAGTTAGGCCAACAAGGCCACGGCCCCTCTAAGCAGTATATCCATTTGTTGGCTACTTCACACTCTTGCTAGAGAGACAAGAGAATTGGGTTTCACTTGTACCAGATGTTGACAAGAGAATTGGGTTTCACTTGCACCAGATATTAAAAGAATATTTTAGAAATATCTCCACCCCTGAATAAACGCCTAGTGAGAGGCCAAGGCCTCAAGTCCTGCTGGAGCTATTGCTGCATTTCTTGGGCCATAACTGATCTCAATGCGAAGCAGGAGAAAACCCCGTCAATCCAGGAGGAAGTACTGCACCCCGTTTGGAGCAGTACAGATGACTGCAGAACACGAGAAGCACTGATATCTGGGCCATGCATTCCCCACATTTGTTCAAAACATCATATTTTGTTTCAGTTTTGTCTCCAGGAGATTTAGCTGTCATGGGAAGACACACAGGTACCTGTAGACTCTCTCACTCAGCAGATGTTCTTGCTGTTGATTTCCTTTCACACATCGCACATACAAACAAGACACACACCCTAGTAAGTTCTTCAACCCCAAATTCTCAGGTTAAGCTTTCTTTCTGATACTGTCTAAGAACAAAACCAGCACAGAGCTGTTTTTGTGCCTCCTCCACACATTTCCAAGAGAGACCTTGTGTAAGATACAGTCTGTGAAAAACATCTCCAGCTGCTGAGCTGAAGGGTTTAAATAGCAACAAGTGGAAAGAAGCACCTGTGCCTAAAGCCACAGGCCACACTTTAAAGGGTTTCTGTGCAATCAAAATAACACTGCTTTTCTACTAGCCTAATCAAAATTGCCAGCAGAGGGGTTAGATAGAAAGACAATATCATAAGAGCTGGCAACCTTGAGCCTGCAAAACAAGGCTGACAAGAAGTACTGTAAGGCCCTTGAATGCCTCAGAGAAAAGGTGCTATAAATTTGCTCTTCTAACTGCATCTCATTTACAGCCGACATCAGAGGCAGCCCTAACATTTAAAAACTTAAAGGACACAAGTTTAAGAAAAGAAACTGTTAAGCAGGCAATGAATACAGAACCAGTTTGAACATGGTAATGATGAGAAGGTACACACTGCTCTGTCTTTTCCACCTGAAAAAACACCAGACTCTCATACAAAGTGCCCCTAAGTACAATGCAACTAATGTTTTCAGGATCAGCAGATGCTCACTAGGAAAACAAATGTGCCTATAAAGAGTATTTGTCATGTTGAATCCCACTGCGTTTTAGATAAATTACTGTGCCACCAAACCCAGTTTGCAGTCTTTAAAGCCCTGTGCCACTGACTCAGATGACCCTTCCCCACCAAACAAGGTGCAAAACCCTCCCTCAGACTCCAAGCCAATCTTCAGAGCGTATGTTCCAGATGGATTCAAGGACATGGGTGACTTCTTTATCTGTAGAAGGTAAGATACAGCTGGGCAGTTCTCCCTTGTTTTGTATTGAAGCGTTTGAACAATTACAGACCTTAAGGCTTAGGAAACAGAAGTCGGTTATCTATTTTGAGACCATGTAGAATGCAGACAAGCACGTGAACTTAACAAAGGAATATTTTTAGGAGCTCAAGGTTGTACCGCTTCTTTTAGAGCTAGGAATAAGCTCTAGGTTTGGAGACCTGTTTAGGTCCTGTTACCACAACAACAAAGAGTCCTGAACTCTCTACACCACTACAGTGATAAAACTCTGAATAAACAAATTAACTTATTGTAGAGAAAGAAAAGCACAAGACACAGCTGCTCTCATATCATGGAACTCCTTGGTTTTATATGGGAAAAAAAAAAGCCCTTTAGTAATACCTGATGTAAGATTTTCCATCAGGTTTCCAGTTCTGACTTCAAGTTAGCTAAGCAATAGAAATGTAATACCTTGGCACTACTTACTCTGAGTGGCACTTTATAACGACCTCAGCAATACGAGAGTTTTTATGACTCCCAGCAGAAAGATTCCTACCAGGTCGTGTCCCAATGCACCTTCCACCAGACAATGCTGCCCCTGATGACTCCTGTCCTCACTTCTTTTGTGAATAAAATCCAATATGCAAAGTTTTATTTTAGAGCAGATTTTTCCCCAAATATGCAGATAAGGTACAGCTGAGAACATGCAAATTGTTATCCTTGAAAAACACTGCCTGATGCCTTGTGAACACCCACACGACGCTTCACCAATAATGACAGGTTGGATTACATTTTTTTGCACTGCAGGGAAAGGTCTTTTTGAAGTTCGTTTTGTGTGCCTGCAGTCACTGTGTACTGTATGAAAGAGTCTTGAAAGATTAAGTCCATACCAAGGTAACAGCCACAGAAAATTTTGGAAAGTGCAGCTACAAAGTCAATACATATGGGTAGGGGACTAAATAAATCTCTAAAGATTTTTTTTAAACCCATAACTTGGAATTGTGTCAACAAACTGTACTTATTATTTTGCATCAGTAGGAAAGAAAGAGGAAGGGAAAGCAAGCAAAAAGACTTAGAGGGAAAATTACTTTCCTTTAAAACAGCTACATAAAAATTAACAACATAAAATGTTGCAAAAGAGAACTACAAACGCTAAAACAGAATATCCAGCCTGAGAAGTTTTTAATCACATTATATTGACTGAAGAATAAGTGTCCTGGCTTGGGCTTCAATGGGCTGGCTCTGTAATAAATTCTCCTGCCTCAGACATTTTGCAAATGACATTTTACACAGAGAAAAATCTCCTGGAAATATAACAACAGAACATGACAACTCATAAGTAATAACGGCAGGAATTGGGAAGGCAGAGCAATCTCACCTTTTAAGAGATTCACGCAGGTTATAATGTTCTGTTTAAATATACATCACTGCATTGTGTTACGATGGCACAGAGGCATGTCCCTGCTCACCTCCCCGTGTTCTTTATGCAATAGTGTGGAAAATGTTTATTTCACTTTGAAATTAAAAATTCAAGTCTGTAAACTGCTCCTCAATGTATTTTTCATTTATTTTTACATTTCCAAATCTTACTGAAGCTGACCACTGTATTGGGAAGGATACTTAAAAACAAACCCAAGGCTGAGACAGTAATTTCAACTGTTTTCATGGAACTGGGAAAAAAGGGGGGTTTTTACCCTGGAAAAACAGCTGGTGGCCATCACTTAAGGTCCTCCTTTGCATTCCACATAAAGGCTAAAGTCAGAACAACAGTCAGGAGCAATGACCAATCTGGACAGCTAGTTTCTTAGATTATATGAAGGCTGTTTAGTTTTTAACTAAACTATCACTGAAAATGTGTGTCAAATTAAGCAATAAATTCCAAAAAGAAAAGTTCAGATGAAATCAGTTTTTTTCCAGCCTTCTAGTCTAATAGTGCCTCTCTAATGTTTAAAATACAGCTGTCATTCAGTTGATTTTCCTTGTTCCAGGAACAGTTTAATAGTGAAACACATCATCCATATAACTCTGTTTTGGGTAAACAGGTTGAAAAATACCAGGCTTTCCTAACTTCTTTCTCCGAGTTGCTATTACTTTTGTACTGACACAGCAACCTGATAAAAATCTCACCCTCTGATACATAAGCAAAAACATCCTCTGCCTCCCTCACAATAACAGAAGAACACATCTTCCCTCATTCAAGAGTTCAGAGAAATGTCTATGGCTTGCAGGTATTAGTCACTGCCGAATCATCACAGAAAGCTGCATCACTAGCCCAACAGAAATGTAGGAGGGAAGAACATTCAAAGATAATTCTCCATCCCAGGCTCCTTTAACACAAGCTTAAACCCTACATCTCCTCCCACTCCTGACATTCCTGACTCTGGTCAATGAGATTAGTTGTACTGAGGAAGCAGGAAGGTAATCCAGCAAAGTTTTGGAACTAGAGGAAAGGTCCACAGAGTAGTTTGGGAAGGGCTGCCTTCTGCTCACAGAGAAGCCAGGCAGAACAAAAGGCAGGATGTGGCCTGCAATTCAGTGGCAAATTGCTGGATTTCTCAGGGGTTTGAGGCTGTCCTCACTGAGGAAACACTGGTCATCATGAACCAGCTTGATGTCAGTCATCTCCATCCAGCCTTAGATAGTAACACCCGTCACCTTGGCATGCCAGGCAGGTCAGGATGCCTGGTGCCTAAGGAGCTGGTGTAGCTCCATTAACTTGTCTGCATGGAAGGACTTTCCTAAATCCAGCTTCTGAAAGCTTTCCCCCGACTGCCTGCAATAACAAAGAAGTGTCCCACGCTGTGCAGTCACATTGTCCTGAAAACAAACATCACCTCAGATAAGTGATAGTGAACACAGGTGACAGCGTTGCCTAGATCAAGACCGGTATGATATCTAGGTGGCTATCCCTTGTTTGGGTACATGCTCCTTCTTCATCTGTCCCTCAGCAGAGCTTTCCTCTCCTCAGAGCCCAGAGGCTGCACCTCTCCCTCCTGGCACCTCATTCAGGGCTGTTTGAAGACCTTTTCCTGGCAACACTTCATTTCCTTTCCAGCAGCAGATGCTGCAGTAACCTTACAATGAAGATTTAGCAGCCAGTAACCCAGGATTATCAGCAGCACAAAATATAGTCATCACAAACCTCCAAAGGACACAGATATCATGAAAAATGACACAGAAGTCCCCAAATTCTTCCCTTCTAGCAGGCTCAGCAGAGGTATAACATCCCCATCTTACTACCATTGGCAATAACAAAACTGAATTGAACCACCAGTAAATAAATATAGAAAAATACACAAAATCAGGAATACAGAAATATCCCTGTAGCAAAGTAGCTGCTTTAATTATTTAACAGCAGCAACAAAAATGGGAGCTTAATTTCATGTTCCTAGACCAGCTGTCAAGCTTTTGCAAAAGAATTATAAATGTCTTTGATAAGTTTCTCCTATTTGTAGACAGCTCTGTGCTAGACACATCTCAGGTCAACAATTACCATCTAATTGTGCAAGTCAAAGATGTGGGGAATCAGTCTCTAGGATATTGTGCCTTAGCAACAACGGAAATTGCAGTGGTAGGAAACACCCAGGTACCTCCAGGTGCCATTTTCCTTCCAGAACTCCCAAATGTGAGTTATCCTCAGGTCATTTCCAAGGTAAGTCAGAAGATCCTAATTTTCAAAATCATTCAATTCAGATCCTTCAACCCAGATGAAATGAGATTCTTCTGCAAGTTTGTATCTACTCTGGGTAATTCCTTTGGATTAGGAACATTGGCTTTGATACTGCAAACCTGTGATTAATTTAGGTTTATTAATAATCACATTAAATTCAGCCTTCTCTTGTGCATTTGCAGAAATGCTGCCGTGTGCACAGGATCATTATGAAAAGCGGATTTGCTGTGTGTTGCACTTTGGAAAGCAAAAGGGAAATCTATACAGCAGCAGGCCAATTTTAACTAAGAGATCAGGAAATGGCTCTCAGGTATATGATCTTCAAGTGACAATTGATGAAAATGTGTTTCATTTACACAGTGGTGTTTAAAATAATTTACATTTTGGACTATCCGTCTTGTTTTTCCTCCCTGAAAGGCTAACACTTTTACATTCTAACCCCTAAATTTTTGGAAGTACCTAAAATCAGTGCTGCCTTTTCTCAGCTCCTTACTCCAGCCCTAACAGTGCTCAGGCAGTAACAGAAACACAGGGCTGCCTGATGCACCGAGCAAAGCTGCTGCTGTTCTATTTATTGGAGCTCCAAAGGGAATCCCTCAGGCATGCAAAGATGCAAAAGGGGTAGGAAAAGGTCACTTAAAATAACAATCTTATTTTAAACACAGATTAGAGATCACACTGTCTTTCCTCATAGCAAAGCAAGTGATGCAGTGAGGGAACCGAGTCGCATGACTATATCCACATACTTCAAGAATACAGTCATATGGGTTAAGAGGCACAAAACCTAAACAAAATCACCCAAGAAACACATTAATGCTAGCATAAACAAATGGATGTTTAAATTAGAATGAAGCCTCCTCCATAATGGCTTTGCCTTGTTATTTTGAGGCCCGATGAGGCACCCCACACATCTCATTTATAACAGTCATTTTTTCCTTTCTCCTTGTTAGGAGCTGTTCTGCATCCATGGAGTCGAAAGGGTTTATGTCTTATAAAAACAACTGACAAGCTGTATTTCACGAGGCCTGTACAGTCTAAACACAAGTCTTTGTAGCTATATTTCCATGGTAACAGCAAAAAAACTGGTTATCATTTTCTGGGGATTTGCTGTCCATTCTTCCTTAGACTATCTGGCATAAAAGTGTTTATTGCTTTCCACCAGTGCAGTACTGCAGAAGTATTTTTAGCTCCGCTAATTCAATTTCATATTTAAATCACTCTGAAAATGAGTTAACTTTCAGTCTGCCAAAGGATGTCAGGCAAAGCTTTCACTGATTTGATTTTGCTTGGGCTTGTGATGGTGGAAAGATTACACCATGTAACAACAAGGAAACGTGTCCCAAAGTTCTAGAAGAATTTCATTATTTCATTATTTCACTTCAATTTCATTATTACCCTTTAGAATTTATTTGATATAAAATGCTGCTGTTTGTGGAGCTGGGAAGGCTTGCACTATCTCATCAGAGGTCTGAATAATAACAATTATATATTCAAAGGATCTCAAAGAGATTGAGAAAATTATGTATACAAGTCCTGCAATATTGCAGGAGACAAATTACATTATTTTATAATAACTGAGGCAGAGATTA
This sequence comes from Tringa solitaria, assembly GCA_026413425.1. Taxonomy (NCBI): domain Eukaryota; kingdom Metazoa; phylum Chordata; class Aves; order Charadriiformes; family Scolopacidae; genus Tringa; species Tringa solitaria. The sequence goes on from JAOXJM010000063.1 coordinate 36,161,625, forward strand.
GCGATGGCTGAGTATTTAGATATTCATTCATAAATCCAGTTCAAGTCAATAGAAACTGGTTAACTTCAGAGTCATAAATAGCCTGCCTACCAATATGGAGAATGACTCTGGCAGAAAAGAAGCTCCAAGCCCAGCACTTTTTGATTTCCAGATGCCTTCTGTAGCTAATAGACCATATCTCATCATTTTTTGAAAGTATAAATTGTTTAAGAAGCCTATTATGGCAAAATACATTGTTACAGTCTTCAGCCACAGCTGCTTTAAGAGCAGTGCTCTACTGCAGCTAGATGCAAGAGCAATGTTGCCTCTTGTTTCATTCTGAGTCCTGTTGCCTCTCTGAAAAGAATAACTGATAAAAAGGATTAAGTTCTTTTGATAAGAAGAAATTCTGTGCTGCTAACGCCAGAGCCAAGTTTCTTGGTTCATACTCAGGGTGGGTAAGGAAATGGAATGACAGCACAAGAACTTCCTAATGTCCACCCAAAGTACCTGGACAGTGCTCCAAGCACATGATTTCTATGGGCCAGTTTCATTTCTGTGCCTTCTTATTCTTAATAGCAACCTTCTGTGGCTGGCAGCAAAAAATTAATGGTGTTTGTGAGGGACCCTTTGTCCTTCAGACTGAATCACTCCAACGTTATTCATCTGGGTCTTTTTTAAACTTGGAATATTTCCACTTACATTAATGTTTTACCCATGATTCCAGGTTCAGTGGCAATGTAGAGAGGTCCATTACTATTTGAAGGGGAGCTTCCCTCAGGGCTTTATTTTCCCAATTGATCCAGCTGGAAAGATTTATCCACCACTAGAGCTTGACAGAGAAAACCAGGCAGAGGTAAGTATAAATATAAGGAACAATCAGTCTGAAGTTGCAGGATGACTTCAACTGGTGCTCAGAAGATTTGAGTGCACAGAGGATTTTGTTAATATGGATTAAGGAAACTTCATACACGTGAGACACTAGGATTCTTAAAGATAAGGCCAGGGAAACAATCTTTTGCCTGCAAATAACTCCTTGTCTCACAATGCTAGGATTTATGTCCCTTGCCTTGCCATTCTTAATGGAGAGCTCTTCAGCATTTCTGGGCAGTGGGAAAATGCAATTATCTCCTCCTACAGCAGAAAAGACACTCGGTAGAGTCATTTGCCCAAATTCATACGGGCAGCCTGTGACTAACCTAGCAATTATATTCTGCTCAGTGCCTAATCCATAAAACTCCTCCTTTAAGGAATAAGCTTCTGATATCAATTGCAAAATGTGGTTCTATTTTCCAGTACAGAAGACTGTACTGGATTAGGAGAGGGATTTGACCCTCAACTATAACTAATTTGGACTTTAATTCTGATGATTTATTTGAAGCATTAGCTCTGTTTAGACTTTTACATCAGTACTGCATTCCTTTGTACTTCATTCATAGTCATTTCCATGGGACTAAATCTCATGATTTTTCACTATGTAATTAGTCATAATTCCCTCAAAGTACCAACTGTATTTTACCTGAAAACAGTCAGAATGAAAACCCCAGCTCCAGTCCAATGAGGATAGAAATAGGTTATGCTGCTCCCCGAAGGAACGGGGAGCACAGCAAGCCGTTTGGGCACTGCTGCAGCAAGGTGGGTCTGGCAGCAGCACTGTTAAGCAAATCTGTGCTTTAAATACCGTTGCATCTCCTCCAAAACCTGATCCATCAGCCTATAACAAGTACTAATAAGAAAGAGCACTGAGCCAAATGTTGAGTTGGGTAGATACACAGTACAGATCTTAGTCTCTATACGAGCCCGTCTTGGATTGTTTGGATGATGCTACTGTCCCACTTTTCCAAAGGGATACAGCAGAAAAGAGTTTACTGATGTTTCAGTGATGTAGGAACATATGGTCCTTGATATTTATAGAAAGAGCCCTGGGACTTCCATGTAATAGGAAAGCCTGCAAGCTGCCATCTGGGATTCTGAAGTCTATTTTCTGTCAGTGATAACACATTTTACCTTCAGGCTTTAGATTTTTCTCTGGAATATATAAAGCTGAGAATAGTGCATGCAGTGAAGTAATTTTTGAAAATCTCTATAGACAAACTCTCCATTTGAAATACTGTAATTTGAAAGGTGATCAATAGTTGTCAGAGGAATTTATAAATAGAAAGTAATTTTGCCTTTGTCTTTGTAGTCCAGCTCATGACATAAATTCTCAGCTTCTGGGCAGCACTGAGCTTGTTCTGGTGATGCATCACTTCCAAACTAGACAGGCCAGCAGTTCAAAAGCTTAGAGTATCTACCAGCACAGTCCACAAACAGCATGGAGTAGCGTAAGAGTTAATTTTTATGCCTCACTCTAGCTGAAGACACAGTTGGCAAAGGCGGAAAAGGAGGAAATACATATTTATTTATTTATTTTAACACACTAGCTGTCCACTATGGTATTCTCCTCTGCTCTTCTTACATCCATTAGTTCTGCTAATATAACACCAGGCTTTGTGTAATCCACAACAAAACTTATTAAAAATTTTATATAACACAAGTTACAAGTAGCCTGTGCAGCTCAAAACAGAACTTTAACGTCTATAGTGTAGATCATAGCAGATTTTTAATACAAATGAAACTGTTTATGCCAAATCCTACTACAATTGATAATAAACACTTTTGTCAAAAACTTTTTTGTCCAAAGTTTTTCTCCATCAGTTTGAACTGTATCAGCGTGAGATGCAGTTTCTTGCTGGGAACAGTGACAGGCTGCTGTACAGCAATCCACTTATGCTACTGATAAGAGGGATGGATGAGAATGACAACTTGCCAGTATCCACCCAGGAGTTTTATCAGGTAGCACTCAAGGAGAATATAGCCAAATGCGAGAACAGTTCTCAGGCAGTGACACAGGCTGTAAAATTATGATGAGTCCACTGCAGCTTTGAGAAAACAATAACTTACTTAAGACTCAGCTGCACAATCTTTATTTCAGTGAGAATCTAATCTTAGTAGCTGAGATGAGAGAAACCCAGTCATTTCTGGTTTTGCACAGGACTTGCAAGAGCACGTGAAACATCCATGGATTTTGATCTAGAAGAGGTACAATCGCTTATGAAGTAACAAAACCTTTGGAGTTTGAGCGATTGTCATTGCAGCCATACTCTTTTCTCCTGTCTCTTCTACACAGTTTGTTTTTTAAACCTCTGCATTTCAATCAAGTCACATTTCTACCCTGTCTCCAGGAGCTAAAGCTATAATCAAAGCACCAGTTTTCAGAAGATTTGCAGTAACAGCATGAGCATTGGGCATGTGAACTTGGATGTCTACACACCTGTAAGAACTCTTCAAAATACCAAGTGCCTCATAAGGCTTCTACAGAGTTTTGACCCACTCCTCCAGGTTTGACAAGGTCCCCTTTCCTTGCTGCAACACTGTGTTTTGAAGACATGGCTTGCTTAGGTTAGAACCGAGACCAACTTCAATAAGATTGACAGCTTTTTCTTGCAATCTCAATATTTCTCTGTTGTTTTTAGAAAAGCCTGAGAGGGCTTAAGGCTGAGATAAACACAGCACAAAACATAAGAAGTGATTCCAAGCATCCCTGATAACTATCTGGCCCGTTAAGATGTTGTCATTCTTATTATAGAAGGTGCAATGTTTGATCTCAGAGGGGACAGATTAGCACAGCAGACTTGGAAACTTGACTCTAATAGTTAGCTGTCGAAGGAGTGCTGACATCTTAAAGAACTGCACTCTTGAGTATTGAATAGCGTTCAGTTACTCAGCAGCTGAATCACTTCCATATGTAGACAGCTACAACAAAGGTTAAGGGTGGACCTAGCTTGGTTCCCACTAAAGGCCGTGATAAAATTTTCATTAATTTCACTAGGAGAAGAATCAGGCCAATTGTAGCCTGATACTCTGTCACAAAGATTAGTTTGTTGTTTTGAAATCTTATTACACTCACACAAATAGTGCTGGAAGGGAGAAATGGATATATTGCATGGTATATTTATTAATCTCAGATAGAGAACATTAGTTTTTCTATGCAAAAATACTTTTCTCACCACTTCTCCCTACCTCCCTTTTTTTTTTCCTTCGCCTTAATTCACTTGGTCAATTTACCCTAAATTGTGATTCTAGGATTACTAAGTCATGATAATAACTGTACACATTGATAAAGCTCACAGCTGGACTTTTGCCTACTTGACCTCCTGGATTTTACAATAATGCTGCCGAAAGAAAATAATACTAAAATAATTAATACTAAGTTAAAAGGGGGGAGGGGGATGTCTATCACGCACTGTATATAAACACTATAGCAATTATAATAGATTGTACCAATCTCTTCCCTGCTACTATAGCTAAAATTAACATATTTCAAGATATAAGCCAGAAGCACAGTAAAAGCTACTATTTTTTGTTATCTTTTTCAATGTGAAACAGATGACTCATTTTTCATGCAGATACAGAAGTAGGTATACTTATAACAGCTATGACCACAACAGATAAAGCCATGATATTCAAGTTCATTCCCTTTTCTGAAGATGAAACCTTCAAAAGTCTAAATGACCCACAGACCAGCACTGTAAGTATCTGATCTGCAAAGGCACCACAGGATTTTAGCTGGGGAGGAAATAATTTGAAGCTTGGGTTAAAATTGGCTCAAAATTAAGAAGCTATGACCCACTAAAATAACAACTCGAATTCAGCCAGTAGCTGTTTTCATATTAGGGTAGAGTCCCTTAAAAAGCATGTGTTGTGATACATAAAAGGTTTGAACTTACACTATCTTTGCAGAGTTTATATTTTTAGCTAGGAAAATTCACAGGTCAAAACGTGTCACACAAGAGATTTACCAGTTTAAGCTAACTTCTACATTTAAACCTATGGACTAGACAGTAAGTTCTACACAAAAGAATAGGAAGTTCCATAAAGAAAACCAACCCATAACGTTCCATAAAAAACCCAATCCATAGTAACTGTGAAATTTATAGAGTAATTCTGGATTTACCTTGGAACTGAAATCCCACTATTTGTGTTTTGACCTCAGCCGTTAGACTAGTTTGGCTAATAGATACTGAGATACCGGTAGGTCCCAATAAAAATTGTAGAGCTAGCATTACTATTTCTAGCAGCAGATGCATGGGAAACTAATAGGATGGTCTGCATGACTTTGTTCATATTTTTTTTTCAAATTACATTTTTATTCAGTCAGCTCTGTCCATCATCTGCCCTTGCTGTGGTGCCCAATGACAAGGTAAGTGTTATTAGTACTGAATTGCCTGAATACAATGGAATCTGACAAACTAAATTATATTCTCAGATACTTACCAGTCTATGGACTAACCCTGTATAGCACTCTTGCCTTTTCGTAATTTAAGATCTAATGAGGATTATTTAGCAGCAGTTCAGTCTGACCTATAAATCTGAAGGTCTTTTCTTCTGAACATTTAAGGTAACCAGGGTTTGTGAAAATACCTTAATGACTATTCCAAGCCTTGCTTTCACTCCTAGAAATGTTTTTTTCCCTGACAGAAGGGCAAAGCACACAAGCCCTTCTAAGGTATAAAAAGAAAGCAAACAAAAACAATGCAGAAAAGGCACTTTGGCCTTATTGCAAAGTATATTAACCAGGGATACCAGTGTGCCGTACTGGTATCGAGGTCGTACTCTATTAAGTGTGCCTCTCTGTAGAGTTGACCTTTAGTCTTTTCTACCTCCTATTTAGCTCACATATAATTACCTTACAATAAAGACCATAAAATTATAGGTGTGAAATCAAAGCCCTAGAAATTTTATCTGTCCTGTGCTTTACAAAGGATATTTGCCATGTCTAATGTCTCATGAGACATATTCGAGAAACAAAATAATAAAAAAAAGCTTTACCACTTTATGTTCCTTTTCCTATAGTTTTAAGTTGAAAATATACAAAAAACCAAAGCAAAGGGACAGCAGACTACTGCCAAAAAAAGCGGTTAGAAAAACTCTAGTCAAGCTTTCCCTACCAATTCTTCTGCAATTAATTATTTACTGAAGTATTTCCCCTCCTTTTACTACCACAGTGCGAGTACCAGTTTCACTAATTATCTGTAATACAATAGCACCTGGGAATCTACTCCTCAGGTACATTATTGTACAAATACTCTGCAAAGAAAGAATGGGACAGAAGCTCCCTGTTCCATACAAATTACTGTACCCATAATTCTGCTTTATTAGGGTAAATCAGATACCATCACTGAATAGATTCTTACAATACAGGGATAAGAACTGGATGAAGCTCCAGGTTGGAACTCTGCATTTACTATTTACAACATGGCTACTTATCACTAAGTGTCTGCTGGAATCACAGGCAACTGTTATCACTTTCCATGGAGCTGAAACAGTATTAAAATGAAATAACACCCCCCCCCAGTTTCTTGTAATTTAGTTTCCACTAATTCCACAGACATTTCCCTCTTCTCCTGTCTGGAAAAGCTCAGCACAATGTGATATAAATCTACAGAAGAAAAAAGGAGATACAAACATTTTTTAAAATTAGAATTATCTCCTTCCTAAAATATAGCCTGAAGCTCCTGGAAATTAGTGTTTTGCTTTTCCTTAACTTAGCAATTTGGTTGTAACTGAAGTGGCAAGCGACACTACTGAGTAAGTAAACAATTAAATCATTGCACTTGTGAAAATAACATGAATTATTTCTACAGTCATCTCCATTAGTAGAAGATGGGGCAGGCAAGACCTGGTCTTACACTCCTTATGCCAACCTCTTCCCCACTCTGGTGGGAATCCTGCTTGGGAAGGGCTACAAAATTAACTGTAGGGATCCACTTTTCTTCAGGTTTAAGAGGCCATAATAGAAGTCATTAAAACACAGTGTGGATTTTGTCCTGTGACCATATGAGTCACTAATAAATAAAGGCAATGAAAAAAAAAGAGATTATCTTTTGTAATTGTATAATGCAGTACATCCTTATTCATTTACTTCTGTGTAAAACAGCCTTACTTTTCTACTGACGTCAATGAAAGGGTAAAACCTGGGCTTTTTAGTGTCATCAGTGGAAGTGCTAACACTGTCAAGCAGACAGCCATGTAAGCGATAATATCCTTTTGGTGAGGTCAGCTAGAACAGTAGGTTTTTAGTCACTGCATGTCACTTACAAGGAAATTTTAGCTTCTGACAGACGTGGCATAAGGTAAAACAGAATGTTCAAAACTAGATACCCAGTGAGTTCTGAGTCAATAATCTAATATGTACAGACTTGAACAAGGCTGGCCATTATCAGCACACATCAATTTTAGTACAAACTCTGTCCAAAACAGAAGTGAAAGATGTTAATTCAGAATTGGGCTTTAAAATTATTTGTTTCAATGTGAAGAGTTCAAATAGCCTTTTATCCAATTTTCAGATTACAGAAGTAAGCAGTTTGGTATCACCATCTAAAAAGACATTTTGTCCTTAACACAAAATACAACCTACTGCAACCCTCCAGAAACTCCAGAAAATACTCCAAAGTGAACAAAGAGGAATACGGCAACATCATATTTGAGGGACACATGCTGAACACTGAAAACCTTGTGGGGAAAAAATGAAAACCTGTTTTTATCCAGTGATCCTGCTTCCTCAGGAGCTGGTATTCTTCAAAGTCCTTAGAAATGGGGGTTACCTCTATTTCCTGGGGTTCTTCAGGCTTTAATCTCTTTGTTCAGCTTGAGCCCAGGTGCTGCTCCTGGCTGCCATCTTCCCTTGGGGACTGACTCCCTTTCACAAGATGAGCATGAGGTACTTTAAGAAGGTAGAATGCCTGGGGAGCAGTAAGTAGCAGCACTCGGTTGCCCTCCACTCCAAACAAAAGCATCTAGAGAAGACAATAGTAGAGAGAGCACATTAGCAGCTTGTATTTTCATGCTTTGCAAATCCAGGCACATGGAATCTGAAGGGGCTTAACATGCTGCCAGAGGAGATGTGTGGCCAGAGTCTGAATACTTGGCAACAAAGTGAAAAGACTAAGCTGTTTAAAAAAACCAACACAACGGAACACTTAGCCATAACGTAACTAATCCAGAAAATGCTGGCTTTGAATTAGACAAATTCCCGAATGGAATGTAGATAGTTAAATCCCAAAGTCTGAGGAACAAACCCATAGCTCTCTCTCAAACTAAACTGACTTGGTTTTACTCTCCAAAGTGCTAAATTCCTCAGATTTCAGGAATCTGAGCCAAGCTCAGTGAAGTGTAGAATTTGAAGGGTAAATTCTTAACTTGCTAAGAAAGAGATACCCAGATCAACAGATCAGTCATGTTTCTGGGAAAAAAAAAAAAAAAAATCCATCAGGGAAATGCATTCATCTCATTCTGCCACTGAAAACTACACAAATGAATTTCTATGCCTCTTGAGGAGAGCTGGAGAGTTGCAAGCAGACAAACAAGGATGACCCAAGTCCTCACACTGGCTGTAACACAGATCCTCAGCACCACACTGCCTGTTCTTAGGTCTCTGTACCCATCACTTTTATCTTGCAAGATTGTGGAGATTAATTTACAAGAAAGAGGCACACAGAAAATGCAAGTGCTCGTGTAACTGCTATTAGAACTATGGCTAACCTGACTAGGGAAGTAAACAAGTAATTGTTTTCTACTTTTTCATAGATCTATTTTCCTGAGAGACACGAAACCAGGGGTGATTACAGGTAATCACAAATATAATCACTCAGGAGAGACCACAGATACTGAGGGCAGCACAGGCTACTGCTTCAGAACATGGCTGTGTTTATTTGATCTGTGTTTATAGAGTAGCCCTTAAAGAGTGATGATGATTACATTATTATAATCTCATTTTAAATTTTTGAGATAAATGCTGACTTTGTTTTAGCTTATGGTAAGCCAAAGTTACTAATAATTCTACTCTGTCTCTACAATTCACTGTACCTTGTGTACTGTCTTGATGCAGGCCAGGCATGTCTGGAAGTAAATCAGCACATACAAGACAGCTGGAAATTTAAGCGTCCATCAAATTATTGTGGTATTCAGAGAAATTGTCCTTACTATTTCTGATCTGATCCTTCATTTGTAGCCAAAGTTTTGTGTAGGTGGGAAATATTCAACCATTTGATTTACTATTTTTAATTCAGTGGAATATTTATCTGAGGAGGATACAGGCTAGATGGAGGGAATGAAGGTGTTTACCCTAATTTGAGGTTTTAATACTTAATTGTGATATATTATCTGGAAGACAAACTAAAAACTTTGAGTTATTAAAAGCATAAACTACATCCAGAAATGAAGAAAAAGGGCCAAGCAAAAATTAGGACTATAACCTTGGTTATTCTCTGTAACTGTACCCTGCTTCAGCTTTCCCTTTGGGAATCGAGGATAGCTCTGTCTACTGAACTCATCTGTTGAGTCTCATTCTTTTTCTCTGGAATGAGTGAAACATCATTAAACATCATTCTTTTGACTTCTTGGAGATATTTTGGTGAAAATGCATCTTCCTTTTAACGATTTTGTCATACCTTCATTATTGTAGAGGCCACATGCCAAAACCTCCACAGGCTCCGTTTACTATTTACAGAACAAATTATGTCATTAGCAGAAGACAGCAATGCACACACTTCACAGAATGCACTGGGAACTGTGCCCTGGTCAAACTGGGGGAAAAGGAGATTTCCATTCCTGGTGAAATCTTGCATGTAAATTTGAGCTGTGCCTGCTGCGCTCGCTGGCCCGCAACAGATGTCTTCAACAACACTGCTAACAACGGACCAGGAGAGCTTTACAAAATAGTCTGGTACATCTGACAGCTAAAGTACAAGAAATACTCGTGATTCTTGTTATATGCATAACAGCATGGAATATGGAAAGATTTTTCAACACCAAAAACAGCAGAGAGAGGGGCAAAGGAAAAGGCAGCACCAAGAAATGGGCTGGTGTCCAGATGTATTTAAAGGAGGATGTGGATTTGGCAAAAAAAAGCAGGAATCTCACTAGAAGTTAGTTGTAAGCTCTATTTCTGAGAAATTTAATCAAAGAACATCAAATTCAATCAAAGAAAAATATTTGTAAATGCTAGATAAAGTAACAAAACGGGATATGAAACCTCAAATTGTTCCCTTAGAAAGTCTTATCAAACTGACAGCTGTTGTCAGATTTTGTGCAACAGATGAGGGCTCTGTTATGGTACCAAGGTCTTACTCTGGCAGCCATGGTGGTATATGAAACAATCCAAGAGGCCGGTGCCCAGGAAAGACAGGGAAAAGGAAGCAGAGGTGGCAGGGGGCATGGCACAGCTTCCCCTGGCTGGCTCCAGCTTTGCGGGACCCCTTCTGCTGTGAGAAGGTTTTCAGGACCATCACATCTTTCGTTACTGTAACTAGAATAAACGCACCCTACTCAGCAGTTGTTTAAGAAACCCTGAACTGAAACGTACAGATCTTTCTGGCCCTCGTTCAGTCTCTTTCCATATTTTGCACAAATTGATCCCTTTTGTGCAACTTTTTGTAGCTGGTATCACTGACGTATTATTTACTCTTTCTTAATTATACCCATATTTACATGCTTCCCTGTTGAATAAATATAATAGCCAAAATCTATAAGAAATGCTAACTGAGAGATAATTTTGTTCAAAAGGAGAGTGGCCTTTTTTTCCTTAGGGATGCTGGAGAGGTTGTCAAATTAATACAAGATAAAGAACTGTATATAATAGCATCTGAATGCTACCATTTGAGGAAAGAGTACAAAAAAGATGTGGATGCTTTGAAAATGCTTAAGTCGTTTGTGGTTAACCTTCAAACCTACACAGTTTTGATAGCATAGCAGATTGGCGTTTCCTTTTTTATTCAGAACCTAAAATGGACATTGCAATTGTTTAAGGAACATCCAGGGTAAGAGTGAAAACGTTGCCCATGCTGTAAATGCACAAGTCTAGAATTCTGATTAAAAAGGAGGCAGTAAATAAGTTACAGATGCTTTGGCACCCTGCCAGCAAGCACACAAGCACTAATGAGCTAATGCATAATTTCTTTCAAAGCCCAGTCTACAATTCAAATTATTTTTTACTTGCCTTGGTAATGTGTACCCAAACAACATTAACACAAGAGCAAAGATTCTTTTCAAAGCAGATTAACCACTGGTTAACTGGATTGGCTACAAGGGAATACCATACAAAGGAACTTCAAAAAGAAATATCTAGATTTTCATTTTCTGTCAGTGCTCACGTGACTTTCACGTAAGTCTTACCACATCTGTGTCCTATCTCACACTCAAAGTTTGTTAGCATCGATGTTTCTTTTCCTGGACTGGTTAGTACAGCTCCTTTCCAAGCCTCCTAATTCAACTTCCTCCCACCTAAGGCACTGATTTACCCTTCTCTACCATTTTGGATATCCTGGAAATCTAAATTTCAGGGAAAAGAGGTGGGCACCCCTCCAACACAGCACAGCTATCTGCTACAGTGGAACTGTTGGAGCCCTGCGCAGTCATTCCCCACTGCAAAATATTCCAAGAATTGTAAAAGTTATTTCATCTGCAAGCAATCAAATTATAAGAATGCTTTAAAGTATGTGGAGTGCAAAATTATTTCAAAAGCTATATCAAACTAAAAACCAATGGCCAAGAATGCCACTCTGCTCCAATAGTACACTACCCAAGTCCTCTCCAAGTACAAAAGCACAAAAGTAAGTTAAGCAAAAGGTAACTGGAATTTCTTATATGAAGCCCAAACATTGTCATTGCCTGGATTTATACCTGGACATGACTATAAAAACACAAACAAGAGTTGTCAAAACTGATAGTTCCCTCTTGCTTAATATGAAAGACTCTTCCAATAAAACTATTCCTTTGTGGGTCATTCATTATGGAAAGGCAGCTGACCTGCGCACTTGGACTGTGGAGCGGATTCAGTGGCACAGAGTGGATACTGCAAGAACTATCAGAAACCTCTGATGTGACGGTTTATTCTGCAAAATTCTACTGCTGATTACAGAGACGGTTTACTGTAACCTGTGACAAGAGGATGACAATAATCCTTTTCTTTCACACAAAGCAAATATTTTCCTGTAGTCTTTTCCTTTGTTTAAAAAATGAAGCTAGCTTCTTCATAACCCAGTTGAGAAAGTATCCCATAACATCACAATGTCATATTGAAAGCAACCTGAACACACCTAAAGAAGGGCTCAATGTCTCTTACTGGCTGTAAGGCCTTAACAGCACCATATTTCACATCCGGAACGCATACGTGGCAGCCTTGCTGAAAGAGCTACACTTCAAAATGGTCTCAGTTTTGTATGTGTGGAGGGGGCTGGCAACCAGATAATCCAGTTTACACTAAGCGTCACAAACATCACAACTTCATTGTGACTTTTCTTCCTCAAAACCTATTTTGAAATCAGCAGACAGTGGGAAGGAATCTAATTGTAAAAAATAGCAGGCTATTGCTAATGACCAGAGCTGTTAACTCAAGCACAGCAGCACAGAGGCACCAGCCATGTCTCACTCTAGAAGCTACTTCTCTGCAGTGATTCACACTTCGGTGACGTCACCAACCAATTTACCTAAAAAAACTCTCCAAGTAAATTGGACAGGAATATTTCTTTTTCAGCCCGTCTGAATCACACCTCACCGTGACAGCAGATGGGGAATCTACTCTTGCCCTTGTGAATGAAAGAACCATATGTGAAAGCAAACGCTGTGACTGAAACATTGTCTGCGGCACAGGAGGCTGTGGTGAGCTGGCTGCAGCGGACAAAGGGTGGCACTCACATCGCCTCCAGCCAGCGACAACTGCTGAATGGTAAATCACCGAATGTATTAAAGAGGGGAAGGTCAACAAGATGACTGTGATCGCATTTCTTTAGAGACAATTACAGTGAGAGGCAAATGGGATGATTCATTCCTAAATATAAATAGCATCAAGGCACTCCGAAAACCCAATCCTGAACACTTTCAAAATCAGGACTGGAAGGAGGTTAGCATCCCAATACAAGGAACTCGGCGGCTTCTGATATTAGGCTTTAGAATCTTCGCTTCAGGGTCACTGGTGTCGGAGAGGCTGCGTTCCCAGCCTGCCTCCAAGAAGGCACTCACTATTTGGGGTTTTGAGAGCAGGATTATGCACATGGGCCTAACAGATATTCGTTTGTTACTTTTACGAGAAAAGGGTTTCCCACTTATTTCCCCAAAAGCTTCGGAATATTTAGGTATATGCTTATATATTTAAGCAAAAACACCAAACCAAAAGCACCACACAGCACATTTTTCAGAGAATTGCATATTGTAGTACTGAAGTCCTCACAGCCTTACGTTAAGGTTGCTCGATGCGTTCTCACTGAGGCTATTTTTGCTACTTTACTCTAAACTGCTCTCCATGCCAAAATAGATTTTTAGGAAAAGCAGTTTTGTTAATCTGACAACAGGTACATGAAAGCTATCTTTTGCCTTGTTCCAAGAGCATCTGGTAAGTTACCTGCGACTGCAGGATACAGACAGTAAATTATCTCCTTGTTCTTGTATCTGTCTTGCTATCCGTAACACCAGAATTATTTGAAGAGAATAAAACTTGTCCAAGACTGTCTATTTTCCCTTGCACCTCCAATCTGCGAAAAGTGTGCTCAGTGTCCCAACAGTACACCATTCTAATTACCTGTTCAGGTACTGTATTTTAATTGAAAAACACATTTTAGTAATGAAAACTGGTTATGGCATTTATCTGCTCAATCACTTCCTTAGCAAGCAGTTTCCTAAAACTTTTTTCCAAACTATAGACTTGAGTACATATGGTGATAACTGGGTGTAAAAGCAGCCAAGTATATTTAGAAGAAATTGCTGGCAAAACAGCAAGGGTTTCCAATACTGGCATTCACTTTCAGAGAGGGAATGCAGAAGAAATGTGAGTTACTAAATAAGCAGAAAAGGGGAAATCAAGAGTCTGCTTTCTGTTGCTGGCTAAATCTTTGACACATAAATATGAGATGAAATCACAAAACCAAGAAGAAATATGAGCTGTTAAAACAAGTCTACATAAATAGTAAGTCTCATTTGTTGGACTCAGTGAAATTTATTTAAGGGCTAACACAGAGGACACAGGAGGCTGAACAAGGCAGGGAATAACATAATCCACATTCATGAGAAGACACCTGCTGCCTTGCAGCCTAGTGGGCTTGTAAACAAAGGTAGCAACAGTGACAATACTGAGCAAATAACGCTAAAAAGTGAAAAAGGAGTCATAGGAGGAGTATGGAGTGGGTCATCATCTGGACCTACACCACAGTAGTTTTTGGCATTTGTTACCATACAAGTCTGAGGAAAACAGCCTTCAGTTTATACTGTATACTGATTTTTGCCTCTGGCTTTGAAGGGCTAAGTTGTTGTACCTGCAATTGAAGAAGTCATGGCATCTTAAAATAGAATTAAGAACACATTGCCAATATTATTTTTTTTTCCTGTTGCTGTCAGTGACCTACAACATCCATTTATAAATATTGCTCACAAGTTTCTCCAGGCCCTTACTCACCAGTGTGGAAAGGCCAAGGACTGTTACTGCTGCAGCACAGCTGAAGAAAATTATTTCCACCCAGAGAAGAGGGCAGTGACCTGCTTTGCTCTTATATTAGCCAACTGGCATCTGTGCAGAGCTTCCTTGGTTGTTCTTGATTAAGAACTCAGATCTGCTTCTATTAAAAATAAGATGAAATTTTAAAGATAAGAAGAGCTCTCAAATAAGTTCATTTTACTTTGAAGCTGAAGAATAGGATTCTACCTACCCACAACAACTGTTCAGGGCAAACTGAGTGTTGTCCATCTAAAATGTTATTTCCCCCAATATTTCCATATTCTCCTTTCCTTATGTCCAGAATATTGCTTATTAGTGTTTGATTTCTGCCCATCTGAAACAGTTCAGAGAGAGGTACCAGCCATAGAGTCTACTCTCCCTCATGGCCCTGAGCATCATGAAGGGCTCAAATCAAAAGAAAGCTCTGCTGTGACGCCTGTGAGACTGATGCCATCTACCTGCTCATGGGACGTAGAAATCCTGTTGAAATGAGGCATGATTTTCCTCTTCAGACCAGGTGTTATGGACACTGTTTTTAGCTGCAGTAAACCAGAACTAGCATCTTTTAGGTCATATTAAGTTCCCCTTCAGACTGGGCACAGATTGATTACGTTACTGAGTATGTAATATGCCAAAACCAAAGCTTCTCTTCCACTCCTTCTCCCATGCTTGCACCAGGCTGAATTGCATATACGAATAGTGGTTTTGCTAAAGTGCCCAAGCTCTCAATGCCATCTTGAAAATCAGCCTGGTAATACTAAACAGCAAATATGACAGGAAGCCAATACGCATGACCAAGCAGTAATTACTCAGCCCAGGGCAGCACACACAGATTGAACTTGAGAACAATTTGAGCTTCCTTCTTCAGTTTGCAGCTCCCAGCTACAACAGCTACATGCCTGTGAAACGTGCCTTCAGGGGGTTGTCTTTTTATTAAGTGGGCCACTGCATCAGATGGCAACTGTTTATTGGCAAACCTGACCATTAGAAAGTTAGTTATATACTGGGCCTTGTCTGACACAGCTATGGAATGATCTGGCAGTACTGGTTGTGGATATCAATGGATAAGGACACTGAAGTGAATGCAAAACATTGACAGAAAGTACAGTAATTACTCAGGGCCTGATCTACAGTAAGGACACATTAGTTTTAGTGACAGTATTTCTCATGGAATGTCATTATTTCATAAGACTTTTGCATTAGGGTCCTGACCCTGTTCCCAGATTCTGCATGAACTGGAAACAGATGAAGTTGCAAGATGGTCTAATACACAATTTGCAGTTGATGAGTTTTTTTAATAGCTAATGCACTGCAGAATGTTTTGTTTGAGTCCCTAAGGTGTTTCAAAAGCCCAATTATATCATATAAGGTCAGCAGGCACTTATTTTTAAGTGCCCATGATTCAGTATATGCTTGGGTTCAATGGTCCCTGTATTGTTTTGATGTTTGTTATAAAATTTTCTGCAGTGATTCATTTGCATCTCTTTCTCCTTTGTTTGAAAGGGAATCGTTTAGAGTGGCTATTTTAAGGGTTGTTAAGTGGAATATCCTAAGTGTGAACACTCTGAAGAGATAAATGGAAACATTTAATATTTATGCTATGCTATTTTACTGTGTCTCAGTCACGTAAAATCAGATCACTATCCTACAGCTCTTGTTTTAAAAAGACAGCACTAAAAATAATAAAATGTAGCAATATTTGACTTGTTAACATAGGTGATGACTCAAAGTTAAACAATTCAGAGGCACAATTCTAGCACACTTACAACGCTGAAATAGAGAAAAACAAAAGAAAAGACTTTTCAATGTTCAGGAAATATTATACAGCCTGCTTGCTTCAGCCGTAGCTGCATCTAAAGCGATTTTGGATTGCATTAACCTCTTGCTCCTGCTTCTAGTACATCCCGAAAGTGTAGTTCATGTGTTCTGGCAGTGACACTAGTTCACAGAGTTCCCCTGTTTTGCTTCCCCCAGTAATATGCCTACATAACTGCTTGTGGGGTCACAGTACAAACCTAATCATTGACCCTTGTGCCAGCATGAAGAGACAGCTAAATACAACACAAAATCCCAAGTGGGCTGTGCTGCAGAAATCAGTCTGTTGTCAAAATACAGCCTCAAAGACTGCAGGCAAGGTATTGGTCTTGATTCCATGAGAAATAAAGCTATGAATATGCATATTTCACCAAATCAGAGCTGTACTTCATCCAGTACTAACTGGTACTGCTGTTCATAGGGCTCATGCACCGTGGCATAAGGACCCTACAACAGCATCCCTGAGCGATAATCATGGCTTTGTGTTAGATGCTAGTATCTCTGGTAGATACTTCTTCAAGCCCTGAACTATGAGACTGAACATACCAATTAAAATTGTTTTAGTGTCAACCAGATAAAGTTCTTGACCATATACAGATCTATTCCCTTCTTGAATCTAAGTTCTCAGTCCTATTTCAAGGACCAGGATCCATTGTGCTCGATGGTCAAAGGGAGACTTTGTTAATAGTATTTCAAGTGGTTCACCTACTTCTAACAGTGTCTAGTAGTATCCCATATTAGGGTTAAACCTGCATTCTCAGAACTGAAATTTGGCTGCTAAATTTAAACTTGAGCTTAATCCAAGCTCTCGCTTCAAAAATGTTAGTTTATACAGCTGACTGTGGTAAGTGTGGATGGAAATTAGTTATTGCTGAAGAAGTTCCTTACTATTTTAAAGCAACTTTACCAGCTATTTCTTTGCTGTATCTCTCATTGTCACACTGCTGGTCATAGCTAAAAATACATAGAATATTTTTTCATTTCTCCCCAGAACAGTAGGTGAGAGCAGTGAAATGGTTAGGGGTTTTCACAGCTGACATTCTGTGGCCCCATCCACATGTTTGTCTAGGAACAAGGTTGGATGAAGAAACTCAGGCAAAAATAATCCATTAAAATTAAACTGAAGATAAAACAAATGCTTAACTTGCTAATAAAGGTCTATTGGAGCACTGAGAAGACTGTATATCCCCCCTAAAGGAAAGGGATGCACCTACATCACCTCATGTGACAGTCACATGGCAGCTACTTTCCTCCTCCTCCACTAGGGTGCAACTCGATCCAGCCTTTCCTGGC
Source organism: Tringa solitaria (assembly GCA_026413425.1). Classification (NCBI taxonomy): domain Eukaryota; kingdom Metazoa; phylum Chordata; class Aves; order Charadriiformes; family Scolopacidae; genus Tringa; species Tringa solitaria. The sequence goes on from JAOXJM010000063.1 coordinate 36,179,236, forward strand.
CTTGAGAGTTTCATCCAACTCTAGTTGTTAATCTCAGATCTTCACTTGTGCTTGGTTATTCTTCTCATGGATTTCCAAAATGCAAAGAAAGCAAAACTCAATTTAGCTGCCAGCTCAGGATTTCCTACTCTCTGCATATTCAAAAACACTTCCACACATTTTCTTCCAATCTATTCCCAAAAAATCAGTGACAGAATTACAAATAACTATCTTGCTGCATGTTAATAGTGATCAAAAACAGCTAGAAAGTTTTGGTCAATATTAATAACTATTAAGACTTCCTCTAGTGGGACCTGCTTCTGTTAAGAGCTCTACATAACAGACTGTTGGCCTGGTTCCCATTGGAGAATTGGAATTTAATCTCCAGTTTTTCAGACAAGAAGGTGCTTTCAAATGAGGCAATTTAATCTTGTGCTCTTCCTGGTTAGTGTATTTGTCTAGGAGAGGCTCCCCTCTCCTTTGGAGGAAGTGCTGCTTTGGTCTCGGTGAATATTTTCTTGTGTACTGAGGGCAGTCAATGCAAAGCAGCAGCTGAGAGGACAGAAGACAAGCCTACAGTGATTTCTGCATCATTGTTGGTACCATTGGAACTGTAGGTATGTCACTGTCCATAAACCCACTAATCTGAGTTTATTTTTCCATCAGAAAACCTACATCCTTTATTTTACAGCTACATCTCTACATCAAGTTCTGTTTATTTCCCCTTTACTTCCTTAATTTAAAAAAATATTGAGATGAAAAAATAGCAAGGACTTTTACAAATGATTCCAGCTAAAATTTTTTGAATTTTCAATGCAAGAAATGCCACTCTTTTCTCTTCTGGGTTCAGACCCCAGAAAGTACAAAAAGAAAATGGTTCACTCTGCTCCCATTTAAGTCAAAGGTAAGACTCCCCTCAACTTGGATGAAAGCATACTCAGGCCAACAAGAAACAGCACAAAGTAGAAGTTAGTCTGGTCTCCATAGCAGCCTAATTAGGTAGGATTTGTTCCCCCTTTTACCACATAAGTTACCTATTATTAGAAAATAGCCTTGTGCCCCTGATGAGAAAAGTAGCATTACTGTGTGTGGTAGTACAATAGAACATCCTGATCACATTGTCTATGGATAATTCACTGTATTTCTCCATCGTATGGCTGACTGCATTTTTAAACAACTTAAATTACTGCTAAAAAAGTTTTCATCCCTGTTATCTTAAACAGTTTCTTTTCCCTACCCTCTAGCTTCTTGCTCCTAGTTATCATCTGACAAGATCAAAAGCTTAAAATGTACTCTTCTGCTCTTTATGCTCCATAGTCCAGTACAAATGGGAAATGAGGTCATTTGCTTTAATAAAGACCTATATTAAAGAACTACTGATTTGTCTGGGAAGCTCTTTAGCAACTTTGTACCCACTGTGAATTTATGGGACACAAAGCAATTCAAACTCTAATCACCAGTTACTGTTATGAGTTTTATTGTTCTATAAACTGTATAAATCCAATAAAGTTTATTCAATATTGCAATTAAATGACCCTTTGGTTTTATCTGATAAGCTAAGTGATCTGTAAGCTAAACTGTTTGCAAAAGTATTTCCCTAGTTACTCCTAAACTGTACCCATGGCACATCAGACAATGAATAAGTGTCATAATAAATTAAGGCAGTAGCATTAGCACTCATTTCATATCCCTATTGTTTAATAATGAAATTCAGTAAGAAGAAAGTACTGTTGTTCCATATTGTTCTCCACAGCTATAAAACATCAACAAGCAAACCACCAATAAACAAGAAAATGTGAATTTACTGGGGCCATATCCTAATACAAATGTTTAGATGGTCAAGGAATCTCTTCTGTAATTGAAATCCCTGTATTGGTGCCAGACTTCTACAGCCAAGGAAAACTTTGCATTTTGGTGGATTTGTTGGGAAAGGTAAGTGTACCTGCTTCTGAAACAGCTCTAACAAGTACCTTGAAACAAGCTTCAGTTTATGGTAGGTCAGTTTTCCAGCTACACCTACAGGAACCAGGCTTCTCAAAGGGGACAGCTTCATAAACCAGCAAGAATTATCACCCTTCCTTAAAGAGTAACAACTAGAGATTATCATATACTTCCTATTGTGAAGGGAATAGGTGAACTAGTTTAAATGCCAGTCTTCCTGTTCCCTTCCACTCTGAACAACTGATTGTTTCATTCATTTATACTCTCTACCTGTCAATCACTTCCTCTTGCATCCACTAAAAATATACTGCTTTTGTCACCTGATTCTTAAAACCTTCTTAATCAAATAAGAACATGCTATTTTACTAGTCCAAGGTGGGAAATATTTTGCATGACTGTATGTAGAGTAAAGCTGCTTCTGTGCCAGCAGAACAACTTCAGCAATTTCTACACATTCACAATCTAAGAAGGAAGTGAACAGTGAGAGCTCATCTTGAGTCAAGCAGCAGAAATTCAAACACCTATTTCCCCCATCCTCCAGTAGAAGTAAGCATCTTCTCATTAGCTAATCCCTTGAACAGGATCAACAGCTTTCTATAAAATTGATCTATACATTTGATCAGCAGAAAAGTTAGTTTTACTGCCTGATGGAAATTATTTTAAATAAATGCAGTCTATGCTTACAGCAGCATTTAAGACTGGTGGAACGAAACTTCAGCCCCTTTTTACCAGGTTGGTATTTGAATGATCCTCTTTGGAAATTGAAATACAGCCAGCCAGCTGAGACTGCTTTTGCAATTTTAAATTCTTATTTATAATTCATAGAAAATAAATACCTACTCTGAGCAGTTTAAAGGAGTGGTTTTGCACTTTTGTAGCAAGGAAGGGAAATTTGTATGAGCGAATTTCCTGTGTTTTATAATGGGGGGGAAGTTTTCTTAGAATTGAGGCTGATTCCATAGTTTTTTACTTGTAAAATAATTAAACTCACCACCTGTATGTTTGGGCCTATGTTAAGTAACTCTTGACTGGAAATACAGCTGAAATACAGCAGGGAGAGGCAGGGAGACAGTGGAAGCACACCCGGGGCATGGAGTACAGCATGTTCTGTTTAGGCTTGGTATGGAACCCTGCATAGAAATCAAATGGAAAACCAAAAAACACATCTAAAGCAAAAAGGACATTTTTCAGTCATTTTTAGAACTGAAGAATCCCATCTAGAGAAAACAAATTACTGAAATCAGGTAGAAATGTTGTGGAAGACAATTTTATAAGCCTGTGGAAGCTGCAGGACTGCTCTGTCCCAAGAGCTTTCCAAATAATGCGATAGAGAAGGAACAAAAATGAGTTAATAAGCAGGAACTCCTTTAATTTAATCTAATGAGCTTTTTTGGGACAGAAGGAACTAACTCCTTGAATAAAAAAAAAAAGACACAATAAAAATAAAAGACACTAGCTTGAAAACTTAAATGAAATTCACATTTTGCTCACTGAGAAAAGGACAAAGTTTAATTTAAATACAGATCATTCAGAGCAACGGGGACACTCCCCCTCCTTATCCAGGGATTCTTATCCTTTGAAATATAGCCTATCTTTTACATTTGTCTTCTTAAAGACAGTTTTAACTTTTCTTTCTAGCATATATATATCTCTGCTGAGTAAAATGACCAGGAGAATGCAAAAAATATTAGCATCTTTTTATGGTGCAGGATTCTGAATATACTAGATGTCAGGTGATTAGTCCATCTGATTACATTCCTTTATTCTTAAATTTGTTTCAGGAAAATTATCACTAATGTGCTTAATCAACAGTTTTGATGCAGTTGGATAAGACTTCCCCTCAGAGATATTCAGAGATTCCTTTTTTCTTATGAGTATTCATTTCCTTACAACAGTAATACCTACAAATGAACCAAGTCTCTTATTAATATTTGGCACATATTTTAGATGGAGCCCTCTGCAAAATATAGGTATTTTGCTTATCTAAGAAAATGTCATTTGAAAAGTATCCTCAGGAGCTATTCCTTGCAGTCTTGCATGGAAAGAAGTCCTTGCAAGGAGCATCACTGTGAGGATATTAGAGTATTTAGTTGGGAAATTCACAGTAAAAAATTTACCAATTTATCTCCCAGACATTAGCATTCTACTGAAGTCATAAAGATGAACTTCCTATTTTTAGCAGTCCAGAAAGCATATTCTGCCAGAATTACCTTAACATTCATGCAGTAAGCAGTCAGGGGAGCTGAAATTGCATTTGCTAAAATCTAAAGCCTGACAGTTCAAATGTCAGATGTTTATAGTGACATGCTGATGATTTTGACAAGTCCTCTCAATCTCCCATACGTAATTTTTTGCTTTCATGTTGAAAATGTGCAATACTTACTCAGACCCAGAAATAACACCAGCTAAAAAGGGGCCAAATAAGACAAGTTTCCAGTCCAAAAGCAGCTTAAAAATGAGCACTGAATGATTAAATAAACAAACCGAAAATGAGAATAGAGCCACTAGTGTACAAGGAATGTAAACATTAAGTATATTTTTAAACTTTTTTCCATCCCCAGACTGGTGCAACACCTTAAATAAGGCAAATGTTTGCTCTGGAACTGAAACAGAGGTTTGTAAGCACCATCTTGATCTTTTCGATTGATGTACAAATGCATCTATATTGACAAAGTTCTGTTAGTCTAATCGGCTCGGTAAGCCAGTAATGATCCATTAGTGTCCTATTTGTGGAGTTATAATATATTCCTATGTGTACACATGGATGCACACTTCCATTTTATATGTACCTATAAAAACATGCATATTCAAGTTCCCATTTCACAAAGATATGGCTAGTTAGCCTAGTAATTACACTTATGTAGAAATCTATGACAAGAAAAATGCATTAACTCCTCTGACAAACATATTGCCTCTGAGGTTAAATGAAAAGTCACGTTATTCAAGTGTAGCTCGATCTTTCACATTGTCACCCATTTAGATCAAAGATTCCTCACTTTGTGCAGTGGGAACCCAATAAGGATTAAAGTCTCAACTGAGACATTAACAGGAAAGGTTAGTGTGAGAACTGTGAATACAGGTTTAGTCACGGGCAATATTCTTGTATACAACAGAGATAACATTCAGGCTTTGATATATAGTGTCATAGGCAAGTAAAAGGCAGCAATTTTAAATGGAAATACTATACATTTAAATATTCATATTCTTGTAATCAGTTTGGGAAAAAAAGAGAAATCTCCTCCTGAAGTACCTAATTCAAGAGGCAAAACGTTCTCCTGGAAACTTTCTCCTCATTTTCAACATTGGTATGCAGTTCCTTCCACCTCTAGAAACAACACTAATTACATATTTCAGTCACCCTGAAGATATGTGTAGCCATACAGATGGCTTATAGAGCAAACACAGCAATTAGTGTGTTATCCAACCTGTGTATCTATTCTACACGTGCATATATATGCACTCTAACATTTTTATTCAATATCATTATTGCCTTGAAAGCTACAGATTACATATATTTCATGAGAATGTATTTTCTCTCCACAATTTTAGTAATAATTTGTACTGTTGTAATATCCCATCTTGCTTCTCTCCCCCCACACCCCCAGGATACAGGTGGGGAGAAGAACAGCCATATTAGGTCAGAAAAAATCCTCTGTTTCAAAGATTAAGGAAAAGTCTGCATCTGTGTTTGAAGTTAGCAAATGAGATGGATCTCTAAAACTGGACAGTCAACTAGCTTGAGTAGACTCTTTTTTTGTACTAGAAAGAGCAACCTCACAGATGACACTGTTAACAAACCTGAAGTAGGAAGAGCTGCCCTTATTCCTGTCCTTTGGCCAAGTACATATAGAGCAGGCATTAAAAAAAGAAAGCTAAATTGGGAAAGCATTGAAAAGGTGACTGCGCGATTCCCTCCCCTGCTGGCCCAGGCTCCCTGTCACTCACAGAAAGGGCACCAGAACAGCAGAAAAACAGAGGCAAGATGACTACCGAGGGTTCAAACCTTGCCCTTTGATTCTCTCCACTTGCTGAAACCTTTTAACGAAGGTAGAGGTACTGTGTCACAGCAGCATTGCTACATGCAAAGAGCCTCCTTGAGAGGAAAAACTAGAAAGAATGGCAGAAACCAGCCTCTGGTGAAGGAGGATTTTAACATTTGGGTATCAAAGTTATACATTAACCTTAGCATACCTGGTGGTCCTGAGGGGTCTTGTGCCATCAGGAGAGCTGCCAGCCACCTCAGGCCGGGCACATCCATGTCAGGGAGTGCCCTCCTCAGCCCACAGCGTCAGCCATTTCAGGGCAGCTCTGCAGCACCAAGATGGCCGCCTCACCATTGGTGGTGGCAGCCTCCTCAGAGCTAGGTGATGGCGGGAAAAACAGCCTCCTCACCAGGCAGATCCACAGGGAGAAGTCTGAGACCACAGCAGAACACCACTCCACAGGTGAGGGTGCCCATGGCAGGTACAGCCACAGCTGAGCTGGAGACCACTAGCACCTCACAGCTCAGGGGGAGCTAATAGTCCCACTTGCATTTGAATGGAGCCTCAGGCCCTGTGGGCAGGGTGTGGGTGCGCTCCCCAGGTGAAGCTGGTCATGGCCATTAGGGCCTCAGGGTGCTGACAGCTGTCTCTCTGGTGGTGGTCCTAGGCCTTCCTAGAGCCGGTTGCTGAGGGGAGGATGGCTGCCTGGTCTGGCCGGGAGGGAGTGGTCACAGGCTGTGGCATCAGCTACCCTGTAGTGGGTACTGGTGGGGAAAATGGCTGCCTTGCCTCACTGGGGGTGGTGGCAGGCCTTGGTGCTGGCCTGCCCCACTGAGCCCTGCATGGCCACAAGCAAGGTGCAGGGCAGGGAGAGGAGACATCTGTCTTCCTCCCCACTGACACCACTTAGGTGTTGTCTATAGCCCAGTGTGTCCTTCATCCCTTCTTCCTTCAGGGCACAGAGATGAGGAAAGCAGTCCGTGGCCCGGCAGCGGTGGCCATCTCTTCACCAAGATCGACTAGGCATGGCTGTTCCCTCAGCGGTGTGGAGCCTGGGAGGACTTCCAGCACCACAGCGGCTGAGTTGCAATGCCAGTTAATATTCAGGTATTAAGGTTTTCTAAGCTATTCCATGGGATTCCTGCTGAGCAGCTTCAATCTAAGGGTCCCAAAGGGAGGAAAATACCAGCAATAAAAAAAGTAAGCACTCAAAAGCAAATAATCAGACATCAAATTATAGGTTAGTGGATCCCCAGTGTAAAATCAGGTTTACCTGATTGCTTTTCTTATCAATGCAAGCTAATTTTCTGTTCACAATAGGATTGACAGGAGAGAAACAATTACTGGTTAAACATGAAGGTTCAAACTGAGTAAACTTTAATTTGTAATCAGCAAAAGCCCCAACTCAGCCATTGCATTTTATAAATAGCAGTTTAAATTTGTTATATGGGCTTTGTTATTCAAATGGGAAAGGAAGAAAGGATTTAAAAATCAATGTAAATGGGCAGATGAAAAATTTAAAGGTAGTATATTGGAAATGCTATATGAGCGTTAATTTAGAAAAAAAAATCCCATCAAAATACCTTCATCTTGTGATGCAGTTTGTGATGCAATGTGCAGTAATAACGACAAATAATTTAATATACTCCAGAATTTCCCAAACCATGGCAGAGAGCTTACCCGCAGCTCTTAGTCATTAGGATAGAGAGGTATTGTTTTGTTGACCTATTTACAAAAATAAAAAGATTAATTTTGATATCAGTTTTAGGACAAAAATGGGGACGAAAACAAGCAAGGGCTGGGGAATGTCACCAGGTGCTGCTAGCACAGGATCGGGTCTCCAAAGGGTGTGACAGAAGCCAGTTAAGCCACCCCCAGTTTGTGCCGGTTTGTTCTGAATTCCCCCCACGTCGGTGGGAGCTCCCCCTCTGAGTCACGGGCCGGTAGCCTGGCAGCCATCCCGGTTGCCTCCCACCCACTGCTGCCTGAGCAGCCGCCTTCACCCAGCACAGAAACTGCACTCAGAATTTCTGCTGACACACCGTGCCTTCGTGGGTGTACAGCCTCGCACGGGAAATCCTCCTGCGTGCGTCTGCTTGCTGTTGTTCAGCTATCAAGGCCCTGGCAGATTGTGTAGGCTTATAGCTATGGTTAAACTGCCCGTACTGTGGAGGAAAGGAGGACACGTTAAAAAAATCCTAGGTTATGAACTTCAAAAGATGATTCCTAATATCCACACACAAGAGCTTCATGGCTCTGGCCGGGAATGTGTCTCAGTGGAAAGTAGCGTTTTGTGCTTTATGCTTCCTGCCCTGTGCAGCACACTGGGTGGCCTCCTTTCAGACCCCATCACTTCATCCCCAGGAGCTGGCGGAATTAGCAGAGTGCCCTTGCCAGCTTAGCAGAGATGACAGGAACTAAGGAGCTGCAGGACTGTGACAGAGGCAGCTGGGTATAGTTCACAGGCTGCACCGTCCTTACTCAGTGGTGATACAGGAGCTCTTAATCTCTAGAGTCCTCCTTACAACACTTTTAACCAGCAGCCATTGATGTCAATATTTTCTGTGTTTAAAAAAAAAAAAAATCAGTCAAATGTTTGGATGCTCCAGGTCTTTGGTCAAGATGTTTCTAAGTGGTATTCCAGAAATAGCACTAGCTTTTATTTACTCTGTAGCAGGACCCATTAATTTGCCAAGTGCCATTACGTAACAGCAATTAATTACATTATTTCTTCGTTACTAGCTGTGAGCATAGACCGTTTCCACAATGTGCTGAAATGTATTTCTGAAGCTCTTCTCAGTAGCTCTGAAGGGAAGATAAATGAGGATGAGCAGAGTGCCTAGATTAACAACAAATGATAAATCCAGGCCCCTTCATTGAAGCCAAATTAAATAGTCTGTTGTAGGCCTTGACCTGATTCCAGTTACTCATTATTTTTCTTGTCCTTTTTCACCAAACAGATTTTTAAAAAAATATCTGGGTCTGCCATGTGAATAGGCTATACACTTCCCTTAGACATATGTACCTTCAGAAATTATTCTCGCAAGCTATGGGTAGTTTCAGATGGCCTCAAAAGTTGTGAATAATTTTGCTGGAACCTGAATTTAATTCTCCAGCTAAAGAAAAAACCTCTTGTTGTTAAGAATAGTGTTTTGTCTACCTTGTTTTAAATACTACAAGCTCTATCTGCTTGGAAACAATTCCAAATGTTACCATCAGGACATGAATCTTAGTTTAAATCTTAGAAAATTACTTCCTTTGCTGCCTTTGTTTTCTAACTTTTCTTTGGCTATTCGTACATTTTAGTATACTAATGTGTCCAGAAGAAATGTGTAGGCTAGTTATTGTATATTATTCTAACATATGTACTATACTGTTCATATCCCTACATCTTCTCTGTAATAACTGATCTTCCTGTCCCTAGGACTTAGTCTCATGTATTAGAGAAGACTCCTGTGTAGATTCAAAAGCACCCCTAAACTACACTGCCCTATTTTACCACAGTGTCATTGTCAAAGAGGAGATTTGCCAGATGTCTTAGATATTTCATTATTCCCTCAGGAGTAAACCTACCTATCCTAGAGTAAAACTGAGATTGCACAGGAAGGACCAAATTCTGTTTTCAGAGACATTGAATTTACTGGACAAATTCAGACAGAATCTTGGAAATTAATCTGTATCCATACTGGTGCAACTGGGGTCAGAATCTGGCTAAAGATTTGTTTTCAAACAAAAAGTTTTGGCAGCTGATTGCTAAACTGAGTCCCTGTATGTTAAGCGCCTCTGCTTTTAAACTGCTTTTGGCCCAGGTAGGCTCCAGATTCGTGCGTGTGTGGAGGCGGTCATGACAATTCTAGTGCATTTGCTGAGCAAAAGCTTGTTATTTAAACACAGTGTCAATTCTGCTCCTCCAGAGGCAAAATGCCAACCATGAGAGGACATAATCATGGCAGTAAATAGGTCCACACATGTGTTTCTTAAGTCACTTAACAATACAGTTCTAAAAAAGCCCAGAATAGCTGCACTATCCCTGATTTTTGCATGTTCTTTGGGCTTAGGTTAGGGGCCTCCAGGGTCCTCCCTCTTCCTCCTTCAGCCCTGATTATCTCCTACCTATCACAGGTTCTTTATTTCTCTTGTGTAGCCCCTATAGAGTGGTTTTGACTGGTCCCCCAGATGATTTTATTATGTTCACAAGGAATTTCTTTCTCTTCTTTGGCCCAGACGAAGCTTCCAGTCATCCCTGACAGGCCTGCGGCCCTTGCAAGCCAGCGCTGCCACCTGGTCACTCTTTGCTCTGTTTTGCTGTGTTTGCTGACCCCACATGTGATAAAACAATTCTACAGCTGGAGCCACCATACAAAGAAGTTTCAAACTGTCACAGTATAAGTTAATGCTTCACTGCTCAAAAAAAAGAAGGGTGCATACGGAAATAAGAGAAAGTGCATTTTTGATCTTCCATCTGTACACTTCTAAGGGCATAAAACTTTTTTTACTGATCCAAGTTAATAAGACTAACACTGCAGTGAAAAATATTTTATATTAGACCTTTTAAGACAGGAATTAGACTGGCTGTTATGGGTATGTGCAAAGGTACATGAAGATCTGTGTCTGCATAACAACCTGTGTCTGAATAACATGCATTTCCATACCTCCTTTAAACAACCATCTCTGTGTCTCAAACTGCCATCCAAAGGTTACATTTTAGAACTTTCTACTGATTCCTGATAATCAAAATATGTCCCTATTCTGATTAAATCTGAACTATAGCAGAAAAAGCCCCTTTGGCAACCTCGGTACTGCAGTTCCTTTTTCCAAAAACAATGTTGCTGTTGACAAACAGGGATTTATATTGAGCTGTTTTGGTAGAAAGGGCAGTGATAGGACAGGCTTGAAGGCAGAATAACCTGATCTTTCTCCGATGTGGCATCTCTAGCAAAGCTTTTTGCATCGGGACTGACAACAAAGGGAAGCTTACCCTGATTCTTCTTCTGTCATACAAGTTATTAATTGGACACCAAATACAATTTACCCATCTAATCTAAAGAAAAACAAAAAATCAGTTCGTAGGTATCAGCACATTTTTAGGCACGCTTACAGTAAGCAATTTTACAAGGTGTTAATTGCATTTCCAGGACTGGAAATAAATATAATCAGATCAGAGACGGTAGGTCCCGAGCCCAATCAGGGCAAACAGAAATTGTAATCTCTAACTATTCCCTATAGAAAAATTTGGTGTGTCTTAATTTGACATGTCGGTATTGAAAGGAAAAAACCTCTGACTTATGAGAGCAATGAATGCATAGTCCATAGTCATAAGGTCTGGAAAATCTGTCCACTGCTCGAGGGGAAAGGAGACAGTGAAATCACATACACTGTGAAGATCCATACAAATTAGATAAGCAAATTCTTATTTTTAGCATTTGCCCAACAGCAAAGACAAGGGAACAGCACATAAACAACTCAGAAGGGAACAAGTAACCTACGCTAATCCAGGGTACATTGAAACAGTGAAGTTTCAGATGCAGAGTGTTCTCATATAAATGAAGAACATATAACTCATATAATTGAAGAAAAAATGTAATCGGCAGTGAAATAGGGAAGACAAACCACATATTTCTGTCCCTACCTTGCCACTCCAGTAGTGGTCTTACAAAATGCTAACTGTCTTTTGCTTGAAACTGAAGGCCAGAGCAAATCAAAGACTTCACTTGCCCAGATTTATGAAAGTATCTCGGCACTTAACTCTCATTAAGCTCCCACGGAAGTTGAATGGGTTTTAGGAAGACAAATCTCTGAGGATCCAGGTCTTTGATATCTAAAATAAAATTTGGGCTTAATTTGAAACCCAGCACCAAAACAGTGATTTTGAAGGTTTTTTTAACCATCTGGAGATGCCTGACGTTTTTAGTTATAATCTGCCCTGCTTTTCTGATAGGGGCATAAAGATAGAACAGCTCTGTAGCATAGGGAATATGGAAATCAGTCTTGAGCTCTTTCACTCTGATATTTTAAGCAGAAAGGATGAATAACATGCATTTCCATACCTCCTTCCTGAGCAACTGCCTTTACCAGAAAAGGAGATGCCACCAATACGTTTCCTCTAGGAACCTCTCGAGATAAAAAAGGAAGCTCTGATCCCTTCTGTGAGTAAACGGGCCGAGGGGGTATCATTCGGAAGAGGAATCAGAGCTGCAGAGTCTGAAGGGACAGAAGATCCTTCCTGACTGCAGAGAATAAAATATATCTCCTAGGATATGGGAGAATATAGGATATGTTCTCCTAGAAGCTTATCGTGTTTAAAATAGCTAAAATACAATCAGGATTTGTGCATGCTATAAACTCAACTAAATTGTAATCCTCTCCACTGATTCAATTTTGTTTGTAAGGAAGGACAGCAATTAAAGATGCCATTAACCTAGTGATGAGTATGTTTCCATCCTCCACGTGACTCTTACTTGAGCATCTGTGTTCTTGTGAGCAATCCTGTGATTAAATTCATGATCTCTGTAAAGATAATCTCCTAATTTCTACTTACTTTCTCTGAAAAATGTGTTTGTCTGTAATGTGAAGGCCATACAATTAAGTGTATGTAGCTTAAAGTAAAGCCACTTTTTGGAAATTATATAAATTGTATCTATTGAATGATGTTCTCAGTTCAAGACAAAGATTTTTGTTAGGATGGGCCAAAAAGATTTTCAAAATATTATCGCTTCAGGCTCTGTAGGACAAAAGGAAATGCTTTATATATCTGCATTGGAAGAAATTTGAACAATAGCAGCCAAACTGAGCATTTAAACCATTTTCCAGAGCAGAATCTCCTGGAACAGGGTCTGTTCTTTATATACTGTGTGGCAGTGTACCCACACACTGCTTGTGGAAAAAAACTGTTTAAGGGAAGTCTCCATACTTTACTTGGAACAGGTCAGCAAACAGCAGCGTATTTACTAGCTTTTTTCATCACCCTTTTAGAAAGATCAGTTGCAATAGCATGGGCCTAACAAAATTAGAACCAGTGAGGGGGGGATAAGATCTTAACCCAGAAGAGGAAAAATAAGGGTGAGGGAGTTTTAATTTCAGCTGAGTCTGATGAGCTTTGTCATCCTGGGATATTTACAGAAGTAACTGAAGCAGTTCCACAGCTCATAACAGTTCTCTTTAAAAACTGGTACACAAGGGTACCAAGTGAAAAAAAGAAAAAAAAACCCTTAGTTCCTATTCAAAGGAAAAGTGAAGCAGTTAGCAGCTGGGAAATATAAAATTATAAATAGAGTAGCTCTGCTTTCAGTGAATTTCGCTCTCTGTATAATATGGAAATATTAAGATTCCAAGTAATATGCAGCCTCAAAATTACAGACAATTGATTAGCTCAGTCACAAACCCCTTTTCTGTGTGCACCAAGCTGCCCTGGGACTCTCACTTTGTCTGAAAGTCGTATGTGTGTAAAAACAGGTGATTCCTACCCTCCTGCTCAGGGTTTGCCTTACCTGCTCCCTGGCTGCCTCCTGCTACCTGACAGTACAAATATCACTGACAGTTTAATGTAACTCACCACTTCCCATTCACTCTTTCTCTCCAATATCACAAGAGTAGAACATATTATATAAAAGTCAAATAAGAGTTGATGAGAAAAAGCAACTTACAAATCCAGACTGTTAAAATGCGTAGGATTTTGTCTTTGACTTCCCTGTGTATTAGAGATTTCTGTTACCCCCAAATTCTTTTTCTGAAAAATCAAATAACATGGCTATTTATGATCTGATCATGGGTCTAGCCAAAGGGAACTGGAAGAAATACTGTGCTACTGATCAAGGATGTGGCCTTTGTTTCTAAATACTGGCCAAGCAATAATTCTGAACAGTAGCTTCCTAGCAATTGTGGTTCACTGAGTGAAATAAAAACATCGCTCTGGTTTGGGGAGCATTACAGATATAACCTGAGCGAAATACAATCTGAGCACAGCCAGAACTGATAAAGAGCACAGACAATCTTTGCTGTCACCATCACTATAGACACTCAGCAAAATACAGAAAGACTCAATGCACAATAAATGTGATGAAAACTTCCAAAGTTGGATATAATAACATTAAAAAGAAAGACTCAGTTTCAATAACCCTGGTTAACCCAGGCCTCTTTTAGCAGTAATGAATTTTGAGTGTCCACTCCTGCTTCATGTGGGAAATCTCACTTGTGGTTACAGAGACCGACTGACCTTCTTTGAAAAATCCTATACATGACAAAATGGAAAAGAATATGTTCTAGTTAGATACCAGCCTGTTGTCAGCCATACGCTATTTTGGGAATCCCACTTCCAATACTGTAAGTCAAGCCACGATATTGGCTTCTGTCAAGGATACAGCTTTATATGAGTTTTCTACCGAGATCTTAAAAAACTATGACTGTAAAGATACTTGAATCAAGATTATAGTCATTCAGGAAATTAATTATTCTGTAACGAAGAATATTACATGCACCTTTTTATGGCATTTGAGTATAATTCAGCAAGGCACTTAATTGTTCACTGCTAGTGAACAATTCACTTCAGGATATATGTATGCATCTTGCTGAAGTAAAACCTAAATTACTGAGGACAAACTTCTGGGTCAAATTTTCAAAAGAAACTTTTCATTTTATTGCTTGACCAAATTTTTTTATTGCTAGGAGTCAAAGCAATAAAATTTGGAAGAATTCCAGTGTCATTGCAGGTCTCTCAACTTCTACAGACTCCGCTGCTGGAAGACAAGATCTTCTGTGAGCACAGGAAAGAGTGAGAGGTCTGCTTTCTATGGGCTTGTGTTCTTTATCTCCACGAACGCTCACCTACACCATCATATTAACACAGTTTCTCGCTCTGTGTCTTCTAAAATGGCCTCAGACAGCGCTTGCCTGTGGATTGCCCCGCTGGCCTCTGCTAAATGCGGGGTGGGACACCCAGGCTGTACCACTGCTGCCTTCAGCACTAGTGCAGATTTTCTCTTCTGAACAGCCTTCAGTTTTATTGACACTTAATTATGAATTAGATGTCGATTTTTTTTGTCAAATTTGGCTAAAATTATCCCATGGGTATAAAACATCTTCAGGGAGATAGGACGATGCTATTGCTAATAATATGATAGTATAACTCTCATTTTCATAAGAAGCTAAGCTATAAAGAAAATGACTGTCAGTGTTAAAGAAATGTGCTTCTAGGAGAGGGCATTATGAAGACTATATTCTCAATGGACCAAATCTGCTGTGACTATAACTTTTCTGAGTTCAGTGGAGTTCTCCTAGGACTTCAGCTGATTCCT
The DNA here is from genome assembly GCA_026413425.1 of Tringa solitaria. Taxonomy (NCBI): domain Eukaryota; kingdom Metazoa; phylum Chordata; class Aves; order Charadriiformes; family Scolopacidae; genus Tringa; species Tringa solitaria. The sequence goes on from JAOXJM010000063.1 coordinate 36,194,429, forward strand.
CCTTCTCTCAAAAGGCAAATCTGGGAGAGAATTGATAGTCTCATTTCTTTCCTTGGCTGAGAATATCCAGTGATTGAAGTCACTGTCCTCAAGGAGAGCATTTTTAACATCTTGTCTAACAAATTCCATAGACGGTGACCTCCAGAGTGTAAGAGGTTTCTGCTGTCTGTAGGTTTTCCAGAGGCACTGACAAAAGACAGATAGGAGGGAAAAGTTCAGTGTGTACCGTGGGAAGGTCTGGGGAAGATTTTCTGGATCCAGCTCATGTTCTTTTTTTACTTTTTTACCTTTCCTGGATATTGGTGGAAAATAGATCAAAAGTTCCCAGAAAATGTGTGATTAGATATAAAAACAGAGTAGTGCCTGACACAAATAAGTCTCAAACAAGTGCCTGTTTCTGCTATTTTTACTGGACTCCTCAAAAATGCTTCTTACTGTTTGCATTTGTGTCCTACCTAGTAACTTACTTCCATAAATTCAAACAGACTTTGTTATTATCTCTTCTTAGAGTTCAACAGTTTTATGACATATTTTAACTAACCTCCTGAATGACCCAAACTGCACATTAACTGACGTCACTCTTCAGCATCGCAGGAAATCATTAAAGAGCCCTTCAGCAATTAAGGTATTTCTCTTTTCTAAGTTCGGCTGAATCCTGAAATTCTGGTTTAATACACCTCACATTTTTCTTCCTTGTTACTTCAGACCAAATTCAAAGTATTATACCAATGAGTAAGAAATGGGGTAATCTTCCTAGTCACTAAAAGCAAAAAGAAGAAATGTTTCTGAGACTAGAGTCCCCACCAGAAAATGACTAGAATTAGTAAGAAAAGAATAATAAGAGGTTCCAACAATATAGTTTGTTTGGGGGTATATTTTATGCTAACTTTAGGACTACACAAACCGGGATAATGCAACATCACTAGGATTTTCTGATTTGGACAGCCTAGAGCTAAAGAATAGGGCTGACAGTTCAGACTGAAGGGCACAGTACATTCGGCCAGTGCTAATAATGGCTCCACAAATGTTTCTTGGGGCTTCCAAACCTTCAAAGTAGTGAAGTATTTATTTGATTTATTATTAAAAATTGTAAATCATGCTCACTTAAGAGGCAAACTTTTGCATCTCTTTAATAACTCTTTCCTAGTAGCTTAGAATTGAGCTTTATACATAAGCTCTCCTTTCTAGGGGTGGCATTTTTACAGGACTCATCTGCAATTGGTGGCTGATTCTCTTTGCAGGTGACCAAAACAACATTGAGCTGTGGAAAATGCCAAAATTACTCCCAGTTGCCTCCGTGTGTCTGGAAACTGTTTCCTAACATATTTTTTGGAGTTTACAGGTATCTTGTAAGATTGTTCCAGGAGGTCATCGTAGTCTAGCTCACATCTGAGTGGTTTTGCAGGAGAGGTCTTTCTGTCCCTCTTGAGTTGGACACGGGCCCAAATGCACCCAGGCATAGGGTGCAGTAGGGTAAGGTCTGCTTTCAGTAATACCGACTGCCAGGAAGCTCAAGAGGGCTATTAAAAATAGAAATAGTTAAGACAAGTGGTGCAGCCAGACAAAATTTTCCTGGCAGGAGAGAAAAGGGGTGCACTGGAGCTGCCATATGAGTTTCAGGTTTATAAGGATTCCCTCTGCTGTGGGGACCTCACCATAACTTCTTAATTCCTCAAGAGGGGCTGCTCTGTGGTAATGGTTTAGCCACTCAACATTTTACCTCATTCAGTGAGGATGGCAGAAACCCAAAATGACTACCTTCTGCTCCTCTCTTAGTTTCAAAATGTAGTCATTTCAGTGACACATTCAGAAAGCCAGGATATGGGAACAAGTCCCTCTTAGCCCATCTCCCTGTCGTCCTCCAATTTGATTTATACTTCAGCAATGTTTAAGGTTAGGTCTTTTGATATTCTGTCATCTTAGAGAAATTAGATAAGAAAAGACTGTTTTTTTCACTTCAGCTTGTTGGGAATGGAGACTTTGCTGCAATTACTTGATGACCTGACTGAGAAGCATTCACATGAGAGAATGAGAAGAAGGAATCCACTTTCACAGAGAGAGTGAGTAGAAAGACACAAAGTAGATTTGTGTTTCAGAGCTTCCCATAAGTGACAGCAAAAAAACCACAAGTCATTTGTATGGATTCAGAAAGATTCAAAGGAACAGTCCTAAGGAATACACAAAACATGATGAGATTATAGATCTAAGAAAGTTAAAAAGAGCCACCTTCTTCCTCCAAAACACCTTTCAAACATTGGCACATAAAAAATGAAAAGTAAAGAAGCAAGCAATCAACCAGACAGAAATCTGGACTCGGACACTAATTCTTGAATTGGTATTGTCTCCTCTCCCTGTTCCTGCCACCAGGTCTGGCAAGAAGCCCGGTGAAGAGGAGAAGCTGTAGAGAGACGGAGTCCTCCTTGCTGGGAGCTGCACCTCCTCTCAGGAACTGGTGGCTGAGGGGGCTGTGGTGGTCTCCACATGGAGAAGACCTAACTACCTCTCCTGTCAAATCAGTGGCTGTGAACAGCACACAGAAACAGGGTGAAGGTGCAACTGCTTACTAATTACTCATCACTCGTTACTCTGGGTGTTGCAAAGGTTCAGCTCTGTTCAGTGACAGACCTGCTGGTACCAACAGGGATCCAAGAGAGACCATAACTCAGGACAGTGTCTCACGGATCTGCCTGACCGGTGAGTCTGATCTCGCTGTGGGAGGGTACCTCGCACTGAAGTTATAAACAGCCAAGGGACTGAAACCGGTTACTCAGCAGAAGGGAAACCTCCGTCCTCCCCCGCTGCCTTCAGTCTGAAAAGTCACCTTGTGCATTGCGGGAGCTTTCTCTGCCCAGGCGACAGCTTGGCAGCCCTGACAAGAGCAATTTGACTTTGGATGGGAGCTGGATCCATGGCAAGTGTATAGTCACAGAATAAGTCACGCTTTCCTTCCATTGAGTGCATGTTCTATTTATAGCGCATCCCAGATTATGCAAGGATTCCCAGAACACTGCAGGCTCTGGTTGAAAATTATATCTGCATACCGTGGAGGGTATCAAGCAGTATTTTAAAAATGCCATTGTTAGCAGAATGAGCATCTTGCAGTTGTATCTATGTAAAACCTGGGGTAATTTGGAAAGATATCATATAGTAATGGAGAATAGTTACAGTCCATTTCATTTTGTTTGCCAAAACATTTTGAGAAACTGTATCTTTTAAAAAAGCAAAACAGTAATTGCATAAAAAAGCCTGAAAAGCCAAGGTAAATAGTTCACTTGATTGAAAAGTGAGATTTTTCTGATGTTTGAGAGAGTATGTATATTAGAAAATATGATGGAATGTTTTAGAATGTGAACGATCTAGGATGAGAATATCTGATTTCTAACATTTTAATGTCAATTTCCTCTCAATATTGATACAAAATACAGTATCTTACCATCCATTCACTCACGGGACAGGAACTTTCAGTGAGAGTTTGTTTTGTGATGCAAACCTTACACATTTCTAAAATCTCTCTGTTGAGAATACCAAATATTAAAGCTGGGACTTCAAGTATTACGGTGACATTTAAGAACTTCTAAATCCTTCAGAAAAGCAACGTAGCAGGAGAGCCATACAGATATAAAAATAATCTCACTGCACACATCCATATTTCAATGCAAATACACTGTAAACACCTGCCTCTGTTTCTTTTCCCCAATTTTTACATCATGTAAACTTAGAGCACTGATGACTTAACACAGGCTGATTGGTAAAGCTTATTCTGACTTTTCAAATGATTTATCCCTCCTAAAGCGTGAGGCAGGAGTTTCTGAAAGTCAGACTCTCAAAGTGTGTTTAATGTGTTAGAAACCAGAGTTTATACAACTAGAATTAAATAGCTTACCCTCAAAACCACCTTTAGTGCTTGATTTAGAAACTGGGGTTTAACAAAGTTTCTTAACAGACTAATGATGCTGTTGCTGTTAACACAGCGTTGAGGCCTCTGTACCTCCATTTCAGATTCTTCAGTGTCTCAGTCTAATAAAAATCTAAAATAAATGGGATGGGAAGAGGGGAGAGAAGAAAGGGTGGTATTTCCAGACCACAACATCATGTGGAAGGGCATTTTTGTGGTATTTTTGTTCAGTGATATCATCTATACTTTTCGTGTCACTCGAATTTTAATCTCTGAAGTGCTATTTTTCCATCAACAAACTCTGGAGAGAAGGTGATGTGAGCTCCTCAGTTCTCCACCCAATTATTCATCATTAATGGGCTGAGTCGCAACGTAAACCTCCATGCGTAACTTTAGAGTCAGAAAGGAGGCAGATTAGACAGTTTTAATTACCCAAGAGTCACCATTTGAGCGCTCTCTTCTCATACCCTTTTGATTCAAAATCAAACCTCACGTTGGTTGTCGCACATCATCCAGTAGATACTGGAATAATTTCCCCAGGGTGTGAAGTAGCCTGTTTTTAGCTATCTGTTACAAAGTCAACGTTACTATTCTTACTGGGCACAGCGTGTAAGATGTATTCCCACACTAGGGGAGTATTTAGTAAGGTCACAAGGATGCCCAGTCCTTATCAAACACATTCCCTGGAAACTTGGCAGGGGTTTCATTTTACAAGAATTCAGGGGCAAATTACTGGTATTGGGTTTAGACTTATTTAAATTTTTCAGTATTTGTGCAGAAATAGATTTGTATTACCAGCCTGTATCAGAAAATTTGTCATCAGCAGTATTCAAAGTCTAATTTTGATTTTGAATTCATTTAGTTCACTAACTTCAGTAGAGTTGCTTCCCGTTTGCCCTAGAAGCTGTATTCAGGCTGCATTCACACTGCTAAGATCTATTTTAGTCTATTTAATCATTTCATAAGGAGGAAAACTGAGCTTTTTACATAATTTTCAAGATGATAACATCAAGGCTGGAGGCAAACACAGAGTAATACATGCAAGGGCTGGATGCAAGTATTTTTAATGTTTAAAAAGGATTTTTATGTAACCCAGAGAAACAAGCAATAGAAGGGTGGCTCTAAATGGAAACAGAACCCTACAGAAAGGAAGGGCTTGGCCAGAGCTGTGTCTCTGCTGCTAGTAATCTGTGGGAAAAGAGGGAAGTCCCCCACACACTTTGTTTCTTGTCATTTTTCTGACATTTTCCTTCGTCTCTGTCCCGTAGAAAGTGTCTGTGTGTGGTAGAAACGTTGCCAGAACCAGCGAGGTGGAAATTGAGCACAACCAGCCGTCGAAGATCGTTGCAGAACTCCCAGGCACTCCATGTGGTCGCAGGAGGCTCCTCAGACTCTGCTGCCAAGCCAGCCCAAACCACATATCCTGAAAAGTTGGATTAAATAACACATCACAGTGTATCCAATGGAGAAAGATGTGATCTGCTGTGCTCGTGGGGGTCAAGAAAGAATGGTGGGCAGGGAAAGCCTTATTTTAGGGAAGAGCCTTTTTTAAAAAACTTATTAAGAGGTAAAAAAAAGAAGAGCAGGAACAGTTAGTTATTGCCATCTGCAGAAGCTGAATATAGCCTCAATAAATGCATGAGGAGGCTCAGATCCCTCTGGGAATCCAACGCTGTGTATAAAACTAAGTTATGAAACTTAGCAATTGTTTTATTCGACCTGAGAGCAGAATATATACAGGTAATATGCAATAGAAGATACAGGCTGGGACATCATCAGCTCGGTTTTGCCCATTTGCTGTGCACTGAGGCCTCCCCAGCCTCAGCGAGAAATGGGAATGTGAAGCTGGATAATTCATTACTTCCAATTAATAGGAAAAGGACTAAGGCTGGGTGTCACGTCTTCTCCCCCAGCACACTGCTGTGGCATCTTGCCACCCACAGCACGTTCTGGCCAGAAGATGGCATTTGGATCCAGCCACGCTCCAGAAGCCCAGCAAAATGAATTGCCTCAGCCTGTCTGTCAGAAGAAAGCCTCCCACCCAAGGACAGCCTTTGTGGGAAGCTGGCAGTCCCGCAGAGGACAGCCACGCTCTGCTTTCACATCCTGCTCCGTCAGAGATTCCTTCTGTGACCTTGAACGAGTAATTGGCTTGTCCGTGCCTCGCTCCGCTGCCCGAGAACACTTGCAGGGGTTCTCAGGGGTAAGACTGCACAGCCCTCGACGACGAGGAGCAGAAAAGTGGACAGATACAACCTTTTTTTGGAAGCACAGCTTTCTACTTCAACTATCAAAAAACCCCAACTGTAGCAGAGTTCAAGGATGGGGGTCAAAAAAGGCTGTGATAGCAGAGAGCCTTCAAACTGCTCCTGGGCAATGAACATGTCTTCTGACACTTAGGCAGCCACTGCCGACTGATAAACAAAGCAGCATCCTGCCTTCTGGCCTCCAGAACGGGTCACCACACGTAGGGCCCCTGAGCCCTCCTGGGAAAGGCAGATCTTCGAAGACTTCCCCAAGAAGGATACAGTTCTGAGGGATATAATTGTCATTTCTGCTCTCGGACAGCAGCGCTCCCTTTCCCTCACGTGAGAGTCACGGTGCTCTTGGTGCAACGTCGCTCCTGGAGCTCACGGTTCAGTGACTTTCTATCTGCCTTGATTGTAAGTGGCAGTGTCAACGCTCCGGCCAAAAATAAACCCTCCTGACGAATGACACGGAGACTCCACAGGCTTAGAGGCAGCTTTTTATAGCAACCCTTTGATTCCAGATACCAAACCTTTGCTATTTTTGGCACGAAGGCTCGGAGAAACTTTGATGATCTTTAGCCGACATGACTACTCCTGCGCACAGCCCAGGTGCTGGCAGAGCGCTTGTGGCGTTCCTCAGAGATAGGGAAATTTGTTTATTCTACTGGATATTTGTACTCATGAGAAAAACAGCTGACCTAGAAAACGGAGCCTCTGCCATCACATGAGGGTTTCCAAATTGTTGCCAGGGTATTAAGGACTTGTCACTCCCAGAAGTTCTAAGATGTCTGGTGGTTTGATACTTCATGTAACTGGAAAGAATAATTTTGAATCTAATTAACTAGAAGCGAAATGTAACCGTGGGATGACATCTACGTATTTCCTCATTTAATGACCTGGATATAAATATTTATTTATTTTAATAAGAGAATGTGGTAATAATGGCAGTTGCCAAATTCACCCTGACAGATAGAAGTTCACTATTTATTCATAGTGCAGATTAAAGATGTCCTTATCCAAACATATTCTTTCAAAGTCATAATTTACCTCTAATACAACTCTGCCAGCCATGATGGACGCTTTAATTCTTAAAATTATTTCAAATACTGGTAATTTCACAAGAAGCCTGTGAATTGGACCTCATTTCCTCTTTGAATAAATATGGTCCTAAATACCCGTGCATTAAGGCTGCTTAAGGCTGAAAGCAGGATGATTCCAACTTGTCCTATTTTAGCAGGGCATATACTCAAGGTACACACTTTTTAAAGACTACTGAGTGCAATTCATGTCACAATTACTTTGAAAGGATTGAAAATCTGACCAGATTAGATTCAAAGCCCGGGCAGCAATTGCTACAGCTGGATGCAGAGCTCCGTCTACCTATTCATTTTAGCTGTTCACTAATGTTAATATGCACTGGTCATTAAGTCAAAATTCAGTCTTATAGACTTCCCCCCCCAAGGTATGCTAATGAATTTACTCCTTAATCCAACTAGTAAACAGTTCCTCTCCCTGTGGACATAATCTCCCTCTCCTTTTAGCCTTGGACCATTTCAACTGTAGAAAGAGAGACTTTTCCTGCAAACAGTAAAATGAGAACGAAAGAAAACAAAAGGATCAAAAAGTTCCTATGCTTTTTTGGATACAGTGAGAAAAGTGAGTTTTATTTCTAAAAGCCCATAGAGGATGAATATGTGTATAGCTGTGCGTATATAGCTCTGTGCTTTAGCAGATTTCTTTGCCTTTTTCAGGTCTCCACAGTCAGGTCTGGCTACATGGAGCAGCCCATGGGAGAAGATGTATCTTCTTGTACTGTGTCTGCCAGAATGGCTTTATTTGGGACAACAACAGAAAGCAGGCTCAACTAAATTTAATAGAGTCATAACTTACACTGTCAACCAGAACACGGACACAGAAAAATATATGGCAAAACAAGAAGCTGGTTTTGGTAGGAGAAGGTTCCCTTCCTTTAGTTTCAAAACTCAGCAGGTATTTTTAATTCTGACACTTTTCAGAAAAAACACCAATATACTGCTAAATATCAAAGCTTAAGAGAGACGCAGCCATTATCAGAGAGGAGCTGCATTGTCATACACCAGATTCCTCTCATTTTTATTAATTTTATAAAACCAGAAGGTTAGAAAATCACAGCGGAAGAAGCCCCTTTTGCTAAACTCTTCTAGAACAGACAATCTTTGCTGAGGAGTGACCGACAGGCTTGTGTACAGCGTGACCGTTCAGGCAGGGTAAGGCAATACTGATCATTATCTAGCTTGCGCTGCCCTGTGCAAACACTTCAGAAAGAGAATCACTGCACGTGCACAAAGATGCTCCGAGCTGAGGACGCGCCTTCCCCTTAAAACGAGAGACGGCGCAGACCTCCTTCAGCGAACCACCAGCAGAACCAAAGAGGAGCAGCCACATCAACACAGGCCTCTACAAAAGGTCCCATCAACAGCTCTTTAAATTAAGGAACAGCATTGCACCCCAATAACTATTTGCTGCCTTTGGAGCCCCAGCTGGTCACTCCTCAGTGCCATGCTGCAGCCATATATATATATTTATATATTTATATTTATATATGGCATTGCATTTGCCTCTGCACCATTTTTCATTAAAGACCTGCCTTGAGAGGACACGGAGCTACTGCAAACCAGCCAGCAGCCTAAACCCACCCGGTGAATCTGCAGCAACTCACTTTGTTTACAAACTGGGGTTCATCCCACTGCTCCTCTCACTCCTGACTTACCGCTTTACACGCTGGCTTTAGAGGGCGACAGCTACAGCCTGCGGAGAGAACTTTCTGACCCCTTACCAACACCCACGCTGAGTCTCCCAGGGCATTCCAGGCCTGTGGATTCAGTCACCCGACGGAATTTCTCCAGACAGATCCCCACACAACAGGTCTAAACCTTGACTCTCTTCTTTTTCTGCTGGTTTGGTTGTCTGTTTTTAACGGGGAACGCTATTCATATACCTGAAATACATAAGGTTTGTGCTTGCGTTAGTCTGAGCCAGGGGAGCAATAGGAATACTTGGAAGAACACACGCTCCCTGCACGCTACGGCAGGTTGCCAGGTGGAGGGGGGCAATTCTGAATTCTCTTCATTTTGGCTTGAAGTATTGCCAAAAAAAGGTGAACACCATTATGCAATCTACAGACAACTCATAATTAATGTCTGAAATCCCTTGTAATTTAGCGTTTAAACTGTGAGAATGAAAACGACTATCAATTATAGAGACCATAGAGCAATATTAGGCTGTTGTTTTTACACGTAAGCGTTACCAGTTTATTTCCAAGATTTTTTTTTTTTCAAAAAGCTTGTTGTGGAACGGGAGCACCATTGTTTGAGCACGTCCCGTGCCAGTTGCCAAGCGCGGAATCTGCAGGGAGGCTTCTCCTATCGCGGGGCGGACGCGGGAGGCGGCGCCGAGGGCCGCGCTGACAGCAGGCCAGATGAGGGATAAGGAACACATCCAGCCAAACGCCCCGCCATCCCACCTACACACTTGACAGACATTTGTGTAATTAACATTTGGCAAGCGAGAGGCAGATAAGTAGCCAGCGGGCGGTTTGCTGAGAACGGGACAGTTCGAGTCATCTGTGTAACACGTGCAGCGGCTCCCGGTCAGAGCTGGGGCTTTCTCCAGACCCACCGTCCTGGATTCACCTTTTCTGAGCTCAGAATGGTAAAAAAATACATCATGGAAGTGTCCCAAACGTTCATGGCTGTGAGGATTCAACGTCAGAGATGGAAGCGGACCTGCAGGAGGTGGGAGGGACAAAGCTTCCCCACCAGCCTCACCTGACGCAGGCGGCTGTGCCTCAGCTGGCTGGAGGCTCCCCTGGACACCCAGCGGAACGGGAGCAGAGCTCTTCTCTGCCAGCTTAGAGACAGGGAAACCTCAGGAATTCACACTTCATCTCATCTAAGCTCTCCCTGAAGAAGCCATTTAACTTTAGAAAGCGCCGATGGAAGTTCTGAATTTCATAGAAAATAAAGGTTTTTCATCCCTTCTCTGAGAAAAAATAAAATAAAAGGCAGGGTTTACTTCCTTGCAGTATTTTGTCAATTACCTCCAAACGTTCTCATTTTATCCTGTGAATAGCAAAGTGTGTGAGACTCTGAAACACGTGACTATGAAACATTTCAGTTTAGCTAAACCAACAGAGAATTATTGCATTTTTTCATTTGCAAGTGGAAATGAGAGTTCTATATGCTACTGAAAAGGCTGTGAATGCTTTGAAACTTCTTTTTTTAAAAGAAAAACCTTTTCATAAATTAAAAATGACCACTTTAAATCACTTCCAGATAGAGATTGCTCTAATGCTGGAGGTTGGCAGGTTATAGGTTCTGCAGACAAGCTATAAATCCTCCAAATAGACATCAATAATAGAAATAATTGCAGAGCCTTTATAAAGCAGTATGAACAATTATACTGCAATATAAAAATCTATTTCCACTCTAAGCAGCGATGAATCAGATGCCCATTAATGAATAAAGGTTGTGAATCATCACGTTTAAAGCATTTCAGACTATGAAATAGCTTCTTAAAACTGGCTGCCTGGCTCGTCTGTGTTAACAACTGCCTGCCCAGAGATGGTTAAGAAATAACTGGAGGTTTTTTTTCCAAAATTGCTGGAAATTGTTTTGGATTGGCTCAGAATTCCAGGCTTTGAAATGGGCAATTCCCGAGGACACGGGCCTTCCCGTGGGAAGGGAAATGTGCCGTGCCCTCACCCAGACGATGCAGCATCAGAGCCTGTAAGCAGGCACTGCCCCGAAGCAAAAGTTTAACGCAGCAGCATTTGTAAGAAGTGTCTTAATTTATCTGAAACTATTCCCTCCCCCTCGGTACCCGGTGACAGGCGGGAGAGTCAGGTGTAAGGCACTCTAGTGGTGCTGGTGACTAATAGGGCAGGTCAACCTCTACAGAGAGAACCGGTCAGTGAAGTAACGGGGGTGGGAAACTTTGATTAGAGATGGTGACACAGTAGAGAGGTTAGAAGGATGTTAATATTATTTAATATGTAAATAATACATATAAATATTACTATATTTAAACCACTAACATAAGGTGGCAAGATACACCACTAAGACTTTGATATGGAATAATCCCGGTTTAGTATTTCTTGCCAACGTTCTGTACTTCAGGATCGGTCTCTTCCCAAGAAAGAAAATTTTTTTCATTGGTGAAAATTTTCATTTCCCTTTGGAATGAACCAAATACATTCTTTCCTCATGTAAGGAGAAGTCTCAGCGAAATGAGTACCTGGTGCATATGCCTAAAGAAATTGAGGCAAAGCCTTATTTTTAACTTCACGATTTCATAAGCATTGCGCACACGCTGTAAATCTACGCAGCCTTTGCGGGAAGGACCATAAGGTTTACAAATCCCCAGAGACCAAAGGGAAAAGCCAAGCATGTAAGAAATACTCCTGTGATTTTTTTAAATGAGCATAAAAAATTTATTTTTCAGGTCAGTGCATGATTTTCCGTTACTTTGTTTTCCTTAATGAGTCCTGGCTTACACTACCCCTTGTGCAATTAAGATGACTAATTCAATCTGAAATTGAAATAGGTTTTAAGTCGTGGGTTTGTGCTTCCAGCTGGGACACGGGACACACAGGAGGCAGCAGAAAGCGAGGGGGTGCTTTGCAACGGCGCAGGTTTTCCCCACGGTCTCTGAGTCCTCTCGGCTTCACAAACACTAAAGAAATACCTTAAATCAACTGCCCGTTATCCCGGCGTGGTTTTGAGAGGACACTATTTGCTTTCACAGAGCTTGTTGGTGTCTTTTTCTTTAGTTTTTGGAGAAGGGACAGAAAATTGTAATAAGACACAGTTAAAGGAGGATACAGTGATCTCAGAGCCTTCATTTTCCTCCTCCTGACTGCACTAGTTGTCTATTTTAATAGCTCTAATTTTGCCACAAAATGCTTAGTCAAAGAAATATCACACAGCTACAGTAGGAATTTCCTGTTTTAGGAAAGTGAAAGAATTATTTTTAAAATAAGTGTCAAAAACCAGAGGAGGAAAGACAGACATCACTTTGAAGTTAGGTGCATTAACAATAGAAGTGACAAGCACCAGAAGAGATTCGTGCATTCATTCTTCTTCTCATCCGAGTTAAGGTTAAACAGAATAAGAACATGCCTTCACAATTCCTTTTTTTATTTAATGCTGTGAATACCGAGACAGACAACGCTCTGTGTTTCTCTACAGAAATCTGCAGTGTGTTAGGAGAGGCAGTTTGTCACGTCACAAACACTAAACCCAGCTGGAGTTTCAGATAAAAAAACCACAGAAATAGGGAAAAATCAACCACCTTTGTTGCCATCATCATCACTCCTTTCCCTAACACGGTACTGCAAAGCCTTCTCGATCTGCCAGACACAGACGTTAGATGCTGTTTGATTTCAAAAAAGCATTTGTAGTCAATACAATTTTTCAGAGGTAAAAATACCTCTTAAAACGGTCCTCTCAAAAGACCGAATGCATGGCTTGGGGACAGCACACCATCGGGATCCCCGGATTTTATCTGCTCCTGAGGTGGCCCCATCTCAGCAAATGTTCTCACCTCGTCACCAGGTTCCCTTTCTCCCCTTGACTCCTCTCTAGGTATTGTCAGTGTCTGGACCTTCTCCTGCGTGGCCTATCGGGGAGAGCAGGACAGGGCTCCCCAAGCTGCACACTGCCGGCTCCGTCACAAAGGGTTCTTATCCCACTCGTGTTCCACAGGCCTCTTCATCAAACCACCACAGTTTTAAATATGTAAGTTACAGAGAAAATCATGTCATCAGTTTCTCCTGGAAACTGGTGGTTCTCGAGGCAATACGTGGACTCAGTTGGTTTCAGCAGGCAGGAAAAAAGCTAAAGGTAAGGGGTCCTGGGAGGAGAGTAGAAAATAATGTAATTCTTAAATAGCAAATGTATCAATCCTAGAAAAACATCCTACAGCTCCTCCTGGGTTACCCAGTAACCTCAAGGCCACGGGGTCTTCACCCTGTGCAGGATCCTTTATTCCTCAGTAAGGAAAGAGGAAGCGAAGATGTTAGTTAAGATACCATTTCACGATAACAAAAATAACTGACTTATTTCGGCACCCGACCGGGTCTGAAGGCTGCCAGGAAGGGAAGGACGAGGGCAACGTCTTCCCGCACGTCCCCACACCCCAGCTCCAGCTCCTGGAGGGCACCAGAGACCCACTGGGAGCAGAACGTGCGCACGGTTACTCCCAGAGGACCCACTCCTGGGCTGACGCAGTACGTCTTTAGCCTTCCACGGGACTAGAGACTTTAGAGGATCTGTGCATTTTCCACTCGTAATCCTGCCTGAGTGAGATACCGCAAGAGTCACACATCCACAAATTTCCTGCGCCCCTTCAGCGCCCAGTGTTGCTAGAGGAGACGGAGCTGCCTCTCGCACACGAGGAAGACAGAGGTTAACGAGATTTTAATTTTCTGCAAGCCTCACCCGAGGAGGACAGCTCAGAATACCAGAAATCATTTGTTCACCCCACTTCGCATATTTTTCCTTAATATTAACCACACTAGTTCTCTCTCCTTTCTCTCCTTCCACTACACCCTGCCTGGAATCTCTCTTCCAGATGGTTTCCATCACGCTTAATGGCAACGCAAAAATAGCCCATTGGTAACGTAAAGGTTCAGAACCAATTAGCCAAATCTTTGCTTTCATTTCATCAGCTCAGAAACCTCTGTATATCAGATCACATTGTTCCAGCCGAGATCCTAATGAGCTAGAATTTCTCATTTCGGTGGCCCCTAAATTCTATTTATAGAGTCCTTTCCAACAATGAATTCATCTGTTCAGAAAACAAGGTCTGACTGTGCTCAAAAATAAGTTATAATGAGCCATGTCAGCAAATACCAGATAAAGGTAGTGCTGAAAGAGGGAAATGAATCCTTCGAGTTCATTTATGATTTATGAGTTCAGGGTTGAAATGGAAGTGGCGCGTAATAATCAACAATGGAAATATCTCTTGTGTGAAGGGCGAGGATGAATAGAACTTTGGGCTTGAATGGGTTATTAATAGGTTATTGATCTGAGCTATTTCTGCTGCAGAAAGAAAAAGCAAAGTTCAAGAACTGGTCAGCAATAAACAGAAAAACATTCTTATCAGCCAGTAGCTAAAATACTCCTGCACGGGGGTCAGAGCACAGACCCGTAATCGCCGAGCCTGGTGATTACACAAGTATTGCACATCTAGAACCACGTCTCTCTCGCGGTCAGAGCGCACACATCCAGAGCTTCCACGCTCTCACTCCTCCCAAGTTTTCCAAGGAGAGGTCAATTGGCTCTGGCCCCAGGCCCAGGACGTTACGGCAGAGCACAGCGGGCCGTGCTCCACGCCGGGACAGGGAATCACAAATCCCAAGATTTTTTAGAGCTGGACATCTGTTTCTCTTCTACTGTACCAGTTTCCTCCGCTGCCACAGCTCAGAGGATAACCATCCCACTGATGGGGGCCTCGAGAGATCCAACTTCAGGGGCAATGCCTACATCTCTGCCATCTTCCCTTCTCATCCAACACCATCCCGAAAACCAGAGCCAGACCCTGACATCTGCCCAAGGAAGGGGTCAGAAACGGACAGTCAGGCGTCACAGGGACGCTCCTGAGGGGGCCAAGATCTCACCTAGTCAAGTACGGAAAACCTCCTGCGATAAAAGTCTAAATGGATGCACAGTAACACCCCTCCCTTCTCCTCGCAGAGCATAAAAATCCCATTTTCATACTACAAAAATATATTTAAAGTAGCAAAATCCTGGTGCTCATGACTGTTGGGGATACTAGCCTGCTGACAGGTCTTGCTTTTCATCTGTACGTCAAATGATGTTTTTTAGATACACATAAATCTGCATAAAGCTGCATAAATCAGTTGGTCTGGTGAATACTACAGCCTGGTTCAGGTGTATTTAGCGATTGTTACATTTTTATCTAGATACATAAACTCCTGCCGCAATTTACAGCTTTTACAAAAGCTGTTTGATTAGAGTGAAGTAATTTGTTAGCTTATAGTAAAGAGGTACCAGAAATTATGCTGAGATCAGGCTACCTATAGTTTGCATAAATTAGCAATTTCAACTCAATTAAGAAAGAAGAATTACCGCTCAGCTGGATTCCAGCCAGCAGCATCTCCCCACATCCCTGCGTAAGCTCCTACCCGGCACAGAGAGAAGGGCTCGAGGTGCAGCTGCAGCACCTGAAGTTTGAAGGAAACACAAGGACAGACAGGTTTTGGGTTGGTAAAACATTGGTATTTTGCAACAAGGCCATAGAGCACGTGCGGGTTCCCCTGGTGCTGCACTTCCTGGGCTGCATTATTTCTGTTCCCCTAATTAAACCTCAGAACGGTACAATTCCTGACTTCTTCAAAAGTGCGTAGCAAACATAGTACAAAATTCTTGCACTAAGGTGCAAAAGGATCTATTACGTCTGTAATGGGAAAGTTTTTGAACCCTTCCAGCAAGAGAAGTTCCACGAGAGATTGTTTTCATCGGCAGGATGAATAAAAGATGAGTTGGCAGGTGAATCAGGTAGAAATATTTATCAGCAGCATTCACTGCAGATGACGCTAGAATGCCTCTAAAAGCCTGGTTGGAAAAAAAGAAAAAAAAAACAACAAACAAACCAAAAACCACATGTGAAAAATTAACGAGCACTCCGGCAAAGGCAATGAAGATCATGAGTGCACCTGCTTCCTGTCAGGTGCCTGGAAAACCCCACAGAAATTGAATTCAAAATGAAATCGAATCCCCCTTTTCTTTTAGTGCCGCAGCTGTAAGAGGGCAGCGATGTCCCCGTTGGGTTTGTGGTTCTTACAGAGTTCTCTCTACACTCCCTTCTGCCCCAGAGGAACTCTCAGACTATTGACTGGCGCAGCCTGTCCTACCCTAGCCAAAGATCTCAGAGCCACGGGGCTTGCTTTAAACACAGTCATAATAAAAATAACTAACCTTTTCAGCAGCGTCAGCCAGGTTTTTTGAGAAAGGATCAAGGTCACTAGGGAATTTACTCTCTACTGTGATCACAGTTTTAAAAAAATAGAGCAATTATCTCTTACTCATAAGCACAGCTCTGCAAATGAGAGGAAGGTCCTGTGCACGTGCCTGAGGAATTCACAGGGGGTATCCCAGCCAAGAAAATCACGGCAAACAGTAAGTTCCTTAATGCACAGAAGCATCAGAATTAGGGATGGACACGTGGCTTTTATTTGCTTTACATATGCTTGGAAATAGCGAGAAAATTGTTTAAAGTAAGATGGTGCAACACGAGCCCCAGCCCTGGAAGATTTTAATCACGACCTAGTTTCTCCAAAAATGTAGCCAAATGACTAGATTTCACTCTTAACAGCGAGAGGGAGAGCACGGCAAAGACCTGATCAGCACATACATCGAGTGGGTTTGAGAGCAGACCCTGACCTGAGTCCCCACATGGAGCACGGCGGGGGGGGGAATCAGCTCCGTAACCCAAACACGGCGGCTTCATCCTGCCCCCCCATCGCCCCCACGTTACTCCCCACCCAAGCTGCCGGAATTGTCCCAGCACCGCACTCCCACGCTACCGGGGAGACACCAGCATACCCCAGGCCGAAGTCTGGGATCCAACAGAAGGAAAAGTTGGTCTTGCAGGAGGATGCGTTACTTTCATCTGTGATAACAAAGACAACAAAGCAATTACTCTTTATCACCCAGCACTTCAGACCTTTGGTATTTGCTGCGCTGCAACAGCAGCAAACAGCTGGAAAAGCTTTTCTGTAACTGCTTGTAACCTCCCCCGGTGGAGAGCACCTCCTGCCGCGCTCCAGAATTCCCTCCCCTGCTGCCTGAGGGGGAAACTCACCTCTCCCTCCTCATACCGCTCCAAAAAATGCAGTGGTGCCCCTTTTCCTTGAAGCAGGTGCCCAGAACAGTAAATGGAAAAAGAAACACCATGGAGTAAGGGGTGGAAAGAGCAACACCAAGAATAGGTAAGAGATACGAGTTTTGATAAGCTGTATCCACCGCAGGCAACTATGTCCAGAAGAAA
>JAOXJM010000063.1:36221721-36240777 GCA_026413425.1 Tringa solitaria
GACTGGCCCCAAACACCCCACTACCCCCCCACTACCACCCCTGACTGACCCCCCACCGTACCGCACAGCACCCCAGACTGACCCCACACGCCCGCCACGGCACGTACAGCCCCTGCCCCACCCAGCCCCTTCTCGTCACACACACCCACCCCTGCCGGCCTTTTCCCCACAGAGCCGCCCTACGGCCTTCCCGCCCCGACGGCTCCGTCCTCCGCTTCAGCAGGCTCGTCAACCCCTTCCCTCTGCCCCGCGACATCCCCGGCGAAACGGCCGCTGCTGCCGCCGCCGCTCAGGCACCCGCCCGCCCCCGGCCCCGCCGCACCCACCGGCCGCAGCAGCCGCCGCGCGACCCCCGCCGCCTGCAGGTTCCGGGCTGCCCGGCGCGGCGCGGGCGGTGGGCTCTGACTGACAGCTCCACCGCCCAACCAGCGCCCGCCACCGCCCAACCAACACGCGCCACTGCCCAACCAGCGCCCGCCGCTTCCAGACCCGCCTTTCGACGACCCGCCCCCCGCCCCCGCGAGCGCCCGCCGCGCGGGTTCCTGTCAGGACGCGGCGGGGCGGGAGCGAGGCTGGGGCCGCCTGCGCGCGCTCCCCCGCCCCATCGCCATCTTCCCCTCAGCGGCTCCGGGCACAGCCGCGGAGGACTGAGGTAAAGCCGGTCCCGGAGGGGTGAGGAGCGATCCCTTGTCGCCTGTCAGCGCCGGTGAGGTGCTGAGGGAGGCTCCAGCGCTGCTCGGCTCTCTGCCCGCTTTGGAGCGGGGTAATAACGCGAGCAATAACAGCGGGCAGATGAGATGCGTTAGGAAAAAGTGCGCCAACAAGATATATTTTTTTTTTCCATTAATAAAGTTCAAAAAACCCGATTCGCAGGAGGTAGGGTCCTTAAGTTTTTTGTTTCTTTGTTTTGTGGTTTTTTAGATACAGTTCTCCTCAGTGCCGAGAGCACCACCTGACAAGGCTCAAAGTCGCAAAGATGTTTTGAAAATTATAGGCCATATAAATTACGGAGAATAAAAATTAAAGGCTCATTTGGCTGGGGTCCCCATTTTTCTTTAGTTTCATATGTCTGCTTGTCTTCATTAAAATTTCTACTCGGTGTTTTTATACCACGTAACAAGACAAGGAACGGGCCCAAAGTGCACAGTGGTTAATCAGTAGTTATTGCGTATTATGGATTAGTTACTAATTAGTCATTGCTTTAACCTGTAATAGTGATTTTGAAATAACCAAGGCTCACAAGAGGCTTTGGTGTTACCAGTGCATTTTTCATTCTGCTGGCTTCTTGTACTGAAGCATTTCTTTCATTTAAATAATGTATTGCAGATATCCGAGATGAGACAAATGTGTTCCCAGGTTCTCTGGAGTGGAAGGATGTGCGCTCATCTTCGTGAGTCTGAGCTTTCATTTGTTTCTTGTTTTAAGTAATGCAAGGAAACACAGTTTCATGTCAAATTGGAAGCCCAAACCAAGGGAAAAAATAAAGATAGAAGGTCACCTTAAAGAAAAATTTCAGGACAATATTTTTGCACACTTGAAAACAATTATCATAAGTTTGACATAGCTGTTTTATTTCTCTGACAAATCTACTGAACTGAAAGGTCAGCCACAGCAGCCCTTACCTGCATCTCTCTGCGTTGCTCCAATGCTCAGGTATACATATGGTAGGCTTTGGGTCTCAAAGCACTTTTTCTTCTGACCTACCAATTTTTTATTCAGCATTTACAACAGCAATAGAAGCTCTTACAGCAGACTGAAAGCAAACTCAGCTGCCCTGAGTTTCTTGTGCTCCCGGCAGGTTTAAATGCTCCTCTTTAGCTGAAAGCTATTACTTATTGCTCACATGTTTGGGCAGTAATTTCATGAACTCATATGCATAACCTGAAGTGGTTTAGGAAATGCGTAAATGAAGGTGGAACAAAAACAGTCCTGCAGAAGAAGGTGCTTCTTTCATTCTGTATTTTCTAAGCACAACAGGAATACCATACTGAAGGCTCCCAAGAAACTCAATGGTTTTCCGTATTAATATCGAGTACTTGACAGAACTGGATATTAAGTTGAATTGAGTGAACCAGAGTGATATATAATTAAAGTTTGAAAAAGTAGAAATGCTACTCTTTTATATGATTTGAGGGAAAAAAACAGTATTGCTCAGGTTTGCAGCATTTATATATTCAGGAATATCTAGTTAAAATGGCAGATTTCTGTGGCAACAGTGGCTTAGTTGCCATAGTGCTCTATCTTGTTAATTTGCATTGAAAAAATTATGACTCAAGTTCCTTTAAATAAAATTTCAGATTTGGTTTTGATTTCTCTGCTGATAGGTGAGCTAAAGTTCAATATCTAACGTCCTGTGCCAGGAGAAAGTTCTTACTAGCAAATGAGTGTAATTCCCAGGATGTTGATTTAAGGTGCAGTGACAGGTTAAAATGTAGCAAATGCTATATTTAGGGTTTTTTAAGGTATAATTTTATCTGTTAACTTGTACAGTCAGCGATTCTAATTTTCTTTGCAAATACATTTTTGTACTCTTTTCTGTGTTGCTTGTTTAGGCCGCGATCCAGCTCCTAATAAAGTCAATGACAGTTTCAGCAGACTTCAGTAGGTTTCAGATTAAGGGGAAGGTTTATTTGAGGCTAAAAGGTCAGCTTGAGAAAGGCCATTGTGTGACACAGGTTGCAACGAGGCCACTCAAGCATGGGGTGTCTATGGGGTGAAATTACTACCTCAGGAGTTGCTAAGCAGACAAATCCTGCCAGGAATATGTTCCTTAAGTCAGTCCCCCAACCTGCGTGTTAGTAATAGTGAAGAAGCGTGAGACTATGGAAGAAACTTAATTAGTTTCATTGTATGTTGAATTTGATGTCATTACTGGGTGGTGTTTAGAGACGTAGTCCAAGTCTCTCAGTTGTAAGCATCACTTAATACTTGGTGTAGCTCTGCCAGTTTGGGATGATGAAGTCTTTCACTGACATTAAGAAACAGCCAGAATGTATCCAGGAGGTGGAAGAACAGCAGTTTCTAATTTTTCATGCTCTTTGACAAAAGGGGGCTAATTCTGTGACTAGCTTAAAGTTTTCCATCTGACTTTCCTTACACTGATACTGGACTGTTTGGGGTTTCCTCTGTTCCCCTGGAACATTACTTTTCTTTTTTTTTTCCTCCCCTTGTTTGTTTGGGCAACTGGCTGTGGCTAATTTGGTGCAAGATACACAGCTTCTGCTTCCACAAGCTGCAAGCAGATGCCCATCAATTACTGCTGCCTTGGCTGCAGGTACTAGGATGGATTACTTTACACTAATTGATATTCATGAAAGGTGTGGGACTCTTTGTGCTTTGCAAACGTTTCTTGTTCTGTGGACACATGAACAGAACCATCAAACAAGCCTGATATTCCTAAGAAAGCAAGTTAAAAATCAGAATAATATTTTTAATAAATAAGTAATCCTTTTCCAAAAAGCTGACTAGGTAACAAACACAATTTGAATGCAAAGAAAAGGACTTCACTAGAAGTTGTCCTGAAATGGAGAGAAAGACTTAGTCTAGTGATACACATTAGAAAATAGCCATAGATCCAAACCCTCTGAAAACTTGGGAATCACCGTCATGCAAAGGAAGGTCGGTCATTTGAATGAACTGACTCTCTGTTCCATCTTAGAGAATACAAATGGAGCCAGAACTTGCCTTTCCACAAAAAGCACAACAGGGTAGCTAACCAGCTTCTCCAAAAGAAACCAACACAGAAAAACCCATAAGACTGGAAAAATAGGCTTCCTCTACGTCTGTTAAAGCAATTGCATTTTCCTAGTTTAGTTACAGCAAATTCCAGTCTGTATAATCTAAAACAAATATTCAAATGCTAGGAAAGCAAACAAGTTACAAGAAAAGTCAATGAACAGAGGTAAACACAGTGAACAAGTGTAGGAAAAATGCCATTTCAAGTCCCCAACTTCATTTAACCTCTGCTGTCCCAGCAGAGGCTCAGCAGTGTGTCTGTATGTGAAGTTGAGGGGTTACACTGAAGATCCGGTTTAAATTAATGTGATTGGACTGCTTTGAAGGCCTATCTAGTTGCTGTAATTGGATCTGAACTCCACATATATGATCTTTACCGGATGCTGCTTACAAACCAGTTAAAGTGAAATACATGTTAAGTTAAGGTTCTGTACCACTGTAAAAGTGAATTTAAACTTTTTGGGGACAGCTTACAAGTGCAGGAAGGTCTTCTGTCTTGGTATGAAGCGCTCATGTGTGGAAAAATAATTATATTCCTTTCCTCCCTCTCCTCCTTCCACCTTCTTCCCCTCCAACAGAAGAACAGGCTGACTTGACTCCTGAATTGCTGCATTTAATAGTCCACTATATTAATGTGAAATGAAACAAAGTGATGGTTTGCATTACTATGTTACTGGTCACAACCTGGCTGAAATGTTACTAGAATTCAAATGTAATGCAAGTAGCAGTACAAATGGAACATCAGAGGCACAAATGTTCTCTGCCTCACAGCCATGCAAGCTGTCACTATTCTGTCCCAGGCAGTCTGGTTTCACCAGTACACTGTAGTTTCCTCAGGGTGAGAAAAAACATGAGACCCCCGATTTTGCAGGCAGTGTAGAGCAACATGCTTTGATAGTGCCTTTACAGAATGGTCACTTTTGCATGCTCAAGGAACTAAGAGAGGCAAACAGCCAATCTGAGGTATAAGATAACATCTCATTTTTTTTCAGGCTTATCTCTGCTTTTTTTTTTTTTTTCCTGAAATGCTCCCATTTTTATCTTTCTGACCTTTGAACGCCACCAAAAGCACCATCTGGTGACAAGGTACCTTGCAACACTTTTCCCCTGATGCTTATATTTGGGTTAATTTACACCCATCGTGAAGTTTAGCATTATAAATTATCATATCAACTCTACCACTGAAACTACCTAAAAATCTTTCTGTTTGCAGATAATAGGAGAAAACCCTAAGTTGAACCTTAACACCTTAACTATAGCTATTAAATTTAAAAAGTTAAAGATAGAGTGCAGTTTACCAGGCAGAGGGTATCTCCACTCTATCAGTGAAAAGAGGAACAAAAAAAAATTTGTAATTGATTTATTGAGTTTATTTTGTAAGACTGATTTTTATCTGATAAAGGAATTTCAAGGACTGCACATGTAGACCAGCACGGGGATTTCAATTACACTCACCCATACCTGTAAAAATAGTTATTATCAAAGTTAAATTCTCTTGTCTGTTGCATTTTGGCCAAATTGGCCTTAAAATTGTTTTAAACATTGTGGTAAGAAATGGAAAAATGGAAACAGCCAGCCACTAGATGGCATTTTTAGTCTAGCTTTTACAGCTGTGCAGTTACTGTCCTAAATATAAAGCCTCATATTCTCTCAATCATGACAACTGTCATCCTATCATGAGTTAAGCTAAGTCTTGCTGGAGTAGTTAGATGCAACTGCTATTTTTCCTTCAACATAGTTGAGAGAAGAGAAGGATAGCACATGGGCTAGAATTTGAATGACCTTGATATAGTTCACAGTACACGGGTTTGATTATCCTCATCTCATAGATAACAGAATAAAATAATGTTGGCTAAAGAAATAAAGGAATTCTCGCTATAAGGCCCTCAAGTTAACTGTATTTCAACCCTTATATTAACAAGTCAAGAATCTGTGTAAGGAACACAAATGAACATGGTTCCTTGTATCCCAGAATATTATTACTAGGAGAATTTTGCTAAATGAGCAAGAATCCTCACTGAAGCAATTCATGCTACCCCTTCTGAAAAATAACATAGTTCCCCAAGGAAATACTTAAAACTACTAGCTTTATTGTTATTAATTTTGCTATGTTTTTCTGGTGGATTATATTTTCAGTTACAGGGAAAAGACAGTACAGCAAATTTTAATCTTAACTGAGTACTGCACCTTCATCAGACTGATTGCATTATTCATTGAATATACAATAAAATTCACTATTTCATATAATATTTAACAATGGTGGTAAAACTAGATGATGTTTAATACAACAAATGAAAAAAACAAAAACACACCATGAAAATAAGACAAAATTTATTTCTGAAGGAAGGTGTAGTTCAGTTTCTCCCAGGAACTGAACACCTTGGGGGATCCAGCATTTAAAGCTCTTTACAATAGCTAAGCTTTTACAATAACCTTGTGAGCTAAACATTATCCTTCTGTTGCCTGTGAGTAAACCACCCTTAAAGAAGCTTAAGTGCTGTGTTCAAGGTCACAGAGTGGACATATTCTGTGGATAAGATTTTCATTTTACTACACTGAGTGGTTGTAACTGGGGCAAAACTGGACAGTCTTGGTATGCAAGCTCTCTTTCCCTTTTGTGAGAGGCTGAGTGAGCAGAAACCTACTTATGTGCCCAGAATGAGAGAAAACACTGAAAATATTGATCATTGACCTGCTCTGTGAACATGTGTACTAATACTAATGTAGCAGTACTTTAGTAGCTTAAGTTATGTATGGTAAGAAATATCGGTTAAATTTTTAATCAAGAAAATATTTTCATTTACCCCTAATAACGTGAATTTAAGTTGTAAAATACATAAGGTTCTTTTGAA
Source organism: Tringa solitaria (assembly GCA_026413425.1). Classification (NCBI taxonomy): domain Eukaryota; kingdom Metazoa; phylum Chordata; class Aves; order Charadriiformes; family Scolopacidae; genus Tringa; species Tringa solitaria. The sequence continues at coordinate 36,228,309 of JAOXJM010000063.1, forward strand.
AGGCATTTTACATTTAAAAATTAGTCTCTTCATGTAGGTTTTAATTTTTTAAGAGGCATGTGACAACAATTTGATTGGGCAAGAAGTCGTTCAAGGTGCATAAAAGAAGTCAGAACGTCTTGAGTCAAAGGATTAAAGCTTAAGTAGAAACTGTTAGTCCCAGATGATGGGAGTAACTATAATATGGACTAAAAGTAGTTTTTAAACTAGGCAAGACTTAACTTTAAAAAAAGTCCAGAAACTTAGGTGGGATAACTCTTAGCTGTACTTAGATTATTCTACTATAGCATAACCAATGTTTTCATCAAACTGAAGGTAAACAGTCAAATAATTCCTCAATCTAAAATAGATGCATCAGTTGAAGATATCAAACAGCATTTCTGTTAATGAAAGTCCAAGAAAAACAGTGGTGTAATTAGGGAGAGGTAGGTGTATTTAAAAAAAAAAGGACAAGGATGCACACTTGATTTTAAAGTCTCGTTTATTTCATTTGTTAAAGAAATTAAGATACATTAAATAGAATTTCTGCAATATCAGTTTGCATTACTAGCAAAATTACATTCATAATAGCTAAAAACATTGCATTTTTTAATGATTTTCCATTTCCTTTAGCATCTGCCATATAATAATCTCACATCTAAACCAATGCTGAATTAGCCCTCACAACGTCCCTGTGAGGTAGGTCAGTGTTACCCTCCTTTTATATAAGAGGAAACTGAGGAACAGGAAGTTTTAGGTCAGTGTAGCAGGAAAACTGTAGAAGAGTTAGGTCTGGATTCTAGTCTTCCATTGCTTTTACTGTGCTTCACATCTAGTATCTTTCTCCCAGTCTGAAAAAGGGGAACAGCCCGTAGTAGCTGTTCTTCCCCTTTCCCCCCCCTCCCGCTTTCCTTTACATTGTACATCTTTGATGATTCCTGCCTCCAAGTTGATGAGAATTGATAAACATTATCTGTATAGTCCAGACAGAAATTGCTGAAGTAGAGCATTTGAAGCCCAGAATTAAAAGTAACCGAAAACAGGCTGTGGGCAGTTACAGATAACATGACTGGATTTAGTACCGGAGACACAAGCCTGCAGTTTGTCACTAAGCAGAAGCAGGACTACTAACACATGGCTTTTCTAACTTTCTTCTGAAGAAGTAAAAGGACTCGGGCCTGATGAAACCTGGTACCTGCAAGGAGTGTATCCCCGACAGCCTGCCATGGCAAGGGGATGTTTGTGCAGCGATGCACAGTCAGTGCAGTCAAGGTCTGCCCATCTTAGGTCCCTACAGAAACAGTAGCTACTTTCTTCAGGGCAGACAATAAAGGAGGTCGTATTGCAGACCCAATCGCTTAACTGAGGTAGAATTTGAACAATCGAGAACCACAATGCACATACCTGAATTGCTATAGATTATTTTTTTTTCCCAACAAAATTCACAAGGGCATCACAGTTGTGTGCTGCATGGACTAAAAGAACAGATGTCTGCACAACACTGTGCAACAAAATGGCCTGCTCTTAGACACAGCATTTCACAGCATTTTCATTGCTATTTTAAATTAGTTATAAAATATAATTTTAGAACAGTAAAATATATATGTAGTTTTCATACTAGTGCTCCTTAGGTGCACAGTATGTGTCAAGAGACAGCAAGAATACAGTGAAAGCAATCTTTAAATCAGACAAGAGATCAGTCAGGAAAATTTAAGTCCAATGTGACTTAAATTCTTGACTAGTGTTTCAACATTTATTAAATGAGACTATTAGAAGTTGTGGCCATCAGTACTAGTAGATCACTACATAATTTCCCATTTTATATTAAGTGGGATTTTAATTTCATCTTAATTTTTAGAGTTTCAGATTTTGGAAAACATACCCATTTTCTCAACTATGCCTTATATTAAAAGTGCTAGTTAAAAAGATCTCATTTCTCAGAAGAACGAGCAATTAAAATAAAATATGAAATCCAAAGATTGTTCCCCTCGAAGTAGTGTTCATGGAAATGGTATCTTGTGTGTTCTATGAGTGATCTGAAGACCAGCTTTCCTGTGTATAGTATCTCAGATGTGGAAGCTCTTGGATATCTCAGGGCCAGTATCAGTTTTCTTCAGGCCTTGAAGGAAGCTCGAACTACCCTCCCCTTAAGAGGCTGAGGAGGGCGAAAGTTATTCACCATTTGGATCCTCTGGTCTTCCTCACTGGTGAAGAGGAGCATGCGGAACTTCTCCAGCTGTAAATTCAAGTGAAGTAATTGATATTGATTGCCCTCCTAAGCAGTAACATTTTTTAAAAAAGGACCAGAAGAAAGCATTCAGTACATTTTACTCTATTAATAGACTGGGTTCAAGCAAGGATCTTGGTGAGTAGGAACAGAAAAAACAGAAGCCCTGATTATTGAACGGCTGATTATTCACAGGGTAATGGTCTTTTAACTTAGCCCCACTGCAAGTCAAAACAGTCACTGCCTCTTTATCCAGTGTTGAATCCCACAAGAACTGGGAGAGTATCAGAAGTTTACCTGTTTCTCAGAAATTCTGATGGGTTCTTTCAGCACTATCCATGTTACACTCTCATTCAGGGGTGGTGTTGTCAAAGAACCAAGGTATGTCCAATAATCTAGACTCAAAGGCAGGAGACATTTGGGGTTGAAGCTTCTAAATGGAGCTTTTGTTCCCTGGGGGGAAAAGAATTGATACTTGAAATTGATCTTTTTACTCTTAAGTGCAGGTTAAAGGGCTCTTTTTGAAAGAGAAAAAGATGCTAAGGTAGTATTAAAGAGTAGGGGAAAGGAAAAGTCTATAAAAGTTTGGCTGCCTAATAACACCAGTTATCTAAAAGCAGCATGGCAACTTGCAGACCTTCCATCACTCAGCTGAGGGGTAACTATTTCTTTCCTGCCAGTGGAGGAGATCATTTAAACATCAGATTATTATTTAGTGTGTCTGCAGCCTACATACTGCTGTGTAACTGCCTGCATTTTCTCTCCTTCACAAGCATACCCAGAGGAGCAAGAAGTAATATGCCCACTCAAGTATTAGATATAGTTTATTTTGCATATTGGAACTTATGTGTGTTATAGAATGCATTACCCTCATGTAAATCCAGAAAGGATAGCATTTGTCATGGTCTAATCAGTCCACACTTGAGAAAGCGTGGCAGATACTGATCTTCATCTGGTTGAAGACCACCTTCAGGTACCACTGTAAAAACAGTCAGCTGTGACTTGTTCAAGGCCATGCTCAATGGGAAAGGGTTATTTTGCTGGGTGTAAGAGTCTGAAGGGTCACGGAACTTGTGATTTTAGATTCTGTGGGAAAGGTAGAACCTCTGAGTGACCGATGGGGTCCAGCAGTGCCGTGGGAGGGGAAGAGAATACAACCACAGGGATCTTCTAATGATGGGAGGATTTGTGGTGGGTGATTCTCCATTTTTTGCCTCAAACATGTACATGAGCTTGATTTTTTTAAAGGCTATCCCAGGAACAATTAAATTTAAAGAGCGTAAGTCTTACTTTAAATTTTACCATGTACAAAGCATCAGTGAGCCTGTTCATTTTGGCATGTTCTTTCCCAATCTAAAAGAAGGGAATAGACAGGTTAGATAAGAATTACTATAATTGTGCTTTGAATAGGTGTTGTTTTCTTATCTGAGTCTCAACATTCCTACTTTAGTAAGTTTAACAGCAATTTGCAATGAGTTACTGCTACCAATAAGTCATCTGTTTTCCTTAAGCACTTCTTAAATACGTGGCTCAGTTCTCAAACACTTGACAGCATAATGCTTTTTATCATGTAAACATGCTATTTTTGTGATTCTTACCTCCAAGAAAACACCAACTACTGCCAGGCCATCTGGAGCTGCTGCTGCTTCTCCAAATGTTGCATATTTTCTGGCATTCCAGTGAACTAAGTGGAGCTTTAAAGAAAAAATAACGAATAAGAATTAAAGAAATTAGTGATGGAAGCTGTGAACATAGGTTGTCTCATGTGAACAGGCACTAATGGTCATTTGTAACAGAGTGTAGGTTTTGCTCCAAAGGCATCTTTAGAAAGATGAGAAAGTTCAGTCTTTTGGACCCATCCATAAGCATGGACAGACACTAAGCAGAGTTTCTGTATATCCATCTTGATTTGAAATAAATCAGGCATTAGCCTGTGACCCACCTTCTGCACCTTCACTCAACAGCATTTGCATTAATTAATCCCATCATTACCTCACATGGAAAGGGTTTGCCATCAATTGTATGTTCTGATCCCTGGCTGTGCTTTGTCCCCCAGTGAAAGTGAAACTGCTTCAGCCGAAAAGGATTCTCGAAAGGGCCACCGCTGATTGCTAGGCACGGGAAAAAAAAAAAAAAAAAAAAAAAAGAAAAAGCTTAAGGATTCTGGCTTTATAACTTCCTGGTAGTAAAAAATAACCACTGTTGGCACAGTAGTAGAAAACAAGCCAGCAGCATCTCCCAGTTGCCAATATCAAAGATATACATCATCCAGACATTTAGAAGGGTTGGAGTCTTTATGGAAAGCACCCAAATTCCTATAAAAATTTAAATTAAAAGCATTGAGTGGATACTTGTACAGAATTTTGTAGCTTTTTTGAATGAGTATATTTGACATAAGATGTGGTAGCTTTGTTAGGGTTATGCCTTTCTTGTTAAAGCACAATAAATCCAAGTTGAATATTAAATAAATAAATCACAATTTGAAACTCATGTACCTAAAATATTTTTGGTGGCAGTACTTGAGATTTTGTGTAACAATATAGGTACCCTGAGCATCAGGTAGACAATTCAGCTAAGTACTTCCTCTTTAGAGTGTCTTTCCTTCATGTGGAGGTTATCTATATTCTGTTTCCTTTAAATACCTGAGCCCCTAAAAGAAGTAATACAATAACTCACGCTTTACATGACACCATTCAGAATCTCAAATCACCTCATAAAGGTGAGGAAGTGCCACAGAGAAGCTTCATACATCATTTAGAAATAGCACTTAAGAATGGGCAAATGTTTAAGATGCCACCTATAGAAGATACTTTATCAACAGCATCAGTGATCCTCCTGTAATTCTATATGGCACTAAATCAAATAAGTTTCGTCCAACAGACATGAAGAGCTGATCAAAGCCTTATATTAAGAAAATTAAAATCACATTTAGTAGCTGTAAAGCACTTGTCCTCAGTGTAACCCATAACTTTTTATTAAAAAAAATTTAAAGTTGGGGCTTGCACAGCGCTACCTCATGTGCATGGTTCCAGCTGGCCGTTATGCAGGAAACTGGCCTTACCAAAGCAAAGATTTTAGTATTAATTAAGAATGTAAGTACCTCCTAGTATGGTTTTTTTTGAACTTAGCAATGGCATGCATCACCTGCCTCAAATATTATTTTAAGAGATCTAGCTGTGATGGGGTACTGTCAAAATTCTCTTGTGCCATTTAGGCAGAGCTGTGAGTCACTGGATCTATTTCAACACAACTAAAAACACTTTAAACCGTGTTCTGCCTTGGAAGTGTGATTAAAGAAAGACATGTGCTTAGTGTAGAAAGGGCAGAAGTCTTCATTCCTGCATGTGCTCAGAGTCTATATCTCTAAATGATGTTCTTAAACTTCTAAAGCTGGATTAAGTTCACTGTTAGGTAGATCTAGTTCGGCTTCAGATGGCACAAAAGTCATTTGCAAGCTAAGATAGTACTTCCAGATATATTTTACAAATTCTCTTTGCAGAGTGACACGCTTAATGGATCTGTGTAGTAAGATCTTGGAAAATGCACATCTTCTCTTCAAATTCAGTAAAGATGCTTGAAAGGCTGACCATTCATTTGGGCAGTTTCTTAGATTCATTCATATGAGAAATTTTTTAAAACAAAATAGCTGGAATTTTAACCCCCAGCCCTTATTTCAAAGGGGCACCAGCACAGACAAGTCACTTGATGGAAAAAGGGACTTGTTTTGAGTGTCTAAGATACCCTGTTTAGCTCGAGTCAATAAGCACTTGAAGATGTGCTTATTGAATGGAAGATGAAATCAGCTGATAGGTTTAAAAAATTGTTGAGTAGTTGTTTTTCTAAGTGCACTCTTTCCATTTATCAGCTACTTCATCACTGAATGCTCTTTCCCTACCCCCAGATGTAAAAGCAAGGTCTACCAAGGAAATAGAATTAACAGAAGTAATCAATCACTTAAAGCATTTATATTCCCTGCCAAGAGCTGAGACAAGAATAATATACAACTGCAGATAGTCTAACATCCACAAGCTGCTGCCAACTCAGGATTAGCTGAAGATTTTATAATTTCTGAACGAACTGAAGTGTTGTGAGGCAGGGAGGAAAGCAGAAAACAATGCAATGTGACAGTGACTGGTCCAGGTACAGGTTGGTGTAGCCGACCATGGTTATGGCTAGGCTGTGCACCTGATCTCCGAGTGTCCTCTTCTCTTCCCCGTCCCTGTGGATGGAAGCCAGGCAGTGAGCCAGGCTGAGCTGGCGTGTGTGTTGGCATCTCTGATTTGGATGACCGTGGAAAGAGGGCAGAGAAGAACATAGGTAACTACTCTGCGTGCTGGATGTGGTCTAGGAGTGCTGGAGAGATGCTTGGATTCCCTGTCTAGCAAAAGTCATAATCCTCATTTAAAACAGAAGCACTAAAACCAAAACTCCTGATTTTCCTGATGCAAGAGCTTTTCCCAATGCAGAAACAGTGTTCTGCTATGCAATATTGCATTGCTAGAGAAACTCCAGCAAAGACAAGAAAGAAATTTTTTGTCAAGAAGACAAAAATATATAAAGGGCTCTGTTTATATGCCTTGTTCTAAACTGAAATTATACATCATATAAAATATACTATACAGGATGTACTTCATTGTTTCCCTCACTAAGTCACAAAGCAGTATCTGAGTTAGTTGGCTGTGTGGGAGTCTTACCTGCCTTGTCATCAGCATCTTCAAACTCCACCATCACCGAGTGGCCGTTGTTGGAGATGTTGAGAGATGTACATGATTCGTAGGAGATAATAAGCGGCTTCAGATTAGGGTCATACACTGCTCTTGCAGAAACGATATCAATAGGTGACTGGCGGTTCCCCTGGGCAATAGGGTAAGATTTGTGCCACTCTGAAGGTCCTTCAAAAGAAAGGAAAGCAAAGCACCATCAGTTTCTTCCTACTATGCACAAAATAGGTTTTCATGAGGCTTGAAGTAAAGCTTGCTGAGCAAGAAGGACTTGAAAGTTTGGTATCTGAGCCATTCACTTAAATTCTAAGCTGGTGTGTTTTTATTAACACAAACAGCCTGCGACAAGATGGGGGGATTCAGGGATCTTGTACAAAACACTGAGGAAATCACAGCACATCCACAGACAGCTACACCTTCAATTACTTGTGCTGCTAATTTTCTGTGGAATTTATAATTATATTACTATGGTCTCTGAAGACCTTTGGAGGTGGGTGCTGGTGTAAACACCCTTGCATGCACACCTACACCCCCCTCCCAAAAAGAAATTCTTCCTGAGAAAGATAGCGTAAAGCTCTGGTGATTCACATGAGATGCAGATGACTCAATCTCTTAGCTACTGACTATGCAGTTATTTTTAAAACTATTTTATGACTGCAGTAAATCTTTGAAGCAGCTTCATTCTTCACCCATGCCCATTATGGTATCTCTGTACTCTGAGTGAAGGGTACAGTGTGAAAATTTACATTTTTGGACTTCCTGACCCCAATAGAGTGGGGAGAAAGACCAGTTTAATAACACAGCTCTCTGCTGCCAGAGCTGGAACATTCTTATGCTGTTTGAGATAACCTTGTCTGTATCAGAGACTTACTCATACCACTTTTTCTACTTTGGTATGGTAATGCAAGAAGCAATTAAATTCTTCTACTGCTTATGTTCAGAGAGTATTAACAGTAATAATTTTACTTGAAGATTCACCAAGAAGCACATTTTTAAATGCAGCATTCTCACCACTTTCACAAGTGGAAGCTTTTTTAAATCAAGCACAGGTATTAACCCTCCTTGAATTTATATAACAAAAACAGTGCTCTATTACACTCTTACTTGTCTGTGACGTCTCCTGAAGAGCTAAACTTAAAAAATAATATCTTCTCTCAGCCTGCCTTTAAAGCAGATTTAGGATTTAAATGCTGTTACACAAGCTTTGGCAATATAATTTGTCTCTTACGAGGTTGGAAGAGCACACATGAGTTTATTACAAACACATAACACTATCTCCTGGTGCTAACCAGCCTCACTTAGCACCCAAACTGGCTCCTGGACTTGTAGAAACTGAAATAATTACTGGTAAGAGAGGGGCTGGCTCCTGGAGGTTATGCAGAAGACTCTTGCTGGGCACTCAGCAGGTAAAATAACTGCTGCCAGTGGAGAGACTCCTGAAGGTTATGCAAAAGATTGTCTTGTTGGACAAGGGCAGTCACTCGGGCATCTTTTCCGTACAGGAGACGGGTGCTAGAAAACACTGCTGTAGGAATCTTTCAGCAGCTTCACTCTGTGACACACGCTCTTGGAGGTGGGAAGCAAAGGAGGATGACTAAATTAAAAACTGTCAAACCAGAAAGCATGAGTTGTTCTGTAAGAGATCCCTGATACTGATCTGTACAATTTATTGACGTTCTAGAAATACATAACATATACCTTATTTTATTCACTCTGTGGAAGCCCAGATATCACATTTCAACAGCTGCACAGGAGCAGAAGATCTATTACTGCTCTACTAAATCTTCTTTACTTAAAAGAATTGCTTTTGGAGAGAGAGACACAGTTAATCCTTTTCATAACAGCTTTTTGGAAAGGGACCCATCTGTAATATCTGCAGCCTGAAAAAAAAACCCCACTCAGTGCTGCTTCTCTCAGTTTTGGAGCATCGATTCCAACAGCGAAAGGCAGCAGGCACAAGTTTAGGCATCTTTTGGTGCCGCTTTCTGGGTGCTCCTTATTATCAATAAAGTAATCAATTAGCTGCTGTACATACTGGATGCTGGCAGGGATGGAAATGCGGGCAGCCCGGCAGAGCTCAGGCAGAGGTTCTAGAGAGAAAGCGAGCGGGGGGAGATAGAGCTGCAGCGCGGAACTGCCGGCACCTACCGTCATCCCGCCCGTAGCCCCAGCTGCGGTGCCCGGTCATCCCGGGGCTGCCCCTGCGCCGCTCCGGTGCCCGCTCCCGGCTCCGCCGCTGCCGCTTACCTGCCTTTATAGCGGCTCTCCGTGGGGCAGGATCGGCCCCTTAAAGCCACAGAGCAGCCACGGCGGGTCCCGCGGGACCCTGCTCCTGCTCCCGACTTTCCTGCTCCCTCCGTTTGCTAACGCGAGAAGGAAAATGTAAAACTGAAGTGACTGAAGCCGCAGGACTTATGGAGGCACCAAGACTGCCCACACGGCGCGGGCATCAAATTGAGGGAAAAGTAGTAGTGTTTTCTCGTCATCAGGGCGTGCAGATTGTAACAGAACTGCCCTTCTCGCCTTTATGTTCTAACATCACCTACTCACTGCCCGCTTTTCATAAACGCTCTCTCCAGCAGCAAAAAATGACGTTTCCACCTGATTTCTAACTAAGACTTCAGAATCCGTGCTTAGATGAGGTGGAGAACGTTCTCATCTCAGAAAAAAATTTCTTGAGCTACTTTTAAACAAGGTAGAAATCACAGTAATTAAGGCTCAATTGGCAATCTGGTTTGTGTTTGGTTTTTTGTTTGTTTGTTTGTTTTCTTCTTTTGTAACTCTAAAGAAACTTTTTAAAAAGGCAAAAATAACAGTGGGGTTATATGAGGGAACAGGACACAGCAGACTAAAGGAGGGGGCTAATCTGGGAAGCCTCAGCTACCTGGTGTGGTCCAGTAGTTGCCAACACTCTGCTAAACCCCTGAAGAGGCTACAATGAGATACCAAATCTGCAGCTGGAAAATACCTTAAGATGTCTTTGTGGCAAGAAAAATGGCTCCTCGGTAGTAATTTTGTTAGGTCTGAGGAAATGCCGTCTGTCAAGGCTACATTTTATAGATCTATTGATTTTCACAAAGGCAACAGCACAGAAATAGGGATTCTCCTATTATGCAATCAAGAAAGTGGAAGGAAAAAAATCAATGAAAGCATTTTATGCAGCTTTTATATTGTGGTACTGCCTTGTAAGGATTAACTTCCTTTTAAAAGTTGTGCTGCTTTGGTGAAGTTGCGATGCTATGGTGCTTCTTCTGGTGTGGCTGTGTGCTGTGTTTGTAGGCAGGGGAGCCAGGTGGAGACAGCCAGATGCAAACGGTCAGGAAAGCTGTTCTAGGCCGTGGGGAAAAGTACAAAAAACCCCAACTTAGGAGCGAAAAGAAGAAATGGAAGAGGAATTTTGTATATTAAAAAAAGCAGACTAGATTAGGGAAAACTGTATGCGAGAAAGAGAACACTGAGAATCTGTTTTCAAGAGAAACTTAAACACTGAGGCTCAGATCTTGCTCGCCGGGCACAGTGCCATCAAAGCGGCCCAATGCCTACCGGCATCTGACACCATTCCCCACTGCAGCTTTTATCTGCTCACATTCAGAACACATGGATGTCTACATATGTGGGCTACAAAGGCAGAGCCCAGGAGGACCTCTGAGACAATGGAGAACCTGCTGAAGATGTGGCAGGAAGTGGGCTCCACAAAATGGAGGTTAAAATACTTGGATTTAGGAAAAGTGAAAAGGGGAAGTGACAGGGTGGGTGCCCACAGGGTGGATTTCTCCAGTGCTGAGTTATAAGTGAAGTAATCGTGATTTCCAGAAATTTCTCACAGGCTTTGACTGCATCTCAGAAGTGTCTGTTTAGCAGGGAATGGCAGGAAAACGTAGCTCCATCTAGTACAGCAAAACAATTCAAACTTCCTTAAAAAATAATTCTGTCTTTCCCAATCTCCATATTTATGGTTTTGTTCCTCTCTGACAGTCCTGATGAGTGACCAGCGCTGCAGCCTCGCACAAATAGGTGGGTTCTTCCTCTGAACCTGTCACTATGCTGTGAAACTGAACTAACAACAAGCGCTTCCATTTTCCCATCCCTAGATATGGAATAACTCTCTTCATGATTTAATTTGAGTTCCCTTCATTAAAATTGTTGTATAAGAACTGACTGTTATGGTTAGAAAGCTTCAAGGAAGCTTGGAATGCCAAGTAGAAGTTGAACATATTTAACTTGCAGGTTTGAGGAAACTGGGTTTTTGAATCTCTAAGGGTTGTTGTTTCTATAACCCAGACCTGGAGTCATGGGAGGGATTCGCACAAGGAGATGGTGTCACATGAGGGTAATATTTTGGGGATGTGTTACTGCATCACCGTAGAGGGCAGAGCTGCCTTTCAGGAGACATAAAATGGAAGACTGTGGCTCCAAGGTGATGGCTAAATGGCACTCAAAGTGTATTTTCTTAAGCAACTTGGCAATTATCTTTGCTGAACATCTTTAATAACGGCGACACACATTTAAGTGAGGCATTGTGTGCATTTTTATTGAAAGCATAGGAGTGCGTGTGATGTGTCACTGCCCATTAACTAAAACGTGGCAGAAAAACAGTCAGTTTGGGAACAGGCCGCTCACGGGAGAGCCTTTGAAGTATGATAGGTAGGAACCGGCTGAATGTTAAAAGATTCATCACCCCGGCACTCGCTGCACCTCGGGTTCTTGCGGGAGTATCTTGTTTATCCCGGCAGCTCAGCTCCCCTCTTACATTGCCATTACCAATGCTGGCGCCTTCCAAACGGCACCGACACTGAGCTGACATCTCTTCCGTAGGTGTGCCTGAAAATCATCTGTAACGAATCCAGAAACTGCACAAAAACACTTGGCAAAGTAAACACAAACAGCAGGGGGTACTGCCGACACTAAGCATTAAAAAGAAGAATCATTCCAGAGGGGGTTTTTTAAATTTTTTTAGTATTTTATTTATAATATGACTGCCTAAACTTTTCAATTGACAATAGAAATTTAACATTTTTTTATTCTCAAGTGTTTCTTTGCAAACACAGAAACGCCATGACTGTATATGGAGATTCTGGTGCAGCCAGGGAAAGCAGCTGCCTCGGGAGATCCACAGGAGTTCTGGGAAGGGAAAGAACTCAGCACTCATGTTCTGGGAATCTCTTCCTGCCATAAGGGGGTGGGGGGAAAGGGTGCCCGAGTGAAGAAGGGATTGAAAAGGACAAAAAGGATGCGCATAAAATTAACAGACAATTTTGCAAGAGAAAAACTCGAATGAAATATGGGCTGAGAGGGCCAAGAGGGAAGAAGGAATTAATGTGGAACATTCCTGGGAAGGAGGGGCCAGAGAAGAGGAAGGGGGTGCCAGGCTCCTAGGAGTGTCCCAGCCTTCACATGCCATTTTTTATTATTATGTGACTTTTGACTTTTAAAGCTATACACACTTGGCTGCTTTACAGCAGAAATGGGGAAGGTGTTCCAGGGTGTCCCACCCCTGGAGGGGTTCAAGGCCAGGCTGGATGGGGCTTGGAGCAACCTGGTC
>JAOXJM010000063.1:36241302-36271619 GCA_026413425.1 Tringa solitaria
GGGGCGGAGCCTCTCGCGGACCCGCCCACGCGTATGCGCCGCGCACGCGCACCGGCCGCCTCAAGGGGCAGCGCGGCCATGGCGCAGCCGGGTAGGGTCAGCCTGAAGGAGCAGCGTTATGACCGGCAGCTTAGGTACCGTTCCCGGGGGTTCACCTATCGGTTACCGGTCTCTTATGCGGCCCGGGCTGGGCCTGATCTCTCCTCCCGGGGCGGCGGGGGCCGGATATGGCCCAGTCGGTGAGGGGAGGCCGGGCCGCGGTGGGCCTGGAGGCGGGTGGATGAGGCAACGGGGAGCATCGGGGGTCGGGTGGGTGGCAGGAACCGGTTCTGACACGACAGTGTGAGCTACAGTTCTTCAGTAACTTCATTTTCTGCCCCTGAAGAGCGTAAAATTGGCGCCGGTGTGAAATCGGGCGTTTGTCACCGAGTGCTGCCGGCTCTCCGTTTCAGCCTCCATATAATTATCTAGGTGTCTTAAATACCCACCAAACTCATCAAGAGCGATTCCCCGTCTGCTTGTGCCTTTCAGTGTATTGTGTAATAAGTTATGAAGCACGTAAAAATGTATTATTTGTAATAAAACTTACAAAAAAGAGAGCATTCAGTTTTGGGACAAGCTTTGCTCCCTAGGGTGTTTTGACCCATGCTGATTTTTAAAAAGTTAAATTTGTGTTTAAGAAGGTGTGCACATCCTGATGGAGTGGAGTGTAAAGATAGAGAAAATGAAATGTCAGTAAAATCGGGTTGCTCTTTAAAAAAGTTTCAAATTTGCCACAATAAGCTTTCTTAATAGTTTTGTCATAGTAAGTTTTCTGAAGGAATCAGTTCATGCTGTTCAGCCCCTCTCAGCAGTCAATGGGAAGTAGGATGTTTTACTGGGAGAGTAAATGGGAAGTAGATTGTTTAAATTGTTTTAATTTCTTTCTGTGGGCTTTGCAATCTGAAAGGAGATTGTTTTTGTTTCTGCCCTGGTACAGGTTGTGGGGCGACCATGGACAAGAAGCTTTAGAATCTGCCCACGTTTGTGTGATAAATGCAACAGCGACAGGAACCGAAATACTCAAAAACTTAGTGCTGCCAGGTAAGCAGAGGTTGCTTCTGTATTTCCTTTGCAATGTATCTGATAATTTCATAATGCCCAGTTATTCATAGTCTTTTTTTTTTTTTTTGCCCCCAAGGTGTTGGTTCATTTACAATTGTCGATGGGAATCTGGTCACTGGAGAAGATGTTGGAAATAAGTAGGTTTGTTTCCTGTACAAGTCTTGAAGTATCAGGGTTTCATAAGTAGTTCCTTTTCTATACTTGTTAAGAAATCCTATGAAATTCTTAATTATTTTGAAAGCCTCTGCATGTTTCTCCCAAGTGTTTTGTGGTTTTGGATGTTTGTGACATATGGCACGCACGATCATTTTGACCTTAACTGCTGAATTTTGTGTAGTTTTTGTAGTTGCTGGTTTTGCATCTTCCAGGTCTGTTTGCTTCGCTAATCAAGTTTATAGACTGTGGTCTGCTCTGTATAAAGATGTTTAAAAAATAACTTGCTTGCTGTAATCTTGAGATATGACAATGAAAGATTTGCTTGTATTTCCACATGGCTAACTGTATTTTCCGTAGTTTCGGTGATGTAGGTAACTCACTTGTCATTGGTTTATCATTGTGAACCTGTGACTGATAGCCTTTAATTAGCTTGGAAAGGCTGTGTGCAGCAGGGGATGTGAAACTCTTTACAAGTCCTATAAAAAATAATCCGTGTACTAATTCTAAATCATTCTCTTATGGTTTAGGTAGATACCTACAAGTATCTGTCTACTTACAGGGGTTATATGAGGGGGAAGGATATTCCATTACATGAAGAAATGAGTACTAATGGGTCTTTAATTAGCTGAGTGAAAAAGAATCTGCAGTGTGATCCTGGCTTCTCGGGGTGTTTGGCGTATCTTATTTTTCAGATTTGGGGCTCGGGCATTGGAAAGTTCCATTGAGAAACTGGCCATGAGGAAAATGTAAGGGTGGTGGGGAGAAGAAAAGCAGGTTTAAGGGGGAACTTGGTTTGTTGTGTACGAGAGTCAGCAACATACTCTGCACTAGACAACGTAGCTTTAACATTGTCTCTCTTCAAAATAAAACTTCTCATCTAACTCTCTATCTCCTTTTCAGTTTCTTTCTACAAAAAAGCCATCTTGGTCAGGTAAGGAGATAACAAATGTCGCTTTAGTTGTATTGAAATCATGAAAGTATTGAGTAAATACTCAAATATATTATTATGAGCAATGCTATAGGTTAAAATCTATTTATTCTTTGACAAAATTCCTGGTGCTTACTTTGTAGTTGCTCTTGAGTGAGAAAGTGAGCTCAATTCTGGCAAGACTGAATGGAAAAATGATATGGAACAGGATATGGTTGTTAAAAGCTTTGGGAAGATAAGGTGGAAGAGAATTGTGTAGGAGTAGGGGGGTGGGTTGGGGGAAAATCAGAGAACCAAGAGAGCACAAAAGGTCGTGTATTTTTTCTTTTTAAAATGGTATTACTGAAAACCGTTCTCCAAAAAGTGCCTGCTGTTAAGAGATGTATTTTTTCTTCAGATAAGCACAGGTTGGAATAAGAAATTCTGGCTTATGATGAAGTTGTTTGTTTTTTTTAACATGTAGCATGTGTAGTGCTGATCTACGGGTTAAATTACATTTCAAGAGGTTAAACATTGTTTTGCTTGTTCTGAAACAGAATCGTGCCCAGAGCGCCACTGAGCTCTTGCAAGAACTGAATAATGATGTTTCTGGAAACTTTGTCGAAGAGGTTTGTCTTCCTAAAGTAGTTGTACATTTCTTGTTGTGCAATGTGACAAAAGTATGGAATAATAGCTCTGTGTTGTCTTTGTAAGTAGCTTTGTGATGAAGCAACATTTGAGCAAGATGAAGTTATTTGCAGAAAGTCAATTTACATATTTTAAACATAATTTTATAAAGTTATAACATCCTAATTTTATAGCTTCCACATAGTTTTTAACATTGAATGTTGCACAGACTTGCTGTACTTTCAGAAATTTTCACTGTGTATCCTCACATACTGTTCTTTCCTTACTTTAGAGTCCAGAAAAACTTCTAGACAATGACCCTTCCTTTTTCACTCGTTTCAACTTGGTGGTTGCAACACAACTACCAGAAAGGTAAAGAATCATCTGAAGTTTGTTTTCATTCAGCTGCAGAAGCAGGTTTCAGTCACAGGCATATTTTTCCAGGAAAACTTACGCAAAACAGAACTCTTGTGCTGGGAAGGAAGGTTACAGTAAATAATGGTGGTTTTCTACTGTCCTTTGTTACATGTTAAAAATCTCTTTCCAATCCATGCCCGACCCCTCGGTGCTGTCTCCGGGGGTATTTGTGTATGTCAAGTACTCTTTGTGGGGAAAGGTGTTTCTGGCCCAGAATCACTAGAGCAAGTAACAGGCAATAGGAGCTGTGATACCTTTAGATTTTTCCAGTCGCATTTTATCGTTTGTATAGCTCTACCCGTTTTACCCATCCATAATTACCGTGTAATTACATTGCCCATATAAACTTTGTCAAGACCAGAAGTTCTTGATTTTTTTATTTTTGACCTCTTCCTGCTGAGAGGCCTCTCCTGTTCTTTCACAACTCATTGTCGTTTTTTGTTAAGTTGATATTTGGTGCATTTGGAAGGATGGAGTTAATTACAAACAAGCTAATGGATAAATATATTTCTAAGCTAGTGTAAATTTGCATGTAAAATTAATTACCTTCTGTGTGCTTTGAATGGTAATATATTAGAGTTCTCATAGAAAACTTCTTTCACAAGTGACTTGTACAAGAGTGAACTTTATAGTTAACTGTTGTCCTTTTGTATACCTGAGGAAAAAAAATGTTTCCTTACAGTACGTTGCTGCGCTTGGCTGAACTTCTCTGGAATTCCAACATTCCTCTGCTGGTCTGCAGGACTTACGGACTGGTTGGATACATGAGGGTTGTTATTAAAGAACATACAGGTTAGAACCTTTTCTAAAAGGTTTAAAGCTTCAATATGTAACGTTACTTTGTTTATTTTTTCCCCCATCTTTATCTTGTGACGTAGTTCGCAGTCCATCACCATGAGTGTTCTTTGAGGAATGCATAGAAATTATGGGCTGCAGCAAATAATAAAATTGGAGACTATCTTGACATTAAAATTACCTTAAACGAAACACTAATTTTGGGAATCAAGCAGTTAAATGAGCAGATGCTGGGCTGCATTTGATGTCTAGCTCTGTTCTGAAGGCCGGACATGAAACCGTGAAATACACTGTGTAATTTTTTTCCACAAGTTGTCGAATCTCATCCCGACAATACTTTGGAAGATCTGAGGCTGGACAAACCGTTTCCAGAGCTGAGGGATCACATTCATTCTTACGACTTGGATCATATGGACAAAAAGGTTGGTGGGTTGCGCTACGAGCTGGAAGACAGATGCAGAACAGGGATTCTGTGCAAATGGCTCTTGGCAAGTTACTGGTTTTGGTGCCGAGTCTCACCTGAGCAGAGGCAATTGTAGAATCACTCACAAGATACTGTTTTTGGCCTCTGCCCCAAATGTTACAGTATGTAATCAAAATCTGGAACATGTCCTGTGTTTTTAGTCATGGAAGGGATGTTAGGAGTTTACATTTGAAATAGGTTTTTAATTTGTCTCCCTTTTTGATCTTTCCTGAACCTGACAGATTTCTCTGCTGTTCTATTGCAGGACCACAGCCACACTCCTTGGATCGTGATTGTAGCCAAGTATCTCACAAAATGGTTCAACGAGGTATATGGCAAAACTGGATAAGTCATCAGTCTATTATTATTACTTTAGATATGTTGTTTCTAAACTAGATTATTATTTTGGCAATTTTTGCAAATACAATACAGAGAACAAGGTAGAATCATAAAAGAATTGCTAATAGAAATACCAAGTGAATGTACGTGAACAATGACAAACTCTAGAGTTCATCAGCCTCACAATGAGGTTAATAGTAGATATTTTAAAGACTTTTTTTTTTGTGCTTTTAAATTTAGAAAAGCGGTCAGTTGCCTAAGAGTTTCAAAGAAAAAGAAGCCTTCAGACAACTGATTCGGCAAGGTAACGTATGTCCCAGGACTCACTCGCTCATACTGGCAGAAATACAAGGCAGTATTTGAAAAATAGTCAGAAGTTCTCTCTCTCTCTCTCTGTTGGTAAGACCTAAATGCTGATATGTAATTTTCTTATTTTTTGTTTAATAAGGTATCTTAAAGAATGAAAACGGAACCCCAGAAGATGAGGAAAACTTTGAAGAAGCTATAAAAAATGTGAACACAGCATTAAACACCACAGAGGTAAAATAAACATCCATGATGAAATTGAAGACATTCCAACTACTTAATTTTTTCAGAACGTATTATGCACTTTTAGGACAGTAATTCCATTTGCAACATTTATATTTAGGTAAAACCGGACTAGTACAATTTTTAAAATGGAAGCATGGTAAAACAGACCTAGACTAAGTGGCACTGGAGCTTGTGGAAATTCTTCTGTTTCTTTGCTCCTGCACAGAAGCTACACCTCCTTTCTGAAGACTTGAATGAGTTAGTAACCAGAGTTCCTTAGTAGTGTATTCCTCGCGTAGACTTTAGTAGATTTTTTTTTTAGAGGTTAAACTGTAACGTGCTTGGTAAAATTAAAAAGAATTAGCAATCCCTGGTGTGGATGATGTCTGATTTAAATACATTAAATACATTGCCAGGAGAAACTCAGGAAGCACAAATTGTTCAAGGCCAGGTTGGATGGGGCTTTGACTACCTTGGTCTGGTGGGAGGTGTCCCTGCCCGGGGCAGGGGGTTGGAGCTGGCTGGTCTTCAAGGTCTGTTCCAACCCAAACCATTTTGTGCTTCTCTGCTGAAATCATGCTATATTGAAGCCACTTGCTGTAGTATTTATTCTGTGGCTTCTTCTCAGGCAGTGCTACAGTTTAAAGTATGTCTGAGAAGCACTATGTAAGATTCAGAAAAGATTTGGTGTGAAACCCTGAAGTCATTTACAGCTGGATCACCTGTATGAAGAGCATTGACAACTCACAAAATGGAAAGTCAAGTAAATACAAACCCAGTTTATTTTTTTTTCACAGGTTCCAAGATGCATTGAAGAAATTTTTAATGATGATTGCTGTGTAAATCTCACAGAGCAGGTAATGAGTAATTAAGGGTAAGACTCAATGTAGAAAAAGCTTCATAAATAGCATCTGTCTACATGACTGTCTCTCATGCACTTGCAGTCACCCTCCTTCTGGATTTTGGCTCGAGCTGTAAAGGAATTTGTGGCAAATGAGGGGCAAGGGAGCTTGCCCGTCCGGGGCACTATTCCTGATATGATAGCAGACTCCAATAAATTTATCAAACTGCAAAATGTGTAAGTATACAATTTTTTCTTTAATAGTTACTACTGTTAGTAAATGGTGATGACTTCAGACCTCACAAAGTGCATGAATTCCTGTTGTTTTTTTTTTATTAAAAAAAAAAGTGTGTGTGTGTGTGAGGAGGGATGCGGGAAACAGGGCAGCCTGGGGCTCTCTGCTCCCTGGATGGATGCTCTCCCTCTCTCCCTGTTTGGAACCAGCACCCAAGCCCCCAGTGTGTCCCAGTCTCCAAAGGCTGGGTAGTAAATGATCACTGAACTTTAGATCTAGTAACGACCTTCCTGCAGAGAGCAGATGCCATAGCCCAGCTGCTGCTGTCCAAAGCAAATGTTTGCTTGAACACTGACTTTGGTTTTTCTCCTCAATATGTATGTCAACCTGCTTACAGAAATTCTGGTTTCCTAGATACTTAATTCTAAATACTTCATTCTAATTAATGCCCTTTGAAGGGCTTGCTTGGTAAATAAGGAAGGGTGTGAATGAGCATTAAAAAGATGAATACAGAAATACAAATCTTTATGTGTCTAAAATAACTGATTGCGGTTGCTTCGTGGAAGTTACTGTGTATAATGACAGAAAAGCCAAGAATTTGCATTGTTATTTTGCTAAATTAAACCGTAATTCCTTGAATTCGCACAGACACCCTAATTTGTAAGTCTGAATTCTCCAAGCATCAGTCCTGAATTTCCAGATCATTATGTACTTCAGCTCTCAATTCCAATAAGCATTACAGGGGTTTAATTTGCAGATAGAATAGTTACAGTTCCTTAAAATGAACTCTTAAATTGAATTTTATTAAATACAGTGTTGTTGAGGTGTTTGCATTGTCACAGGTCTTAGTGGAACTAATATACTATGGCTACAAATATTAAAATACAGAAATTAAGTAAATATTAAAAGCCCAATGAAGAACATACAGCTGTTGTTCCAAAACTACTTAATATTATTCTTCCAGCTGTTCATAGTAATACTCGTTTTCAGTTTAACCATTTTTTAAGCCACATGCTTAGGGAACAGCTCAGCTGTGCCCAACAGTCGTACAGGGAGGTACTAAGTGCATTCATGGCCTTGTAGCTCACTGCCATTCTTGTGGCTTGTGTTTTGTCTTCATAAACCAATATAAACGAAAAAGAAATGGTTTTCACTGTGACATTGATGGCTTTATGCTGTAATTATTAAGACTTCTTCTTTATCGTTAACAGATACCGTGAAAAGGCGAAGAAGGATATTGCTGCTGTGGGTAGCCACGCAGCTAAATTGCTACAGTCCCTCGGCAAGGTAATTACGAATGTACAGCCATTCTGACAGGGTAAAAATGTTTTTACCCGCATGTTCTGTACAGAAATAAGTCACAGGAGACAGATATGAAAAGAGAAGGCTTAATGACCTTATTCCCTTCAGAAGGCTTAAGTAAGTTTTAATGAAATTTAATATCTGTGGTGTGCTTTACTTATCACTTTTGTGGTCTGGTCATATAAAAATAAAAGGCATACAGGGATACATTATTTACAATTTTGGATAATTTTTTAACAAAAGCAACTAGTTAGTTCTTAATGAATATATACATATCTCTGAAAATAGACATTCTCTGGTCGTTGTATGTTCTCTCTTCTAGGCACCCGAATCTATTTCAGAGAGAGAATTAAAATTGTTCTGTGAGTATGCTTGGATTCTGTTCTGTGTTTATGTAAATGATCAAAAACTTTTGAATGATAATGTAGTTATTAATCAGGAACTCAGTATTTGGATTTTTCAAGTAAGTGCTTAGCAGTTGCATCCCTCACCTTCCGAGTGTGCGGTAGTAGCTGCACGTTGGGTTGTTTCAGAGCAGTGAGATTGGAGAAAAACCTTTTCCCCTCATAGCTGGGCTGTTGAAATACTGAGAATATGTGAGAGAGTGGGAGATGGAAAGAACCCGTGTTCCTTTGCAGCAGGGAAGAGGGAAACCTGAAGTTAAGGGCTGTGCTTTCTGAATTGCTGTAGAAGAGCTGCATGTTGTGAACTGTTCCATTAATGCAACAGATACGTTTAGATTCTAGAAGTAGATAAGCACAAAATATTTCACCAAAATACTCGTGATCAATAGACCTAAATGTAGTTCAATAGATTTTATACTGCAGGCTAGTGGAAAAAACATGAAAGGGTTAAATGGGATTATGGTAAGTTTTAGTCTTTCATGTTTTTACTAAAATTCAGTAAATACTATATATACACTAAATAAGATACTGAAGTCCATATTAGTATATTATTTAGTAAAGATTTAGTAATTGTGATGCATTCAAGTAGGTAATGCCCTTCTTTCTGTATCCTCTGCTTAGGCAGCAACTCAGCTTTTCTCAGAGTAGTACGATGCAGATCTCTGTCTGAAGAATACGGTTTAAACACTTTTAACAAGGATGAAATCAGTAAGTTCTCCTTTTTGGCACTTACTCTAATTGCATTTACAACTTGAAATGGTTTTGTGAGCTATTTAATCTGTGACAGCTAACCAGTTCTCTTGCTGTTCTCAGTTTCCCATATGGATAACCCCGACAGTGAATTGGTGCTGTACTTGATGCTTCGGGCTGTGGATCGGTTTTATAAGCAGCACGGGAGATACCCTGGTATGTCAACACCAGAGTCACTTAACGTCATCGAAAGAAATGTAAAGATCCAATAGTTACCATAATACTAGTTAGAAACTACAGATACAGCATTAGTTGCAGGGGGGATCATCTGTCATTCTCATTGGCCAGTCTGGCCCAAACCATGACAAATACAACTTTAAGAATGTGGAAATTAAAGTGATGATTTTTTTTCTCTTTGGGAACTTGAGGAATTTATCTGAATCAATACCACTGAAATGGGTTGCGTGGATTATGAGTCAGTTCAGCTATGCAATAATTTGTCATTATCATGAGTAAAATCAACAGAATATTCAATTATTAGTAGTCTAGTATTAATAATTTAGTACATTAATCAGCTTAGAAACTTTTCAGAAAAATAAAATACTTAGCTGCCATTTAAATCCATGAACTTTGAATAGGGTGTTACAGTTCTGTGATGAAACAGTTCACTTATTTTCCAGGTGTCTACAACTACCAGGTAGAAGATGATATTGGAAAACTAAAATCATGCCTTACTGGTTTCTTACAAGAACACGGGTTGTCTGTGGTGGTGAAAGATGACTATGTTCATGAGTTGTAAGTATTGTATCTTAAGTGTCACTTTGTCAGTAAAGCTGACCTGAAATACTACTAAATAACTGTTGTTTTGCTCTCTAGTTGTCGCTACGGAGCTGCTGAGCCACATGCTATTGCTGCCTTCATGGGAGGTAAGAATGTCACTGGATTTCTAAGGTCCGTACAGACAAATCACTCTGCTTTAGTCCGTACTTGAGTCACAATCTC
The DNA here is from genome assembly GCA_026413425.1 of Tringa solitaria. NCBI lineage: Eukaryota > Metazoa > Chordata > Aves > Charadriiformes > Scolopacidae > Tringa > Tringa solitaria. The sequence goes on from JAOXJM010000063.1 coordinate 36,251,116, forward strand.
CACTGTTCTAATTATTTTGCACTGTCAGAGCAAAGACCATAATCACAGAGTGTAGTCAAAGATAGTATTAGAATAAAATCACGGAATCCTCCCCCTTCGTTCTCCAGATGTGACCTCCTATGCTATATGGATAAAATGGACACAGCGAGGGTTTAAAGTCAGTAAAAGAAAGCAAATAAACTTAGAACAGTTCTAGTAGCTTAAAAATGTGTTGAAAAATAAAATGCTTGAAAGAGGCTTTGAGTTTAAAGCCAAAGGAAATAATTGTAGTAATACTAAAACTAACACAGTACACATCTTTCTTTAAATTAACACAATACATGTATGTTAAGTATCTATTAAATATAAATAGGCTTGATTGCTTACCTTAATTCAACCTTTGGGTATTAACAAAACTAAATGGGTTTTAATGGGTGCTCAGAATTGATACATGAGTGAACTTACTTTATTTGGCTTTTACATATTAAATACTCTGTGGATGTATAAATTTCTTTCTGATTAAGTGAAACTTGGTATTTGCAGTGCTTTAGGAAAATATGTAAAGATAGTTTCCGAAGAAAGTACAGAATATTTCATAGTACAGGAGAACACAAAGGGATCACAGTGGAGTGACCTTTCAATTTATTTTACAGTTTAGCTGTGCATGATGTTTTTTAATTAAACTTCTTGATTTCATTTAGGGTGGTCACAATAAGCATGAGTTTTTCCTCCATGTGTGTCTGTTTACATACATGGAGAGAGAAAGTATATCCAGCAAAGTGTATGTAAAGTTAACTTTTGAAGTAACAGCTTTCTGAACCTCTTTTATACTAGGAAGTACTGAAAAGCATTTTTTCTTCCTAGAAGTTGTATCTGACACTTCTGAAATAATTTCAGTGTAGTGTGTTCTAGATAAGTAACATCCTCTTTCTTGGTTTTAAATATGACCTGCTAACTACCTTCTGGTTTTTGTTGTGTTTTGTGTTTTTTTGTTTGGTTGGTTTTTTTACAGGAGCTGCTGCACAGGAGGTTATTAAAGTCATTACAGGGCAGTTTGTAATTTTTAATAACACCTATATTTACAGTGGAATGTCACAGACTTCAGCAACGTTCCAGCTGTAGGACAATGGTCTGGCATTTGTTCTGTAAATACTGTGTGATGGGACTGTTCTGTATTACCCAAGAATTAAAGTTCCTTTATTTGTAATGATTTTATCTTCTTTTTGTTTTTTTTTTCTTCCCCTGAGGATAAATAAAATCATACCAAATCCTGGAAACTTTTTAAAAATACTGAATTTTCTGATTCACCTTTGAAAGAAAAGAGTAGCAGCTGTTCTTTGGCATGGTAAGCTGCGTTTACAAATTGGCTTACCTGGTTTGCAGCAGAGCTGGATTTTATTTTGTTTTATTTTTTCATAAAAGCTGCCCTTCGGGTTGAGGGGGGAGGCGGGCAAGGTTGATGGTGTGAGGATCCAACTGCGAGAAGCGCTAGGAAAAGCTGTAACGCCTTTTACTGAGATCAAGGACATCGGGGAGAGGGATTGCGTGCCTGAGAGCATGTCTTTCAGCTGTATTGGCCTACCCAAAGGTTCTTTTCCCTGCCCCGGTTTCCTGAGGCAGGGTACAGCAGCTGGCGGCAGTGCGGACCCGCCGGGCCCCCGGTGCCTGAGGGAGCCGGGGCGGGGCCTGGGCCTTGAGGGAACCGGGGCCGGGCGCGAGCGGCTGCGCGGGGCGGGAAGGGCGCGCGGCTGAGGGCTCTCCTCAGGCCGGCGGGGCTGAGCTGAACAGCACCGCTGCTGCTGCCGGATCAACAGGTAGCTAATCCCTGCCCTAGTTATCGTCCTCCCGATATTCACCCTTCCCCAAAGCTGGCCGAAGAATGCTTCTGATGCCTTCCCCTCCCCCCCCCTTTTTTTTTTTGAAAATCTTTTATATGTTCTTTCCTTTATATCATTGGGATGATATGGAGGACTTGCTAAGACTTCAAAGTGGAGCTCTGATAATGACCTGTAAATTGTACATGGCTCACCTGAGAGGGAGGAGGGATGGGGTGGATGCTGAAATAAGGAAGACTTCAAAGGTCTTGTTACACTGAACAGGGTTCCTCAAAAGTTAGTGGATGCATCCTCGGCTGCTGGTGAGAATTTTGGTTTCAGTAGGACACCAACACTCCGGACTGCTTCCACGGTGTGGGATTTGAGTGCTGGGTTTTAAAAAGGAAGAAAAACCTGGCAGTTTCTGCCCCGATGTGGCTGTGTGGGGTGAGTCCGGCAGCCCCAGCCCTGGCTGAGGGGATGTTCCTGTCAGCCTCCCCACAACCTGCCCTAACTCCTCTGTTCCACCCTGGGCAATAATGCTGCTGAACAAACACGTCAATACATCTCTCCTGGTTTTAGAGTGATTTTTTTTTTTGAGGTTTAAAGGGATGTTATTGGGTTATTTTCCATAGCTGTTGGGTTAGAGGTATTCTTATTTCTTCTATAGGCAATGTTTGCTAGAAGTCTGTTGCAGCAAATCCTATTATTTATCTTTTCATTTGTGATGCAACAACAGAGTTGAGCTATTTGCATTTTAATGTCAGCTGGCTTATAAATATTAATTTGTGTACCTTCTGTATGTTGCAAAAAGAAAAAGATCCAGATGTCTCTTTCTATAGTGTTATAAAAAATCGTACTTCTTATATTAAAGGCTCTTTAATTGTTTAAGTGTGTATTTAATTAAACTTTACTGAAATGAAATTAGCTCCAAAGTAACTTAATTTTTGCAGCCTTTCTTTTGTTAAGGAATGTGTAGGTAGCTTTTGTCTTCTCTTAGGCTGAGGAAAAGGAACTCTTTAAACCTTCCCTCGCAAAACACGTGCTTCACTGCTGCTGTAAAGATGTGTTTGGAGCATTTGAACTAATGGAAGCAGCGAAGGAATGGGGACAATCAGTAACTCTAAATGGAAAGCAGGGCTGGCTGTCTTCATTAAGATGACACTGGTATTTCTTAGAGCCTTTGCTCTACTTTGAGAACGATAACTCATCCATTATTAAGTGGATTTATCACTGATTTAAAGTTTCTACCTGGAGCTAAATAATTTTTGAGAGATTGAAATAGGTTGCTGTGATGCTTGCATCAACTTTTCTTTGTGTTTGGGACAATCTTTCTGTTTCCAAGGCTGAATTTCACTGACAACTGCTCAACTAACTCTCAGGTGCTGGCACATTCGGTTTATGTAGAGTCAATGCTTGGGGGGGGGTTTCCTGGTTTATGTGGTTCACATAATGTGAAAATTTCTTTGGTGAACTAAAATAAATTCATTGTTTAAGAAATAATGTCTCAGTGCATGCTCATTGTCTTTGGTTTTGGTCAATACCAGTAAAACAACATAGTTATGGTTTAGGGGCTCATTGAGATGCAGTAGGAGGCTGAATGTTTTATGGTGGAGGTCAGGCACGCTTGATCCTCTACGTAATGTTACCTGCTGGTCTTCATCATCAGCCAACAACTGGCACTAAGTTGGCAACCAATTTTAAGGAAAATTGGATCGGATCTATTGTGATAAATGACACAAAGCTAGGTATATTTTTAATGACAGGGACATTTTTGGTTCCCCACGATGGTAACATGAAGTCACCTGATTTCTGCAAAATGTTAACTTTCAAAACATAATAACACAGTAGTTACAAATGCAGTGTTACTATAAAATACTGTACTTCCAAGGAAAATCTTTACCGTGCAAGAGCACGTTAAACTCTGTGTGTGTCAGATGAAAGCGTAAAATAAGAAAATTTGACTGTATTTTAAGAAAAAACACTAAATTTGTCCTGTGTGTATTATGAACATTACAAATCTAAGTAGAAGACACTTTTTCCTTGCCGTTGTAGAACAAGAAGAGGGATACAACCAAAAATGGAAACTCAAACAGTGCAGAAAAAACAGTGTGGTAAGATACCTAATATAATTTGTCATTTGTTACATGCATCAACTTTACAAAGTTTCAGTAGACTGTGATGGGTCTGTCCCAGGGTGGTGAGGTGTTGGGGAAGCGTTCTTCTTCCTTGTTGCCAGCTTTTTGGGTTCTGTATTGGATAGCTAAAGGGCAAATCTAATGACAAACTTTCAGATAGTAAATAATACTGCCACAAAGTCACCTTTTTTTTGGCAATACTTACCCACTTTTTTATTGTGTTTTAACTTCTTTAAGCAACCCCAAATCTTACAAGTGTTACTTTTGCTGTTACTGTTGTAAATAATTGTGAAATATTTATTTTTATTATACTGGAAAGACTAAGAATCAGATTTTCAAAGTGTTTTACCTACCTAGGGTTGTATGTAGGTGCTCAGAAAATGCTTTGTGTTAACTTACTAAGGTAACAACCTGTTTGAAGATTCTAGCAGTTGTGGTAAGTAATTAAGTTTTCAGTAACTAAATATTATATAGAAAGCTTTGCTTTGGTGGATTCTTTCCCCATTCTCTGAAGATTTTCAGTTGTATTTTCACTCTGAATATTTTCATAGTTCTGTATTATTTACTTAAATTGCACCTTGCAATTGTGAATTTCCTATTTGGTAATTTATGTCACATTTACGAACAGTTACTAATAATTGAAGGCTGGAAATATTAAAAAGGGACTGTTACTTTAGCAAAGGAAATCATGCTCAAAAAACAAACTATGGAGAGGAATATTTTTAGGTTAAATATGTTTGTTATTTCGTATTTATAGATGGATAGAAGTGGGTTGGCTGCGTTTTTGCTCACTGGTTTGTTTTTTCCTTAAAATACATATACATACCACATTTTTGGCTAGTTTTATTCTAACACTAAATAGATTAATATAAAGAAAAGATAACAATTTACATGCAGATTTTGTGTTTGCTCTTAGATATGAAAACAGATCTGAACCTACTGCTTGAATGCCTTAAGTATCAGATGGACTGCCCTGTATCTCAGAAAGAGGCTTTGATCACTATTTATTCAATTTGTCACCAAAACAGTAAGAAGCGTTTTTCCTTAGAAACAACATAATTTTATGTTCACAATATACGTTAAGAAGTTTGTTGTCACTGTATAAAAAAAAAAATAAAGGATATAAGGCTTGAGAAGTAATCAGATCTTGGAAGGTTTTCATTTTACAGAGAAACAAAAGCAAAAGTTTAATTTTTCTTTTTTTTTCTGTTATAGGTGAAGCAAGTGAATATTTTCGAGAAATTGGTGGTTTGATGTTTATAAATGATCTGGCAAAGTCAAGTGTTCATTGCATAGTAAAGGAAGCAGCTTTATTTACATTAGGAGTTATAATAGAGAGTAATGGTAATAATATTATTTGTATTTGTCTGAGCTATGATCCCACATTATTACTTCTGCTTGCGCTTTGTCTCCATTATTTTTTTTTCTCAAAAAAGGAGATCACAAGATTATCAGTTTGAGTGAGAGGCAGTAAAGGTGCCGCTGCTTCACTGTCCATCCCCAGATTTGGATAAGTACCTTGTTGATTTGTGCAGACAGCATGTCTTTATGATACCAGACAGCTGTACTACTTCTCTTCCTCACCAGCAAATGATAAATGAGTCTTAGATTGTTCCAACCTTTGCCAAGGTCCTGGCTGCTTTAGAACTGACCACGGGGAAAAGCCCTCAGTCACATTATAGTCTTGTTTTGTTTCTGCTGACCACATACTGGACACAATTGAAACTCTAGTTGCTATATTACAAAAATAATTTAGGATTATGAATGGCTTACTTTAGACTTAATGGTTTTTATTTTCTGTTTTCAGTTTACTGTCAACAAACTTTATGTACTTCTGCATTGTTTGAAGACCTCATTGTGTTTTTAATTAATAAGGATTCTGGTGTGAACTTGAAAAGAATGTCTGTTTATGTCATCTTAGTACTGGTTTCAAATAATAGTAAGTTGGGGTTTTTTTCCACCACTTTATTCTGTTTGCCAATCTGCAGTACAGAAATTTGGAACACTCAATAAGTAATGTTTTGGTAAAATTAATTTATATAGATGAGTGGTTGCATGTAACTGAACCTTAATTGGCTAAGTAGATCACCACTCACTGGTGGTGGGATTTCCTTAAGTAGCAGAAAGTGTCTTAATTCTAAAAATGAAATGATAGTTTAAAAAAAATAAATAATGCCAACCAGTAGTTTCTGACAATGTGTAGAAAAAAATAGACATAGAAAGAAATGGAACGTTTTTGCCAGTGTGTTGGTCTGATTTTGTATTTGGTTTTTTTGGGGGATATATATGCTTAGAAAATGGAAATAGAATGTAAATATGTAAATTAAACTTGACATTAAGATTTTGCCTGAAGTTGCATGTGTCCTCACAGTCTTGTATGTGTTCTTTTTTAGAAAGTGGGCAAACCTATGTCAGAGATACAGGCTGCATTGGTCTTCTGCTCCAGTTATTCAGGTAAACAGTCACCTGTTTACCTGGATGACAGAAAAATGGTAGGCTGTTTAGGACGTATGTTTGCTTGACTATTTGGGACTTGTTTGCATTGTTCTAAACAGAACAACTCTTTCCACATCCAAGATGAATCTGTCAGATGAAAGTACCAATCAGTGCTATCAGCTGTGGTCTTCAGTCTGCAGCACTCTCTGTGCCTGCGTTAACAACCCTCAGAATGGTAAGTGTTGCTGTTAAAATTGTGTTAAATGAGTTTATTTCTCCAAAGTGACAACAGTTTGTTTTCATTTTTACTGTTCAACTGAAATTTCATATTATGTTTTGATTTGGGGTTATTTGCTATTATTTTTCCAGAAGATAACCAAAACATTTGCTGTTCAGTTTTTCCGTATGCCAAAGAGTGGCTCGAAAGTTCTACGGAGCCTGAGATAATTCGTCCTATTTGTTCATTTGTTTGTCTCACAGTTGCAAATAACTGTAAGTGCAGCTCAAGCTTTAAATAGTTTGATTTCTTTTTGTCAATCTCTAAAAATTCATTTGCTGTTTTTTTCCAACTTTTTCTCAGAAAACTCTGTTCCACCATCTTTGTTTACACTGCATTGGGCTTAATTTCACAAATAGCCACCAACTGGCTACATTTAGTAAGTTCAGTAAAAAATTTGGAAGCTGTTTTGAGTAAAAGCATTTTACAAATATAAGTCATTATTGCATCTCTGAAAATAGTTATTTAGGTAGAACCTGGGCATAATGTTTGCTGTTCGTATGCATGTAATAGGGTGAGATCTTCCCTGTAGCTATTTTGTAAGACAATTACTACCTTTCTTGAGATTAATATATATCCAACTTCTGTTCTGTGGGTGGAAATGTAATGGTTAATACATAGACAGAAAAATTGTGGTGATCCTAATTGATAAAATGCTACAACCATTTGCAGCTTATCTTATTTAAGACACATTTTTTCTTTTTTCCCTAAGCATATGTGCAGAAATATTTTGTTTCTGTTGGAGGTTTGGATACATTAGCTAAAGTTCTCATCAGGCTTATGCAAGATAACTGTATGAGTCATTCAAGCACAAAACTTGCAGTAGTGGTAACAAAGACTCTGGACGCCTGCATTGCTAATGACAGTGAGTGAAAAGACTGCTACCATTTCTTATGTATAGTAATTTTAAAATGCAATTTTTAAAGCCTGGGTTTGGTGGAAGAGTGATATGAATGGGTGCCAAGAAGCAATTAAATTATATACATCCTAGCAGATGTTTTAAAATTCAAACATGTATATGGGGAGTGATTCAGTTCATCTGAGGTGGCTTACTGTCCCATGTCCCATTGTTGCTAAAATAAACATAGTGAAATTTAATCTATACTGAAAATTAAGATCCTAAAGCTAGTTTTGGGTAAGGAAAGCTGAGAACTGAGCGCAGCAGTCATCTTGGACTTGGGAGATAGAGCTGTGTTTCTCTAGGCCTCTGCCTAAGCTAATAAGAGGCTTTAGTAACTCAGGCGTGGAGCTGGGCAAATGTGGTGTGCCTGCATCTTTGCTCTCATTTACTGTCTGGACAGTGCTGTCCTAATGAGATCTTTGTGTCCTAATGAGATCTTTGTGTCCGGTCTCCATCAGGAGATTTTGAGAAACCTGTAAGCCTGATGAGTCTGTGCTGTCGGCCATGATTATTAGATTTGACATTTCTGCCATAAGTGCTCACTAACAGAGGTTCAAAACCATATACCTGCACTAGATTTGAGCCTAGTTTCAAAGCAGTTGGATTAGGTTTCAGCACGTATGTACTACCAGTGGTGTTCCCAATTTCAGGAAGAGGTTGCTCTCTTCCAGAAACGTTCCTAGCTCTTTCTGTGGCAGACAGTCTGTGTGTCAAACCTTATTTCACTCTTTCTTGCTCTATTCTGGAGCTGATAAAGGGTGTGGAGAAACTCAGCAGTGGTCCACAAAACTTGCTCATTGCAAAGCCCATGTTTGTCAGATCTTCTGCCACATGTCTATACAGCCCAAACCGGGGAAAAAGGATGGTGTTGGATATGGGCAGTAGTGTAGGCAGAATGACTGCTCCAGGAGGGATGTGGCCATTTGAAGTGTTAAAATGAGAGAGAGAGAAGAGGACTCTGCAGGCCCAATGCTTTTAGGGGTGTGTAGAGTTCCCTTGAGAAACAATATCATCTACTTGGATGATGCCTATATACTTACTATCTAGTTTATCTTTCTTCTAATTGTTTTTAATGTATTAGCTGCCATGGGTGTGGTGTTGACAAAGTATCACACTGTGTCAGAGCTGCTGAAGCTGCTGTCCAACAGCACTCTGGATACAGGAGAAAAAGTTAGTATTATTCTAACAATTGGACACTGTACTGAAGTTTGCGGTAAGATTTTTTTTTTCTTTTTATCAGTTTCTGCTAAATTCTCATACACTAACTACTTCAGTGGTATCATTTCATCAGGACTGGAACATGAGGGAAAGTTCTATTAAATAATGTAATATTAATATTCAGGAAAAAACGCTTGCTATAATGTTCCATCTTTAATTTTTAAAACCTGTTAGCAGGCAGTAACTCTAAGAACTTAGCAAAAGTAGACTATTATGCAAGAATTAAGAGCTGGGCTCAGGTATCACAGCGTAAAATTCATCCAGGCCTGAAAACTACAGTACATACATACCAGATAAGTATTTATGAGCTCTATCTTAATGGCCCTTGAAACATACAGCTTCAGTATGTATACTGTTTGCATAGCTATTAATTTTTTAAAAAGCTATAAAATAGTATTGTTTTTGAAGTAAGATAAGCAATAGGTAATCCTAAACTGTTTTTGTCAGGCTCCTCACGGCTTTCTCAAGCGTATCTGGTGAAATTATAACACTTAAGTCGATATTTTGTGGTAGTATGAGCAAACAGAATGGGAAGTTGTGAGATACTGATCGTTGTTTGTTTATACTACTGAGTTTTTTGTGTATGTTCAGAAACGCAAGAAAAAAGGGATATATTCAAAAACCGTGATTGTCATCCTCTAAATGTCAGTAACAAGTTCAATAATTAACTCAGTAGTTCATAAATCTGATATCTTAAAAGACACTTTTTCATGATCAGTTAATGGAAACAAAGCGTAATGGAAAACGTCTTTCAAATAGAAATAGGATTAAACCAGCAGAATAAAAGTTTCTCTTAAAATGTCAACACTGACAAAATAATCCTATTTCGTCTTGTGTTGATTCCTTTGTTTTATCAAGTTTGGACAACAAAACTACATTTAGAAAGTTGTCAGTTTTATTAATACATACTGCAAATGAGATCACAATAAAGAAATCTAGCTAATTATATAGTTAATGAGGAGGAACAGACTAGCTAGACCAGGATTAAACTACTAATTTTATTAGAGTTTTGCTGATTATAAACTTTAAGCATTTGATGTTTCTGCATCTCAAGGCTTACATAATTGTAATGTATATACTTTAGGAGTATATACCAGAGGAAAAGCAAGACAGAAGCCATAATTCTAACATTTTAGGTGACAGCTAAATAAGTTTGGATCTCTTTTGTACCATCGTTTTTAGTTCTCGTTCAGTTTTCTTACAAGAATTTTGAGCTGTGATCAGATCATCATGTGTGATCTAGAGTGCTTCTGGTGCAACCCGGGTAGTAGGTCATTACAGCATGCTTGGATCCATAACAAAAATCTTTTTCAGAATTTCCCTGAAAGTTACTAGTATTAGTTTCTAAAATTACTATAAGATTAAGTGTGTATGAGGCCAAAACCAATCTGTTTTCCTGTAAAATGTCCTATTTTAGAAGAAAACCAGTGTGAACTGCTCCAGAACAATGGTCTTCCACTTATGATTCAGGTATTAACTGAGTCTCAGGATGAGGAACTAAATAAAGCTGCTACTTTTGTGCTGCAAAACTGCAAAAAATTGAGTAAGCTTGTTGTTACTGCTTTAAAAATTGCAGAGATTAATTCCCCCTTTAAGTTCTGTTGACCTTCTAAATGATTAACTTTAGCAGTTTTGAAATTTTGTGTACCCCCAAGAGATGTTTAATTTCTGCAGAAAAGTTGCATATTTGCCACCGTGGGCTGATTATGGCATTTGGACAGAAAAAAGAAAAGTAAAAATTCCAAGGACGTTGCAATAATGCATTTGTGAAACCTATATATGTAGGGCCAGTTCTTAAAAGCTTTCCCAGCTATAGATTGTGTGCAAAATATAAATATAAATATAAAAATAAACACCATCATTTAACGTGCGATTGATACACTATTCCTTGTATGTACCATTGCATATAGAGATTAACCAGTAGGTGATCAAGCCCCAAATCACCATGACTACAATTGTTTTGCAATATTAAAAAAACTTGCTCTTTATTTTTTAAGTAGGGTATATTTTGAAGTATCCTTTTTATTTTTTTTTAATTAACTGTATAATACTACCAATGAAACAGAAAGCCACTTTGACCTTTAAACTCTATAAAGCATGGAAGGTATTATGCAATCAATAATTAGCAAAAAGCATGTATACACATTATTCTACTGAAAACGTAACTGAGAGTTTTACTTAAGATTGCGGGGGTGTGGTGATTTTCAGTGTCCATTAATATGTTTTTTTTATAAAAACAGAGGCCCATACTGGTAAAGAACCTATACAGTTAGGATTAAGTTCGTAAAGTCATTTTTTGTAGCACAGCTTTATTGTATAAAAAGCTTATACTAAGTTTAACTGCGAGCTCACCTCTTATAGCTGCAGTTTATATTTTAAGTGTGTTAACATTTTATGTGTAAATTTGAGTATATAAAAAATATTAATTTTACATTAAATTATTGGGGCTGTCCCTCAGCATACTAAAAGATAATAAATACATATCAAGGTGTTCATTGATTAAAATTTGGAATGTTAACATTTTTTTTATATTTTATAAAGCTGAACAATTGTCCCTCAAAATAAATGGTAATTCATTAAATGTGAACAATGCAGAAGAGTTGGATGTGCAAGTCAGAAAAAGAACTCTACAAGACTACTGGAAGAAAGCGAAAGAAATTTTACACAGAATAAAGTTGATTGAGAAAGACCATGATGAGGTTGGCCTATTTACTGAAGTAGGATAAAACTAAGCAAATCTTTCCAGAGTTCAGGGAGAAATAGAAAGTAAACCCTTAAGATAATTTCAATGTGAGCTCGAAAAGTAGGGAAAACATTGGATGTGTGTGAAACTACAGCCTGCAACTTTCACCGCTACTGTATATCATCAAAGTTAGAAATATGCAGGGCAATCAGGGAATGCAGGCACCTGTATTTTTATGAAGCATTTTAGTTTATTATAAAAACAGATTTTCTACAAAATTGAGATCATTTAGGTTGGAGAAAGAGAAGTTGGATTTATTTTTAATTGTTGTTCATTTGAACCTATAATTTTACTATTTGCATGTTTGAAATGCCTGTGATTGTACAGCTGTGATGGCAGAGATGGTAATGGAAAATGTGAACATAAACTGAAATAAAGGTGTTTCATATTTTCCTTGTGTTGTATAACCACTTGGTATCTCTGGGTGTGGAACAGCCAGTTTTTGAGTTATTTAGCTGGATCTTAATTAAATCTCTTTGTTTCTAGAAGTTCTTTGTAAAGGGTTGTCAAACATTGTAACAGCTGCCCAGGGAAGTGGTGGAGTCACCGTCCCTGGGGGTATTTAGAACATGTGTGGAGGTGGTGGTGAGGGACATGGGATAGTGGTGGACTTGGCAGTGCTCGGTTAACGGCTGGACTTGATCTTAAAGGTCTTTTCCAACCTATATGATCCTGATTCTGTTAGTAGCAAATCCATTGCTTCAGCCTGGAACTGTCACTTAGTAACTACCCCTTTAACACCTCCAGCAGCACTGCTTGTCCTGTTGGCTCGCAACTCAGTCTGGGGTTTCGAAGCTTCTCTGGAATTTGCTTTACCTTCAGAATTAGACTGGTCTATCCTAGGGAATCTTGTAACTAGGTTTATTTAATATTTTTATAATACTCATATAGTCGCTAACTAGTATTTTTCAACGCAGGAAAGAATGCAAGGAAGAGCATTTGTAGACAGATCTTCAGAAAACAATACTGAAGCATCAAAATACCATGAAGTGAACCCTGCTGATCCAAAATTTTACATAGAAAGAACCCATAAAGAAGTACATTGCCCACAGTTGACCTCTAAGTCGGATGATCAGGTTCTTCCTCCATCTGTAAATTCTTCTTCACTGAAAAATAAAATCGGGAATGCTATGAATCCAGTAAATGCTTCTACTAGTCAAAGTGAACAGAGAAATATCCCGTGTTCAGTTAATGAACTGCAAACAGACAGTGTACTTCAAAGCCACAGTATAAACAAAGAAACTGCTTGTGTACAAAATCAGTCTATTCTTCAAGTAAGGTATGTACCTTACACCTAAGCAGAAATATTAAGTTGCTTTTCTTCAGTAATTTCCAAATTGAATGTGAGCCTTTGAAATTAACTGTTACCATCTATGTCTTTTCGTCCTAGTGAAAAGACACAGCCTTTTGGTGGCTCCCTACAGAATATTCTGTGGAAGTGTTTTTGACATCACAGATCAAAGGTTATAGACCCTGTAGTAATAAAAGTTTCTGGTCCTTTTCTCTGAATGGTGGGCTTCTGATGGATTGTACAGAGCCTGTTACAGACCACATTCTAAAGCCTTCAATATAGTGATGAAAAAGCATCCATAGTTTTTGCCTTGAAATTCTCACTGATTCAGTAGATCAAGATTTGACCATTGGTTTGGATGAGACCACAAAGACTTCTGTAACATGCACTTAGAAGGAAAACAGCCATTCCAGAACTGCTCTGCAAAACGTTGAAACTGGAGTGCCTACAGTTAATTACAGGCAACTTGTAAGGATTAATACAGATTCTGTTATCTCCAATTTATGTCTGAAATATCCCTCAAGACATGCAATGAGAAAGTATGAACAAACTGTGTTTCTCCTTTTTTTTTTTTTGAGTTCTACATTTTTATTGTTCTTTATTTATGTGGCTGGCTGGACCCTGCTCCTACGCAGTTTCCTTGCCTGCATTAAGGTGTAACTTTGCAACTACCAAGCAATTGTCAAGAGCCTAGGATATTTTCCATGGTGCAGTCAGATAAGTTTTGCTTTGCTATGATTAGCATAATTTCACACACTTCTTCATTTATTGCTCTGACCTCTGAAGCACAAACTATTAAGAAAGCAATGGTTTTTTTTGGGGAAAAAAAGCTATCTCCTTGCACATATATTTGCATGAAAACAGGAGTTACCCAGTCATAACCATGGATTGTGGTCCTTGCGCTTGCAGCATTCAGAGGTAGTCGATGACATTGGAAAATGTGCGATCACTGTATCATTGGAGCATGTTGGTTGCAAAAAAGTTAATTAGCGTAAGAAAAGAAGAAAATCAATTACTTCTTTAGAGCAATTCCTACATCTGGTGAAAGCTACAGTACTTTGAAGACTTTGTGAAAGTTTTATGTACGCTAAGTAATCCTCAGATGAACCAGAGTTGCAAATGACTCTGGAAAGTGCTGCATTCCAAATGCTGGAACAGAACATACTGGAAGCCCAGTAACTTGGGATAATGAGAAGCAATTTTTTAGAGTTTTATCTTGTATATATTTAATATGTATTTTGTTTGCCTCTGGACTGTGTGTATTAATTTACAGGTAAATGTATGTTGTGAAGCTTGATTATTTTTTTAATTTGTTCACGGTTTGATCTTCCAGTGACCACTTATTTAAACAACCAGCAGAGATTGTTAAAAATAAGAAACAGACATGCAAATCAGGTACAAATAGCTGAACATATTCCTTTCTTAAATAATTTTGTTCTTAATGAGATTTTCATTAGTTTTGTGTACTTTTGTCACTCCTTTTTATCAGATGGTACACAATGTTAGATGACAGAGTACATTATGTATAATATCCTTTAACTGTTTGCATAGTTGTGGGATTTTATATTATATACATTTTTACCAGAATATTTATTCTGCTTTTCTTCTAGTACATACTTTAGCTTTCTTTTTTTTTAATTGATTTTAACTATTCAAATGAAAGTATCACAGATAAATATTTTAAGTTTAGTCTGAAAGCAATTCATACTGGACAATGAAAGTAATTTAATACAAAATGTGTAAAGATGCTGGGTTTATTCTGTACTTGTAAGAAGGGGGGTAGAACCTACCTGTGAGAGTGACTTCTGCCTGAATCTATTCCTACACGTTGCATGTGTGTTTAAGATAAATGATTTTCAGATTTGCATTGACCATCTTAGTCTGATCTATTTATTTCAGGATTGTGATCTGTTCAACCAAATCTTTATTCATAATTCAGTTTCCTGTTAATTTATAAGATTTATAATTATTCATTAGATTAGTATTTCCCAGAATGATAGCTTTACAGGTGACCAAGCTGATCTATGGGTTTCCCTATTTAAATAGAGAATAAGTATTAGTCCATTACATCACATTTTTCAGCATCTGATTCCAAATAGAAATAAAATGTATAGAGCTTAGTTAAGCGGTGTAAGTTTACAGGGTTATTTTGCTGTGTTCAAGTTGAAGCAATATGCTTTAGGAGATGAAAAAGGCACCGAATTATTCTGGATTTANNNTCTGGAGTTACAAAAATGTAAATGCAATCCATTTAACTTCAGCAATTTCATTTGGATATTCTGCTGTTATGTAAATTAAACTTTAATAATCTACAGATAGAAAATACAATTGAATATAGGTATGCTGATGTGTGATTACCAGTGCAAAGGATAGCTTCCATTTTCTTAGTGGGATTTTTTTTTCCTTCCTAATTTAGATCAACATTCATTCTACTCGGAGATAACCAAGGAAGAAAAAAGTACTTCAACTACATCTGCATCCCATAAAATGCCAGATTTCAGGTGTATAGGTAAATATTATATTAGGTCTTTATTTCCTGAGCCCATAAAAGAAGCTTTAAAAGTCAGCAATGCAGTAAGTGAATTGACATTACAGAAATTTTAATACTTCTGTGAACCCAGGTTGTCCAACTAAATTCAATCTGAGCTTTACCACTGCTCTGTCTTAGGCTAGAATATTGCAGATACGTACCAGTGCCCTTCTTATGATTCTTCACAGTGCAGAAGTTCTCCTTCAGCTGACGTAATGAACTGTGAGAACATCCAAGAATAACTAAGCCATAAATTACCCTAGGAATGTCCTCAAAAACGAGCAGGAAGGCTTCCTGTGAAGAAATTCATACCTAAACTAGACTTATCATTTATTCAGGTCAATACAGAGACCTGTTACAACACAGAGAAAGTTTCAAAGTATGGCAAAGACATCTTGTGTGGTTTGGCCCCTGGATAAACGTGCAAAGGGAACTGAGTCCCCTTTCTCCCATCCCACTAATATTTTTACTTCTGTAGAGCATCTGTACTTCATTTAGTACTTTTGGAGTGGAAAGGCAGCATAACTTGGTCCCATAGGTCATGTTGAAAACACCTTTTTTTTTTTTTTTTAGAGAGCAAGTACAAAGTAAGAAGTATTTTCAACAAGATACATAAAAGTGTAACCTCTTTTGAGATGTGTATATGGAAAAGTGGAGGTCAAACTGTTGATCATAGTGAGGAAAATAAAATGCTGGCCTTTGTGATGGCTTCCATAGCATTCATGTTTCCTGTTTCTACAGTATTTTTTTTTCCTTTTCCCCAGGTTGTACGGCAGGAGGACTCTTCTTCAACAGTAGAACCTTTACCAAGGTGTTGCAAAGTTGCCCATACCAGTGTGACCGTCACAAAGTCATTCTGGAAGCTGAAGAAAGATATAAAAAAGAACTTCGCAAATCAGCTGTTTGTAACAACAGTAGATATGCAACTTACGAGAGTAGTTATGATTTTTTTTTTTAGTAGCTGTAACTATTGTTTTAAATCATATTTACAATTCTGAACTTTTTTTTGGTCTGTTTCTGATTGTCCTGCTCTTGTAAAATCATTCATTTAATTTGATTTACCAGTGATCTGTACTAAGCAAGATCAGAACTAGCCCCTTTTCTTTTGAGGATCTTGTGTATTTCTGGGCAGTAGTGATAGATCCTCACTGTAGGATTTGATGAGACTGTCCTGTTTGCCAAAGTTAGTCAAGTGCTAATAGAAGGGAATATATTAAGTTGAAATAAGTGTGAATGGATATATGATGTCATAACAAGGTCATTTCATTCTAATATTACCCATTGATGGATGTATAACTGCTTATAATTTTTAATGAATTAAATAAAAGTGCATCCTATATCATTCTGGTTTAAAGGAGGTATTTTGAAAAGTAAACAGTTATTACTTACTGGCATTTATACTGGTGTCCATCTTATATTTTCCAGAAATACTGCTGACCCCAGTGAAGAAAGAAGGGCTGTGTACAGAAATATCAACTTTTAGGAGCAAAAGGGATAGTTTCCAAAGTAAGGGCTTGGTTTGGAAACGGATGTGAAAAGCCCTTACCCTGCAATTTAGGAGCCCTATGTTTACAGAGCCATCAGTTGCCATAAAACTGGTATTCTTTCTAATACACAACTGTCCACTGTAGATAGTAGAGTACATATCTTTTACAGTATTTTACTCTGTAATTAGCAAAAAAAGTTGATGGTTATAATTGTTTTCCTTACTCTGCAGATAGATATTTTTTACATAGTTCACAAGGAATTTTCTTCAGAAGGTGGCATTTGTGGGTCCGTCCTGCAGAGCTCCAGCTCCAGTCATACATTACTGTGCTCACCAACTTGTAACCAAACCTGTTTCTTATGATTGATGACTAGAATTTTTTAAGTAGGGTGAAGGATCTCTCTTAAGCCAGTACTTAAATTCTAAAACATTAATATGACTTTTAAAAATATTCTTTTTAAAAAAATCAGTCCACCCATCGGGATTTTATTTTTCTCTCCTACTTTGAAGAACCTTGTTTACATCGTTATTTTATTTAATTAATTTCTGGTAAAAGCTAGTAGGTTGATTTAATTTTTTAAATTATTTTTTAATTTCCGCCTCCCCCCCCCCATCATTCAGATTCAGAAATTAATTAATTTGTCTATGATACCCCTTGCGGTCTTCTAAAATTTTAAAAAGCACCCAACTTTATTCCATCTCAAAACCCCATTACACTAATGTATTGCAAGTTAACATTTTCTGAACTAAACTGATTTTTCCAGTCTTTCTTCCAAGGCCGGACAGCACTCTACCTCAAAAGGTGTTTCTCTCTTAATTTTTAATTCCTAAAAAGTTACCTGTGTTTTGTGTTGGCTTTGTGGTGTTTTTTTTTTTTAAAAAGATGCATAATGTTTTATTGTTTGGGGTTTTTTTAAGGTATTCTTTTGACTCCAATTAGAAAAAACAAATCTGATACTTCAAATAGAGATGCATGTAGTAAAAATACTCGGTTGACTGACGACTATAACTTGATACCTACGTATGAAAAGCGTGAGTATTACCGAAAAGTTAATCCTGTAATAGGCATAAATTAAAGATCAAGTTTTGCATTTGGGTCTAATTTAAATAGATGTCTTCTTGTGCCTTCAATCATAGAATTATTGGTGTTTGAGTTGATTCCTGTTATCTGCTAGTTGCTTCAAACACATAAACAGTCCTCGCTTGTTAAGGTCAAGGAAGAGAGAAAGAGCTAGTGAAAATGAGATACTCTAATAATACATTCATATATTACTTATGATACATAACATGTTCAAGTTCATTAGAAGAAATGCTCCTTTACGAGACTATATTCAGTCTTACAGTAGATTTCAGTTAAAGTAACTAAGAGGTGGCCTTGTTCACAATTTCATAGCTTTCCAAAAAACCCAAGAGGCTAACTTGAGGAGACAGAGAGTCAGAGAAATGTGCAGCCCGCAACGTCAGCGCTTAAAAGAAAATTGCCTTTACTCGCTTGACAGAGCTGAGGTTAGTTACACAAAGCCTAATCCTACACTCATGTCTTTACAAATGCCCAAATAAAATCACTACGATTTCTTTTGAAGTCACCTTTATAGCAGGAGCCCAGTAGCAAAGTGAACCTTATTAAAAAGAGATTCCTCTCTGTTGATCCCACTCCAGTCACACTGATTTATCCCTGAAATGAGTTAAGCCAAGTGACAGTCCTTTCTGAGTAATGAAGATGGAGGTACGCTCTCTCCTGCCCTAATGAAAATTGCACATTCTGTACAAATAACAGAAACCTAAAGGAATAAACATACTAAAGGTAGGAACTGTGTAGGCACAACAGACATGAAGGTAAAGTTCATGGAAAAATACTGTATTTGAGTAAGTGGGTGAAAGTGAAGAAATCTTGAAGAACCATTATTATCTTGACAAAGCAATCATTTCTTCAGAACTACTCAAGATTGTGTTGTCAGTAACAATGTGTTACTTCCAAATGTGAAAGAGAATGTAAATTGACAAAATTTTTAATTACGCCAAAATAAATATTTTCAGAAAAATGAAACACGTTCCCTGGACATGAACACAAGAATTGTAAGCAAGAGAAGAAGAACCCGAAAAGATTTCACGACTGAAGAAATCAACTGGCTTTTGAGTGGAGTGAAAAAAATGGGTAATCACTGGAATTTAATTTTGTGGTCTTATCCATTTCAGAAAGGCCGTACAAGTGTTGATCTTTCCAAGAAATACTACAGGTTACAGTTGCAAGTGAGCATCATTTAATTTTCCACTAACCAGTGCAGTGTTTTGTGTCCGTTTGTCGTGATATTTTCTCTTTTATCTCAACTTTACAGAGGCGAGAAAAAACCAAAGACATATAACCAGAGACAAAATAACATCTTTCAGGAGTGTTTTGGATTTTGTCGGGAAATGTTGCAGAGCAGCGTTATTAACAGTGAGGTAACAACAGTCAGTACCAGCCCCGAGAGAATTTAGATTGGCTTGGACTTGGCTTTCAGTGATAACATTCACTGCCAGAGATGTTAAGCTTTGTCAATTTAAATGACATGTAATTTGATAAGCTTATTATGTAGTTTTTTGGGTTTTTTTAACATAATGCTCACATAGCTAACAAAATCTTTATCAGTAAAATTTATGTTTGGTTTGTTGGGGTTTTTTTTAATTTAACCTTCTTGAACATGTGATTTATGTAACATGTGACTTGGCTTTCTGTTTGAATCTTTTTATAGTTTGCTTTATACCATTCATAAAAAAAGGCTATATTGCTAAAATGAGTATTTTGTGTCAGAAACTGATAAGTGTTAATGTTGTTGCGTCTGACTTTGTTTCCTCTTAATCAGTGAAACATTTAAAGCGGGTAAAAATTCTGTTATGTGTTTAAGGTGCTGTAGATGGGGAAAAATGGGTGTGTGTGTGACAGAAAACACCAAATGTATGGTTAAAATACTGCTGCAGAGAGCAGGGAAACAACATTTCTGTGGGAAATAAATAGAAAGCTTGTGGAAATACCAGCATATCTGGGTAGAAAACACAGTGTGTGGTTCAGCTTGTCATTTCTTGAGTGATTTTAAGGACATCCCTGCCCCCACGTAAAATGCGGCAGCGCTGACCTGAGCAGAAGGTGGGTACGGAGGAAATTTGGCTTCTCCTGGCAGCTGGGCAGGTTTTGGTGTATTAGTCAAGTCAGTGACATCCACCGTTTCTGCTAATTACACGACTTCTATAGAAAGCTTTAGTGAAAGCCGTAGTAACTTGATTTTTTTTCAGTGATAGCTTTAGTATTTCATTTGTGTTTTTTATCTATTCTGATAAAGGGATGATGAATTGGTAGTTAATTTACTGTGGAAAAGTTTAGTTACCTTATTAGCGCTTGGCTTTCATTATGATGTAGCTCAAATGGTTAAAAACAAGCAAGATAACCTAAAACTGAAAGGCTTGCGGTAAAGATGATGCCAATGCTATAATAAACAGGTCTTTGAATATTTCCAGCTGTTGCACTTTGGTTTTTCATCTTATTAAAATACTCGAGCACCTGTAAGAGGTATCTCTGAACGCAGCTACTCAAAGCAGCGCGGTAGTGCCGGGGTGTAAGAATTGGGGTGACAATTAAAGGGCAATGATTGAAAAGGGGAGATTTCCTCCGGAGCCGGGACCTCGCCCCCCCCCCCCCCCGCAGCGAGGACCGGCC
>JAOXJM010000063.1:36280527-36292625 GCA_026413425.1 Tringa solitaria
AAATAGACTCTAGTTGGCTTTAAACACCTCTTACAGTTTTGCTGTGCTAACGAATTAAGGGTCTAAACTCTTACAGTTTTGCTGTGCTAGGTGAATTAAGGGTCTAAATCCCTTGCAGTAATGAGACTTTGATAATTCGATTTTTAAAAGGCCAATTTTTAAAAAACTAACTCCATACAGAATCACACTTTTAAAAATAGTGACAAAATCCAGTAAGGAAGTGAGCTGTCTGTCTGAGCCAGGTCCCGTTCCTGTCCAGGGCTTGTCTTCTAGGAGCTCTCTCTGCCCTTGTTTTTTCCCGAGCTTCGGACTGCGCTGCTGGTACATGGGATTGTCTCTCACTGCAGCCACCCCGACCCTGTGACTTTAGGAACGTTGTATAAATTAACTTTCTTTCCTGGCATATCCGTGTCAGGAAAGAATGTGGCACTTGGCAAGCAGTCATCGCTGCAGTATTGTTTCCTGCAGCTTCTTTTCTTTCCTAAAATAGTTCTGAATGTTGAGACTTTTTTTCTGTTTTCATATTGAATTACTCCAAAATAAATTCCTTGGGTGGAAAGGACCTTAGCAACACGCATCGCTTTTCAGCTGAAGGGTAGATTCACCCTCATCCTTGCTGGGTGCTGCTTTTGCTCAGGGGGAGTGGCTGCTGTGCTGGGGAGTTTAAACCTTGCAAAGAGAGTCTCGTCGCTGCCTTAGATTCACTTTAGGGAGCGGTGTAATGTGTTTGGCATGTGAGCGTTCGGATGGATTTGTAGAGCTCATCTCCCTTCTGAATGTTAAATGCTGCTTTCCCAAAAGACTTGTGCCTGCAGCGTGCCACCTAGAGTTTAAACTTGATGATTGACACCACCTGGGTTCGATCACCAGGTTATATTAAAAAAAAAAAAAAGTTTCAGGTTGGTTAAGGGAAAAAGTTTGGGTTTTTTTTTATGTCTGAGAGATTTTTTGGGGAATAGGAGATGGAAAGGCAGTTCTAGTCTCAAAATGCACCAGCTGACCCCATTTGCACTTCCTGAGACACACCAAATTTTGTGGCAATCCAAGTAAATGCAGAGTTTGTGCATTTAAATCTTACTTTTGGAAAGAGAAGTGTTCTCAGCCTTTACTGGTGGAGGAGCCAGTTACAGCTACAGCAGAGCATTAGCCCCGTGTTTGGGGAACTAAGGAGGCATTCCAATAGTATTGGCTTAGAGATTTCTAAATTATTCTAAATCATTTATTTCTAAATTAGCATAGAAATTCCTGGTTTCTGTTGTGCTTTAATAGAGTTGAGGGAAAAGGAGAATTTGAGAGCTGCCCAGTTGACATGTTTGCAGGACTCCATGGCCATCCTGTGATGAAAAACACATGTGAAACTCAGTCCCGTATCTGTGCGAGTAGAACAGGGGCCTCAGTGTCTCCACTCCCAAACTTCCCTCTCGCTCCTTTTCTTGGGCTCCGTGTAGGACACGTGTGTCATCTCAGATGCTTGTCTTCTGAGTTCTTGCAGACTGGCCCCCAGGCCAGATCCGTGCTCAAAGCCTTGGCCACCGTAGCTTGTAATTCTCTGAACAGCAAATGGTGTCTGTGTAACTGCTCAGACAGCGTAGAGCACACGGGCATGAACAACGCCTTGTAGCTTTATTGATGGGCTGTAGTCACACCAGCAAAGTTTTCCTCTTCCTGAGATAAGGTACCATTTAAAAAATGGAGACTCACTCCTTTCAGGTGCTGCTGGGTCGCTCTTTCTCCATTACTAGGATCTTAGGACCAGCTTCCAGAAATCCTTTAGTTGTCTGACCATTCCTAGTGGAATGAACTTTGGACTGCTTGTCTTTGCTCTCAAGGTTTTCATGGCCTCTCTCCACCCAGCCTTTTGTCTTGTGTTTGCTATTTGAGGTACCGGCTCTTGGCTTTCCTGGCTGAGTGACACGGGGCTCCATCTGGTACACGAGAGGCTTTCCCTTTGTGATAAAGAGCTCCCAGAACGGGAGGCAGGACACACGTACGGAAGCAACAGGCTGCCTTGAAAGAAATGGAATTATTTAGAGTACCCCAAGAGCGTTGTTTGTCTGCACTCACTCCTGTCACTGAGCTGCTCTGGAAATTCCTGGCTAAAAACTTGATTAATGTGGATTCAGATAAATAATGTTGATTCAAATGTTGCATTTTAATTCAATCTCAATTATAACGAATCATTGTTTATACGGGACACATCTGAATATTTATTTCAGGAAAGTTCTAAATTTTGCCTCCCTGTTTATGACAGCAAAGCAGAAAAGACAACTATCAAGAATCAAGAAGTGCAGAAAGGAAGTACGCTGGTAAAATGGCTATTCTGTTAATGTTCTCTGGAGTGTTGGAAGCTAAAAATGTGAAACACAATAACACTTTTCTGAAAATTAAGTAGTGTCCCATTCAAGCTGAATTAGTTTCAACTTCTCTACATTTTTTCTTTTTATTTTTTTTTTTCTGACATACAGCTGAAAGAATTCTTAAGCTAAAAGATAAAAAGAAACTTCCTTTGTCCAGTCATTTTTTCTCTAGGAATTCTTTTCACAAGACTAAAATTTATGATCAGTAAGGATAGCACACAAAAAGGTTAAAAGTTGTGTAAATTACTTGTGAAATTGAGTGTAAATATGGAATGACTGTCTCGGTTTTTCTTGTTCTGCTGTTGAGTGCTTTTGTGATTCATCCAGATCAGTAAGTTGTGGTGTTTTCTCTGCCATTTCCTCATTGCACGTAACAGGACCAAGGATTTTTTGGTTATTGTTGTACGAGAACAACCAAACTTAAGACTGATTGTGAATCCCTTTCTTGGTGGTACTTGACTCGGTTGCTCCTGTGACACGAAGGTGCATCTACTCCTGTTCTAGTTGGCTTCCAGGAGCTCGTGTAAACGAGCAGTAACGTGAGACCCAAACACTGAACTGGGAACCTGCATTTGTTTGCTCTTTTATTTATTTAGCAAAAGGCTAAATAAAAGGGTTTTTACCTAGATAACCCACAAGTTTGGTAGATAGATTAGCACACTGCAGTGGAGGTGTGATTTTTTTATGACATGCCATCACCTGTTGATAATTTTTCTAGTGTAATAGGCTGTTCCTAGTACTCAACCTTAGTGATAGGCAGCAGGATATTGCTGAGTTCTCAAATGAACGGTCATTTTTCTGGCTTCCTATTTTATGTGCATCATCTTAGCTATATTTCCTGTTCAAAAAAAAAAAAAATTAAACCAAAGGAATGCTCTCTTACTTCTTAATAAGGAGAAGAGTTATTTCCCATACCATATAAATTGTGATTCCTTAATATGAATTATGTGGAGGAAGAAATAGGCATGTTGTGTAGCATTTCTTAGGCGGTCCTTGGGGATTGATGCCAGACCACGTGCGTTATTAGTAACCATCCCCAACAACAGTTCAGCTCCAGAGTGAGGTGTTTTCTCCTTCCATAATGTGGATCAACCGGAGCGTGGGGCCTGGTCGGTCGCGGTGTGGGCTGCGGGTGTTGGGTACCGCTCCCTCCCGCGAGAGGCAGAGCCGGGAATCTCGGCTCTCTGGGGGGACGCTCTGCGTTCCCAGGCAGCGGGAACTCCTGACGACGTGCCTTCAGATTGCTGAGGTTTCTATATTGCATTTGCTGTCATTTCTAGTAGTAAAATTCTTGGGGTGTCTTGAGTTTGTATCATCTTGTCAGAGCCTGTTCTCAAGACAGGCTTTCCTTGCCCAAATTTGAGGGGGTTTACGCTAACAGGTATTTTAGTAAAGAAAAGATTTTTCTGCTTAGATGTGAACAAAGGCTAGGAAACTAATGTTGTCTGATTACAGTGCTGTAGCAGACTGAGGGAAGTATTGTCGAATATTCTTTTACATCTGACTAAGCCAGAGAGGCTTATCTGAATGATTGTACTGGATGTAAATGCTGCTCTTCTAACTGCTGTTAATATACTTCAATAGTTTTTTTTCTATCCTGAGCTAGGAAGAGTCGGACTTTAAACCTTTTTCAAGTTAAATGCTCTGGAATTAATTTGCTTTCTGTGAGACAATTAGTAAATGTACTTAATGTGCAGAATATATAATGGAATTTTGATTTCCAGTTGTTGAGCATGAAAAGGTACTGGAGGAAAGCATCTCTGAAAGCATCGCTGCTTCCTCTCCACCAGAAGGCACTGCCTCCCCAGATATAAAAGCAACTGCATTCCAGTCCTTTTTATTTCCTTGGACCTTGGGATGTGTAGAATTGGTGGTTGAAAGTCTTAGGGTCTTTTTGATGGGGTTTTAAAAGCCGTTTTCTGGACTAGAGAAAGAAAAGAGTTTTTCACAAGAATCACACGTATTTCTAATAAAAACTGTAGATAGTGCAGCTTTGAACAGAAGTGTTTTTCTGATTTGCTCTTCCTTCCACGTGCCTGTAGTGTGGCAGGAATGGTTCCCTTCTGAAAAGGTGCAGTGCCTTCGCTTTACAAGATTTGTATTACAAACTTTTCTGAGGCTTTACCACTTCCTAAGCCTCAGCAGTCTCAGCTGCCCTGCAGCAGAGTGGCAGTTCCTCCCCTGGCACGTGGATGGATGGATGAACAAGGCTCTCTTTGTGAGTGCTCTGGAGATGGGGAGCTTTTTCAGAGAGATCTCCTCACTGAACGTCCAGCCAGCCAGCTCCCCCTGCCTCTGAAATAAAGATGCCTTCATGGGGGCAACCCACGGGTTCCTTGGGGGGGCTGGAGGCTCCAGGTGGGGGTATCACAGGAGGGACAGCCCTGGCCTGTGGGAAGCCCTGCTGCGCCAGGGCACGGGGACAGCCAGGACCCAGATTTGTCTGCTCTGTGGCTTCCAGCTTTTAAGTCATTTTCCCAGATGAAAGCTGCAGCCTGGGTTTGATAAGCGTGCGTGGGGTCACAGTGCCCAGAAATAGTAGTATTTCATAAGCACTTCAGTATTTGCTAGCATTCGGTATTACTGGAACACTCATTGTTACCATAACATGAAAATACTGAAAACATAGAAAGCATCTAATTTCCTCTGGACTCCACTGTCATTTTCCAGACGATAGCTGAGTTTCTTCAGATAAAGACTCGAGGACTTCTAAATGTTATTTATGCAGTGTATTTTTTATATTTCTGGCATTGGACTCCTGCAACTGAAATGTAGAGTAATAGAAACTGGAGTAATGGTTTATAAGGAAGGGTGGCTGTTTCAGCTCGGTGGTTTCTGTGTCCATTGGCATTTTCACCGTGCTGTCTTCCAGCAGCAGGTACGGATTGCCCTGAGCAGAGGCTGGGTTGCTAAACTACAGCTCGGCTTTCTGTCGTCAGCTCCTCCCTAACGAAAAGCGTTGAGTTGAGGAAGGTGCCTTTGTGCATTCTATAGCTCTTGCAGCTACTTTTGAGTATCTGTAATAGCTCCAAGTTGCACTATTCCAAGCTGTAAATTTTGGAGAAGGAGAACTCTTGCGTTTGAAGAGACAACAAGGCTTAAGCTTGTGTTCTGTTCTCATGTAGTGCCTTGTTATAAAAGGAGAAAAACCTTAAGATACCTAGTTCACCGTAGATTAATTATGATTTAAAAAGAAGAACTAGTTTCTTTGTTGTACCTTAAGAAGACCTCTCTCTTAATAGTTATCAAGGAGTTTCAAGAGTATGTAGAACCTGAAGAAGGCTACCAGGGGTCACCGCAGAGACGAGGCCCTTCTTCTGGCCAAGAGGATGAACATGTTTCTTTGCCGCTTGGAGAAAACGTGCTGACTCACAACCTGGGGATTCCTGTGCTGGTGGTTTGTACAAAAGTGAGTTTCTAGCTCGTTTTGCTACTAGGGAAAAATTGAATTACTTCTCTTTTAGAAGACATGCTTTATATGGATGCGCAAAACAAGTTCTGGATTACTAGTTAAAGGATTTATTTTAAAAACTAAGTTTCTGCCACCAGTATCAATTTTTAATTTTGCAGAAGAATAATAACCTTATCGATTACTTGTTAATTACTTTATCTTTTGATTTATCAGTGATATTTTAAAGCTGAATGCCCAAAGTAAATATGATGCGTGGATATTAAGGGAAAAGTTTTAAGATGTACTGGGATTAAATGACTGGGGCTTTCTGATTTTGTTTTCCTGCCTTTCCTCCAGTGCGACGCGGTGAGTGTATTAGAGAAGGAGCACGATTACAGAGAAGAACACTTCGACTTCATTCAGTCACACATCCGTAGATTCTGCTTACAGTGTATCCTTTCCTGCTCTGGAGAGATTGGCTGTAGTCTGGAACCAAGGAAACACCTTTTGGTGTTGAATTGCACATAAAGTTAATCTAAGAAATTGCACTTCAAGATTGCTTGGTATTTAGGTATTTACTGTGTAGCACTTGCTGTTTTGAAAATGGTGAGAGATGTGTAAAACTTTATAGAGATTTTAAATTTTGCATGGGATTTGGAGCTTTTCCTTTACAAAGGACTTGTCTTGCATTTTGTGAGGTGTTTTTTCTAGATTTTCCCTCGGAACTTGAAGTTTCCACATTAACCTGAGATCTCAGCTGTACCTTAAGTTTTTTGACTTTTTCGAAGTGAAGTGCCCGGGGAGGGTAGGCAACTTGTGTATGTCAAAGAAAAGTATCATGAATGTTCTCCTCTTGGACCCCCTTCCTCTCCCTGAATTCTGAACGGCCATCGCTTCTGCCTTCAACTGCTCCTCAAAATCACATCCAGTAGATGTGTGTCCATTAGCTCCTGTTTTGAAATTCTTACTGTATCTTACATCGTTTTCCTTAAATAAGTAATCAGATGGGGCTGCCTTGATTTATACATCGGTTAAGGAGGAAAAGAACCTTGATCTGTTGTATAAGTACATTGTACATAAAACATACGGTTTTCAGTTTACCACACCTGCCTTAGTGGTAGAAAAGGATGCAGTTTTTATGTAAGTCAATTGTATAAGCAAGATTTCAGCTTGTTTTCTATTAAGCACTACACTTCATATAACTTATTTATATAAATAACTTGAATGATTTGTGTTATTCAAAAGCTTATAGTATGTGAGTATTCTGAAATCGTGAATTAAAAAATCAACTTAGTGCATGTTACTTGGTGCTGAGGATAGACATCGACTTTTTAGTATCTGTGGAATTTAGCTGAGGATTAGGACTGACCTGTAATAAAATCGCCTTATTCAGATAAGTGGCAGTAAAGAAACGGTCTCTGTAGAAGCGTTTTTTGCGAGTGAAAAGGCAAAGCTTTCCTTCTCTTACAGACCTGCTGGTTGGGACAACGAAAAGAAAATCGCCATCTTACATGAAAACTTCACGACAGTGAAACCAGAAGATGCGTACGAGGACTTCATTGTAAAACCTCCTGTAAGAAAGGTAAAAAGGGCTAAATTCTTCCCTGTCTCCTGACAAATAAATGCAGTTTGCTTGACTGCCTACTAATAATCATTAATATTGAAGAACTCCAAATCTAAATGTAACTTTTTTTGTATCCAAATGCGTGAAACATCAGGCTTTCGTTTTCCAAATATTTAAAATGACTGCAAGCAAACACAGGAATCGTTGGCCTTTGTGAACGAAAGGTGATCCAGGAATAACCATTTCACATGAACTTTTTGGCACGCGGGGGGCAAAAATGCTTTTCAAAAAAGGAGAATATTGTTGTGGGCCTTGAACAATTTCCATATGTGCACAGGTGGCATTGAGGTTACCATGCAAAGGCAAATCTTGTAAACGACAGTATATTGTTATTGCATTAACATATTATTAATGACAGATTTCTTCATGTAAGGCAAGGGTAGTAAATAATGCATATAAATTCTGTACATTGCTGATTTTGTGACTATAGGCACATGGGAATAGGATATATGTACAATGGATCATATGGAAAATTGTAAATGAAAATGTATTATAGTCTATATCGGAAATGTTCTTTCACAACTTTCTTACGTACTTAACGATTTTAGCTCAAGCCCCAGTATTTGGAAATCAATGCTCTTTACTTACCATTCACTTACAATATTATTTTTTTATTACAACTTCAATGTTACTCTTAAAAATGAAAGTTTGTGGGTTTTTTTTAAAATGTAAATAATAGTATTACGGATTTGCCTTTTTGTGGTTTTGGTTTTTTTTCTCTTTTGATCACTAAAACATAAAACCAGTTACAGTAGTTTCAGCTTTTACTTCAAATAATAAAATATTTTGTTCAACAGTTAGTCCATGACAAAGAGCTGGCAGCAGAAGATGAACAAGTATTTCTTATGAAGCAGCAGGTAAGAATGGAAGAAGGAAAATACATCCTTAGTGAATACGAATGCACTTTAAGCTCTCCATTGTTGTTGCCTTCAGTTTTTCATTCCTCATTTAAATCACTAGGATAGCCACTTTTCAGCTTTCCAAATTCAGCTGTAATTGTGAAATAAGACTTTTCCTTCTTTTAACAAATACTAGTAGAAAGTACAGCCACTTATCTTGTGAGGTTGGAAGGAAAATATGCTGCGAACAGAAATAACTTAGATTTCAAGGGAGAAGTGCAAGAATTTAACTTGAAATTTCACAACGTGGATGCGTTGATGTGTAAAATATAAATACTTTTAAAACATAACATCTTAGCACTGCAGTTTTCTTCCAGCCAGCGGCTTGAAAGACTTTTAAGGTGTCAGATTTGGCTATGCTTTATCTTAGGTTTGGGTTTTGGTTTTTTTTTTTTTACTGCTCTTGTTTAAAACACCTCATAACATTTTCCTGCACAGCTGATTATAAATATCGTAGAGGTCACGGAGTTGGGTGTCTGTGGTTCTGGCCTATAGTTCTGGAACGGCTGCGTGAGACAAAGGGCTGAAGCTCATTCACTCCTTTTAACTCTGTCCTCTGGTGGTGAAGTCTGGAAGTATGTAAATACCAAAGAGGAAGCCTGTAAATACCAGAAAAAAATTATCAAATAAATTAATGGTTAGTCAGCTTCTCTGTATTTTATTCCTTTATATTTTCTGAAATATATTTAATATTCTCCATCTGTTGTTTTTGCAGTCATTCC
Organism: Tringa solitaria; assembly: GCA_026413425.1. NCBI lineage: Eukaryota > Metazoa > Chordata > Aves > Charadriiformes > Scolopacidae > Tringa > Tringa solitaria. The sequence continues at coordinate 36,289,521 of JAOXJM010000063.1, forward strand.
TTGCCAAACAGCCAGCAACGCCTACAAGAGCGTCAGTAAGTAGATCCAAGAGGGCAGGAGGAGGTGGTTTGTTTCCTTCTCGGGGAGAGGGAGTCATTCTGACCCGCAGAGGTTCATTTTGTAAATGTAAAATACACAGTCTCCCCAAACTGCAGAGAGTAAATTCAAAAAAGTGGCAATATTTGAAGTGTTACGTACAAATTACTTCATTCTAATTCGCTGTGGAAACATAGAAATATCTGGTGATTATTGAACTGAAAATTTCCTACAGGGATCCTTTCTCTTGGTGCAGGCACAGGCCCAAAATAACTGGTGGGGTTTTGTTTGGGGTGTGTTTCCCCAATGTGCGCACACGACAGTGCCAGTGTAAAGGCTTCAGAAGTAATTTATGTGTTATGTTACACTTGCTCTATGTAACTAATCCATTTAAGCCCTTCTCTGATTTGTGTGATTTGGATTTTTTTTCAGGAATCTCCTGCAAGAGGCCCCGCAGGATCCCCAAGAACTCAAGGCAGAGCTGGTCCCGCCAACGTACCCAGTGCCTCACCAATAACATCAGTTAAGAAACCAGATCCAAATATTAAAAGTATGAATAAGCATTTAACTGTTTTTTATTGTGTGTTATTTCCCTTAATTAAAAATAATCCTCTTTTGTAGAAAGATTTTGGGATTTATTCACTAGTGGTATAGCTTGTTTAATGACAGGAATGAATTCATGATGTAGCTTTAGGTTTTATTTTCTCCCCCTTTTTTTTTTTCCAAAATATTGTTACTTTTCAAATAATTGGAGTAAAATTTTGTGACACCCCCCCTTATTGCAGAAGAGCAGTAATGTGCTTTCGGGTATCTCTGACTTTGCCAAAGAGTGCAAAGGACAAGTGTCTTTAAATTGAAGAGGGGGAGACTCTCACGTATTGGAGGTTTATTTCCTTGATGGGTAGGAGTTATGCACGTATGTAAAAAAAGTAAGTTCTATCATTTACCAGCAGTAACAACTCAGTGATCTCTCTATACATTTGGGTTTTTATTTAGATAATGCTGCAAGCGAAGGTGTCTTGGCCAGTTTCTTTAACAGTCTCCTGAGCAAAAAGACTGGTTCTCCTGGGAGTCCTGGTGCTGGAGGAGTGCAAAGCACAGCCAAGAAATCAGGTATTGCACTCTATTGCAGGCTGCTTTGGGAATCTTTAACATTTTATTTGGCCCACGTCGGTCTGACCACGAGTATCCTTTAAACTACTCCGTGAAGCGACACCTCGACCGATGGCAGTGCCAAAGCGTGCGGCCTTTAAAAAATAGAGCTAAAAGGCTGTAACTTCGCAACTCCACGCCTTTGTTAAGCCTCTTAGAACTTGATTCTTCGAGTGAAGTTACACTGCTGGGATAGAAATAATGTTTGAGCCTTGATCATGTTCAGAAAGCGCTGATTTATATATTTTTTTAAAACTTTACAGCTCCTTCCTTTCTTAACACGTAACCGTTGCTTGAAGGAAATGCCGTTTGTTGGGTTTGGACTGTAGTTTCCAGTCAAACTGTTGAAATCTCTCCAGAGTTCAAGGTTAAATTAATTATTGTGTCTTCTGACACCTTGAAGTTACTCTCTCATTAATTATTTAGTATTTGATTGTGATCCAACACAGCTGATAACACTGATTGGGTGGGTTCATTCTGTGTATGTCCCTATGACTGCTTGGATGAGGGATTTGCTGATAAGTAATTGTGTGAGTTTACGTGAAAATAAAAGAAACCCATCAAAATACTTGGTACCTGAACAAAACTCCTTGGGAAACCCGATATCAGAAACTACTACTTTGATTGTTTAACTGTTTCTTTTTGATGTTGGCATTCCCATCGCACTTAACGTTCAGGAGCTTTCCTTTCAGAATTATTTCCCTACTGAATTATTGATAGATGATCCACTTCTGATCCCAGACTTGTGAAATCACAGTGTTTTGGTGATGCCAAACGCGCGGTGTCTGATGCCTGGAGGGGAGCAGGAGGCCCAGACCCTGCAGTTCCTCACCCATCTCATTTGCCTTTGTGTTTCTGGACTTTATTCCCTGTGTAGACCATGGTATTTCAAAGGAGTGCAGTTGGTGGGTTCTGTGGTGGATTTTTTTTTTTCTTTGCGTGGATTTATAGACTTAAAAAGTTATTTCATTTATACTCACTATAAGATTCTTGCAACTTCTAAGATTAGCTTTCACCCTTCTGTTCCTGTGCAGTAAATAAAGAACTCAGGATCCCTGGAAAGGAGAATACATCTAATTGTATAGCACACGTCTAAGTGACTAAAGCCATTACCATCCCTGATGGTATTTTTGTAGGGACACTGAAAGCAAGTATCAGTTTATTTCAGAACAGAGGGCAAGTTTTTATTTTCTTAAGAACAGTCCCTTTTATTTCTTCTCCTTTGAATGGTGCTCACCCGTGGTGGTGGTGAAATGGAGTAGATAAACCCACGGATCGTTGAACCGCTTGGCTCTGTTTTTCCTGCCCAGTCTGAGGTGGTTGCAGGAGGCAGCTGCTGGGTGTTACTGGTGTTATTTTGGAGGCTTAGGCACCCACTTTGTCTAGTGAAAAAAAAACCAAAACAAAACACAACAAACCAGTTCTTGTTTAGCCCTATTTTTGTTTCAGCAAGAATGTGTGATTTTTATTGTTTTACCTTTTTTTAACTCCAAGGTACCACAAGTCTACGTGTAAAGTGTTCTGTGTTGTAAGTTATATTACAGTTAATGTACTAATTTTTAAATTTTATTCAAATACTCATCCATTGGATAGCTGATATCAAGAGTTCTGTGGCCTATGGCTAGTGATTTTATAGTGATTCGAGGTAACCTTTTAACTTGGTTTTTTCCAAAGTACAAAGACATAACCTCTTAAATCTCCAACAGTCCAATCTTGCCTTCTTAATGTTTTCAGCATGTACCCTGGAAAAAATCCACCTAATATTTCACACACATTTGAGCTGGAAAACAGATGCTTGTTAAATTCTTTGGCTATGTAAGGAAGCTGTACATGGTTATATAATCTACTTTTTTGTCTAAAAATACAGCTTTTTAATCTTAAATGCTTGTATGCTCTAAGCATTAGAACATATCCTTC
>JAOXJM010000063.1:36292725-36305762 GCA_026413425.1 Tringa solitaria
ATCCTTCCAATTTTAGTGATTAATTTGTCTGTGGGTTTATAATTTTCAGAAAGAGAGAATCAAACTGATGGTTCAGTGAGAGAACTGTTACCAAGTTTTGAGTCTTAATATAAAAATATAAGATACGCCTTGCCATGAAATACTTTGGCGTGTCTGTTTCCAATTGCAGTCCTTTGAAAGGGCTGCTCGGAGAGATTACATGAATATGCAATTCATGTCCCCTTTTTTTAAGGGAAACATTGTCTGCAGACATAAAAGCCTTCTTCCTGGTACTTGTTCAATATTGAAGTGCAGCAAGGGTAAGCGTGACCAAACAAATGGGAGTTTTGAGCAGGTGTTCTGTGTAACTTGGAAAACTTGTGGTTAAAATCTGGGTTTAAATGAAGCCTTTGCTATCAATGCTGGTAACAGAATTGGGTACAGTTGATTTTTATACAAAATTCTGAACACGGTTGTTTTTAAAATGTTAGTTTTTGTGCTTTATGCTGGTATAAAATTCAGCATTTTGTTTCTTTAAATCAGTCTTTACGCAGACATTACCCTGTGTCGTGTAGGTGGCGAAATAATGAGAAATTAAATCATATATTGTCATATAGGAACGATTGTACTCATTAGTCAAAACGTCTCATCGAAATTAGATTGCTTTAACCTTGTCCTTTTTGGTTTTTTTTTTAGGACAAAAAACAGTTTTGACGAACGTTCAAGAGGAACTGGATAGGATGACTCGCAAGCCAGACTCTATGGTAACAACAAACTCTCCTCCAACAGAGAACGAAGCTTGATAGCGCATAAAAACCCGCATATGTAAATGACCAAATAACTATGTATATTGATCTGATAAGACCAGGAATTTTCTGCTATGGCAGATGCTATCAGTTTTCTTGGGGCAGGGGAAATGAGCTTTACTACATCATTGCCTTGTCCCGGTAAAAAGTGCACATTCAGGAAGTTTGCATATAAAATCCCTCTGTATACGATAACCATTTAGAGTTTATATAGGGCAATTCTTTTGGGTTTGGAGGTGCAGCTGCGTTTCCTGTCGCCAAGAACACAGAGAAGCAAAATGGGAGAATTAAAATACTACTGACTGCACACGAGGCGAGCGAGAGAGAAGCGAAATCCTCTTTCAGAGTTACTGGAATTGGCTACTTGTACGTTTGCAAACGCGTTCTGTCCTTGGAGAGGGGGCGGCGGTGTAACAGAGCATTAATTGGGTGAAAGACGCCCGGGTGGGGGATGGAGCCCTCGAAGGGGAAAGGGATTTGGGACAGGGAGAAACTAGAATGTTGGGTTGACTGGAGAGGAGCGATGTCGTTACACCCTGTGGTTCACACGGGGGGGGAATAATCACTGTTTTAAAAAGACTACTTTACATTGGAGAATTCCAGGCCAAACACTAAGCATCATGGGAATTTATTCTTGCTATAATATAAATCTTGTTTTAGTTTTTAAAAGCAGTCGAAGAGTGTGGATGCCCTTTCTGGTGTAGCTGACAAAGGGAGAAGCTATAACTTGTTTAGATCCAAGTGCCTGGCACAGTGTGTGACGTGTCTTTAGAAGGTGCTTGAACTTATTGTGCACTGTAGTACAAACAGTCACTGTTTGGTTTTATTTTAAAATCGGTAGTTTGGCGATTTGTATTTAATTTTAAATCCTGTTTTCTGATAGCTTCTGCCTTTTTTTTTTTTTTTAATGCCAAGAGGCTAGCCTATGAAGAATGGTGGGTGATGTATCATTTTCCCATAATGAAATGTGCTACAGAACACACTCAGTATTTTTTTTTCTTACTTTTTTTGTAACTAAATATTAGCTACCAAGCTAAAAGCGATCCTGCCTTACACCTGTGGAGGTTTTTTTTAAAAAAAAAAAAAAAAACCCAAAACTTTCAAGGCCCTAGTTCCAACCACAACTGCTGCAGGTGCAGCCAACTCCAGTTCCGACCTACAGAGTATGAATGTGTACGTGGTGAACATCAGGACTTGTTCTGTGTTTCCTTTTAATGTAGCATTTCGTTTGGAAAAATGGGTTGTGGTTGTCCCCGTTGCTCTAACGGAGCTCTGTCTGTGGTCACATAAAAGCATCGTTCTGTAAAAAACAAATACAACTGCTCTGGTGACTGAAATGGCACTTTGATTTTATATACGGTATTGCTTGTTTTACGTGTACACACTACCAGAAATGAAAAAAAAATACCAAGCATATTCTGTGCTCTTAACGCTGAAGGGAAAAAACCACAATTTGAATTATGCAGAGTTTACTTTTTATTGCTATGAACTTGTTGTACTAAATCTGATGTCTGGATATAACTGCCCTAATATATATTGTTACTTAAATATACAGGATTAGATTGACCACTAACACAGTACTGGATGTTAACTCCAAATCCTCTGTTACATCAAGGGGCTGTTCTTGTAAGTCTGTCTAAACATTATCTAGAAAGCTAAGAGTATTTACTTGCCTCTTTGACAAACATTAACATGAGTATGTTATTTGTGCCAGGTTTTTTTGTCAAAAATATTATATTTTTCCTTTTTTTTACTTTTTTTTTTTAAATAAACGGTATGACCTGAAGTTATACAGTTGTTTAGCTCACAGTTGGACTAGGACTGTGGATGGGTGACGTGGATGTACTTCCTGGTGTAACGGGTGCCAGTGGCAAGTTACCACACCAGAAGTAGTGACACGCTGTCCTCCTGACACTCGGAATGGAGATCGGAGGCTGAAACATCAAAAACTCCACAGGAAAACTGAAAAAGTGTCTGGTTTGAAAACCTCAGTCTGAAACTCCATTTTTTTATTGTCATCTAACCTGATAAGCACTTTCTCTAGCAATATGGCTAAAACTTAAAACTGAAGTACTTCCCAGTTCAATAAAACTGTTAAAATCTACTAAAATTGATCCCAACTGCTGCTGCGTGGTAGCTTGGCAGCTTTGCAGAAAGATGCTTCTGACAAAAGAGGAACAGATTCCGGTTTGTAAGCGCAAGTGAATGCTCCTAGTTTCTGGGAAGGAAGGTGGAAGTGATGTAGCATCCCGTGGTTGCCGAAGTCCCTGGACTTTGGTGAGCTGCACAGTTGTTACTCTGGTGTCTTCAAGCATTGGAACCAAAGGCCAAATTGCAAACAGCCTTTACCTTTTTTTTTTTTTTTTTTCAAGTGGAATTTCATTTTCTTTGCAGATACACTTGTATGGTAGACTGTTTAAACTATTATATGACTATATTTATATGCATTATAGTGACTGCATCTGCTGTTCATGTTTAAACTAAGAAAACAAAAGATGAAAGCGTTCAACTTGAAGCAAATAGACAAGTTTAAAGATTGGCCCTCCATAAATGGTTATGCTGCTTGATTTTAAGTTTGCACTTTTTTTTATTGGCATTTAAAAAAAAACCAACAATGTTTAAACTGAACAGAATTTCTTATTTTATTTAATTTAACTACATTGAAAGTGACTGCTCTGTACATCATGAACTTAACAATATACCTGCTGTAAATGAAAGTTCACTGTCCTGTACACTAAGTTTATCGGGGTTTGTTTTGTTTTGTTTTTTTTTTCCAACTTACAATTAGGACTGCAAATGTATGAAACCAACCTTAGTCCAGTTGTATGGCTTTAACCAGGTGCAGTATGCAGTCATGTGGAACCTTGCTTTCTAGTGCTGGCAAAACGAGGACGTCTTTAATTACTGGCTTCAATAAACACGAATCCAGACTGCTCGATGCTGTGCTTTCTTCTGGTTTTTAAGATCGCCCTTCTGGAGCTGCTTCTGTGGGAGCAGAACCTCGGCGAGGTGTGCGAACGGGGAAAATAAGTTGGCTTGTACAGTGTTGTGCCTCAAGGACAGCTTATTTTTCGGAGTTGTTGTCCCAGCCTTTGGCAACACGACTCCCCTCCGGAGCGTGGAGCATCCCCCCATGTAAGCAAAGCGAAGCCGACGGCAGCGGGAGGGAATGGGGCAGCAGTCGCAGGTTTTCCCAGCTTAAGATGTACACTTCCTCATATATTTTGTGGAATTTTTTATCTGGGCAGAGCGCTGGTGCTAAATACGCAGGATTAAAACCCAGGTTACGGGGAGTTTAAGGAGTAAATGGCTCGAGTGGTGCAAAGCGAAGTTTCCTCCCTTCGGTGGGTGTAACGAGCTCTTCCTAGTGAGCACTGATTTAATTAGGAGTCTACTGTTACTTCATTGTTCCTTTGCCCGAGTGTCTTTATATTCCCCTGCACAGACTGAAGTTCTACTTATTAATGCTGCTTGGGTCACCCTGCCTCTGAAATACAAATCGGCTCAGCTTTTGGGTTCTAAAATACAGTTTCTCTAGAAGTAAATCCTTATGAGGCCATGAAACAGTTATCAGTTTAGAATTGCCATAAAGCTTTATGTTTTAGTGAGTTCATTAATGTAAAGAATTAATTTTAGCCCTTTAAGATGGGATTTAGAAAATATTTTTTTGACTATATGAAGAGAGTCATCTGTTATGTTAATTTGGGAGGAAATGAAATGGCGACTTCATCTTCAGACGTGCTGAAGTTGAAAAAGATTTCAGAAAGGCCGTAGCAGTGGATCGAAATGGAGAAGGACCTTTGTAACGTAACTTTGCTGTTGTTAACTGTAAATTGTTTGGGTTTTTTTAAAGCAAAATGTCTCCAGATTTAAAACGGCAACAACAAAAAAAGGGATAATAAGGTTTTGGTGCGGGAAACATCTACTCTTCCAAGCGGAGTCTCGCTGTCTGTCCGGTTCCAGAGGGTGGCCTTAACCCCTTTGGCTTTTCCTGCAGGGCAGGGGTTTGTTAGGGATTTAACTGCTCGGGTGAGAACCTTTACATGAGTGAAATCGTCAGTTTCCGAGTCTTTGTTGTTCAAATGCATACAAGGGGAAGGCTGTAGGTTATTGGGTTGTTACTGATGACCTGAATGAGACCCTGGTTGTGTGGGTCTATACGTGTGGGTGCTTTGGGACGCCACGTGGCTCTGGTTTCACAAACACCTGAGATTTCCACAGTCAAATGTGACGTTGGTTCATAAATGGCCATTCCAGGCCGTGGGGGTCACAGCGGCTGCTCTGGCGTCCTCGCTTGGCGCTGGGACCTGCACATCTACAGCAATGTCTCTTGGAATTCAAATGCTTAAACAAAATTCAGGTTAATTTTCTCAAATGAAGCGCTTTACAAGCAGTAGTATGAACGTGGTGTGAAAATGCTTCAAAATCACACACATCTCCGTCAATCTTAAGTACAGGGCACCTAATTCTGCTTTAAACTGGGCCAGAAAACAAAGATTGGTAGCACGAGCGCTTCAGATGTTTCTTTTGCCAAATAGAGCAGTGCACCTGAGAGCGTGCTGCTGGCAGTGTAAGTGGATGCGGAGCACTGTCACCTCCTGGGGTGTGTTCCAGCATCCAGAGTCCCAGAATGGGAGTTTCTGGGGGGTTTTTACTGAAACCACCCTACTGGTGACCTGGCCAGGTCTGTAAGATGATGTCCTAAACCAGGGAAGCAATTCATTTTCTCTTTTGCCTCTCTTTGCAGATGATCTGGCAGAATCAACGCTGCTAGTTGTAACTTTTTATCTGTAGGAAGAGATCCTTGACTGCCCTCTCCCTGACAATTAATGGTAATTATGTTTTGCTGAAGGTTTCTGGAGATGGAGTGTTCCGAGTCCAGAAGGTGGCAGAGTTGGGATGGGTGCCTGCAGGACACGCTGCGTGCTCTGCCATCGCAAGATCCTGTGTGTTGCTTGGCACGTTCCTTCCTAACTCTTGTTTGGCAGATGTATTCATTTCTAGGTTAAGTAGCTTTCAAAGAGGGAATTGCTGAATTTCTCCCAAGCAAAAGCAGTTTCACTAATTTCTAAGAATTTTGTTAATATGGGTTAAGCTTTGTTTTCTTTCTAATTTCGAGTTGTCTTAATTAAGACACTCTGGTTCCTTTCTTTCGGAACAAAGGCTGAAATAGCAATGTCCAGCGGTAAAAGGAGGGAGTTGTGTCTCTGCACAAGGAAGCTGAATGAGGTTGCACTCAACTTAAATGACCATATTGATCTTAAGTGGTAGGACAAAGGTGGAGATAAATGTTACTTCCTTGGTTAATTAATAAAAAACTGGTTTATATTGATAATAAATCACAAAGCCAAAATTAATGTTACCACATTAAAGCCCTTCTTTTCCAGAGGGATCAAATGATTACTCCTGAAGGCCTCGGTGCACTGATTGTGCTTTGGAGATTATTGGAAATTGAAGATGTTTGACATTTTCAGACGGTGTAAAAGACTAAGTTGCTGTGCCCAAAGGCGGGAGCGGGCAGTAGAAAAAAAACTAAATTCCATTTTATTAGAGATCAGTCGCTGACTGCACAGAAAATATCTTAAATCCAAAAGAGAGGGAAAAGGCTCTCGGTAGCTCTGCCAGCCCCAGGGCTGGATGTATCCAGGGGCGGTGAGGAGAGCGATGGAGAGTTCATCCCCCTGCTGTAACCTCAGCCTGGGACTCAGCGGCTGACAGTGCCCTCGGGGAGTCAGCTCCCGTCCTCAGGGCTGGGTTTGAAGCCAGGGAGGGGTGTGTTGGCCCTCGGGGTGTGCAAGAGCTTGGGGCTACTGAATGACCACTGACGTTTGTGTGTGTTACAAACCTGAATTGTTACAGCCGGGGTTATTTTCCTGGGAGAAGCACGCATGCCCCAGAAAACTACTGGATTGCTAATAGGCAATTATAACTAGCAACCGTTTAACGAGCTGTGTGAGGATGTTTTGACCCATACTTTGCAAAGCTGTTTTGCCAGGCTGAGAAGTTGCCACTGCAATTGGCAGGATCTGAAATATTTCAAATTTAGCGAAAAGCCTGTCAAAATCTCCCCCAGTCACCTTTGAGCTGAAGAGAAATACAACTATTAAGAGAATGCTGTCGTATGTGAAGTATTTTTAGCACGATTTCCTCTGCTTTTGCCTTTGAGCTCTGCCCCATTTTCCCTTCCCTGTAAATAACTTGATTATTTTTTTTTTGCCATCTGGCGTAACGAGGAAGCCCTCGCCGATAGCTGACTTACCACCGGTCGCATGAGGAGCGGCGGCTCGGCGGAGACGGTAAATCCAAAGACTTCCTCTGCTTCAGGCAGGGATTGCCAAGGAAGTTTGGCCGGTTCCTCGGCGAGACGGGCCAAACAAAAGATCCCTCGCTCTGCACAGAGGGAACCTGGCATCGCGCTCGCTTCCTTTCGCTCGGGCGGTGGTTTTGGAGGAGGTAAATAGGGGCTGAATCCCGTGTGTGTGCACAGGGACCCTCGGGAGGGCCGTCGGGATCGGAGGGAGGGGTGAGGTGGGGAAGGTGGGAAGAGAAGACCGAGGCTGCAAGGAGTGGGGATTTATGAGTTCCGCTGCGTAGAGCTGGGGCTGTATCCCTGCCCTGAGTTTAGAGCCGGTGACGGGAGGCTTGAAATGATGGTTCCTGTTTAAAAAAAAAAAAGAAAAAGCTAAAACTTTCCCTCGCATAGAGAAGACCTGTGTAACTAGAGAAACGCTCTGCAAGGGAAGGAGCCAAATAATATAAAGTTCTGACATACGGAGTGCTGTTGGAAAAAAAGGAATATTCTTTAAACCGTTGTCAGGTTAGCGATAGCTGTGAGTAAAACCATTTCAGAAGGATAATTAAAAAACGAACTTTTTTAACGTTTGCAGTTCCCCCCCAGAAGTGCAGGGGAGCGAGTGGTTGGGTTACGCTAACAACGAGCACAGCGTTGAGGTCAGTTGTTTTCGCTGGCCCATTCCCTCCATGGAAAGAAGGAATGTAGTGAGCGTACTTCAGCCTTTTTTTTTTTTTTTTTAAGCCTGCTAAGGGACCTTTAAAACTTTGCTTATAAAACACGGTTTATACAATTTTTCATCCTCCCCTTCAGCTTCCCACCTCCTCAAAACCTAAAAACGGGCTCTCCCCCTCCCAAGGCTGCTGTACCCTACATGCTCCATCTCTTGCTGGAAAACCACTGCCCGTGGCAGGGGCAGCGTGGCCCTGGTGAACCGGTGTCTTCTGACCTTCTCTTCTAGGCCTCTGTGTTTTTATGGGTTTATTCTAAGAAAACTACCTTTTTTTTCCTCAGGTCGGGGCTTTTTTTTTTTTTTCCTCCCCCTCTCTCAGTTCTCAGAATAAATGTAGTGCCATGAATAAAATAAACACCGCTGTCAGTCTCTCTGCATATTTTTCAGCGTGCTTCATTATACGGGATTCTTTCAGAAGAAATACAACCCACAGTCCTGGCTGGCTCCCAGCACCGCTAAAGGGCTGCTGGCACTTTCCTTAAGCGTACGAGGGTTTGCTGCTATTTTATTTTTTTTTTAATAGAAATTAATTTCACCTCCCTGCTACGTAGGATGTCTGCTGCCCTCCAGCCCAGAGGGGGCTGCGAGGTAACCCCTCTCCGGCACTCGCGGATGTCCTGAAAAGTTTTTGGAGGGGAAAGGAGTCAGCGGCTGCTCCGTCGTGCTGAAGGACGGGGAGATGGACCAAGAGACGACACCAAAGGGAATGTCAACCTCTAATTAGGGAGTAAGAATAAAGGCTGCTCTGTGAATGGCTCATTGTTACTAACATACAAAGTCACCTTCCTGACGCTGCGGCCGAACTAATTCTATTGGTGGTGTTGCCTTTCGTGGGTTTGGGATTTTTTTTAGGGGATTTTTGTTGTTTTGGTTTTGAAGGGGAAATGCTGTTTCCTGATAGTGCTGGTGCAATTCCAAGAGTGACACTTTTATCTGTCCCCTTCAGAGGTGAAGCCAACCCCATCCAGCTCCTTGGGACAGGTCCTGTGGTGACCACCAGCCACCGCTGCCTTCTGGTCCCAGCCATGAGCCCTGGTGGTTGCCCCTCAGGGCTCGTACTGGAGGTCGATGTGACTGTCACACAAGTGTACGAGGCCCGACAGGCCTTCCAGGGCTGCTGTCTATTTTCCAAAGCATGAGGGCTGGAATAGAGGTGACGGTGTCGAAAGCCTGCAGGGGCTAACGTTATAATGGGAACGCAGGGCAGGAATAGGGTTCACTAACCATTTCTGCCACTGGAGATGCGCAAATCTGAGCTTTTAACCAGAGGGAAAGCCAGGAGAGCGGCTCGCTGTGCTCTGTCAGTGTGCACCTGAAATACCCCCACCAAATCTCACACCTGAGACGTGGGCGCTGTGCCGTTGGCCCACGAAATTCCTCTGGATTCAGTGGAAGAACCTCTTAGAGGTTGCCCTTCAGATGAGCTTCTTTCCATCCTCCTCTCTGCTTTGCTGGGTGCTTTCCTTGGTCGATGTGATTGTGCTTCGACTCCCAGCTGAGGAATTCAGGTCCCTTTCCTGTCCCCGAGGTGCCTTTATGCTGAGTGGCCTTACCCTGGGAGGCTGCACGGTCCTGCTTCAGCTGTGGGTGGACATGGCCAAGTAGGAGTCACTGTAGATGTAGGACTCGCCGTGCCCCTCAGCAGCAGCTGGAGATAACTGACTGCAGGACCCCCTCACCCTTCTGACCAGTTTTCCTTCTGCTTGAAGTCCGTGTCGGAGCTCGCAGCTTATTCCTGGGGCATTAATTCCTAGCTCTGACTCAGCAAAATGATTTGCCTGCTTCCCATGCTGCGCACGGCTACGGAATCGCGGCGTGCATGCCGCTGGGGAAACAGACAACTTACTGCACCGAGGCACTTAAAAAATCCAGATGTTTTCCTAAAGCAAGTACTTTATTAGCTTTTTAGGGTGGGGTGGGGTTTGAGCTGTGTCTATTTTTTTTTTTTTTCCTCCAACTGAAAAGTTGAGAAAAAGCTTCAGCATTTTTTACATTGAGAAATTCAAGGGGAAAAAAAGCCTCCTCTCTGATGCCAGAGTTAAGCTCTAATCACCGCTCAGCTCTCTTGGAATTTGGCAGCTCACCAGTGCTCCTTCCCTTTGGTAGGTCATGTGGAAATACCGGAGCCTTTTCTTAAAGAACCTCTTGGCTCTTTTCAGGTACTTGCACAGATGTAACTTTCCTGTTAGGATTCTAACGCCTTTCGCACTCTTAACTGCGTTTAAGCACCATTCAGATCTACAAAATTTTATGTACAAACATTAAAATACTTTTCAGTGTGTTAAAAGTACATAAATGCAGCTTTCAAAATCTGGTTTTGAGTTGATTTTTCCTATTCATTTGCAATAGGATCACACCCTTTAATCTTCAAAATAAAACTTAAATGTGCTTAATGAAATGAACCCCCAAGAATTTCACAAGTTTATTAAAGGCTGTATGAATGGCTGAGATGAAAGTGGAGCGATGAGGGTTGTTTGGTTCAGTTTGATCAGTGATAATATTTAAGATTCTCTTTCCACTGCTTTTTACACCTAAATCCCCGGTTGGTTTTAATTTATCACCACTGTCCTGGAGATTCTTTCTGATGGGGAATTTTTAATTCCATCAAAGCTGGCTTAACTGTTCTGTAAAAATACAGCTCTTTGATCATTTAATTATCGTGTCTATGAATAGCACACTTGGATTTCCTCCCCTCTGTGCTGTCTCTTCCTTGTTTTCACTATTCGGTCGTATTTTAGCCGGATATGAAGTCCTCTCTGATGAATTCTGCCATCTCATTAGCTTGATGCTGTGGTGGTGTCTTCAGGGCCGGTCACTGACCTGGTTCCCCAGTTCCCTGGTCTTGCTGTGTGGCCACACGATGGAATGGCAGCCTGTGCACGGAAAGCTTATAAACTTGTAAAAACAAAGTTATCTGAAAGCAACGTGATCTGCCTGGGATAAATGCGGTGACCTTTTTACCGGATTGATACTTTTATTTACATATTAAATGGAGACTTTCTTTTTTTTTTTCCTTTCAAGTGCTCCAGAGCAGGCTGAAAAGGTGCCGTATCAGGCAAGAATGTGTGTAAAGGATTCCTTTGTTAAGTGTTGGCAGCAACCTCGGGAGGCCTTGCCAAGTCCCTCCAGCCCACTCACCCGTCCAGGAGGATGCCAGAAAATCCCCCAGTAAGGCTTGGTATTGGCGCGGGGCCCTCTGTAGCGAGGGGGGTGGCCATACAGAGCACGGCACCCAGAGGGGCACGACGGCAACGCCGAGACCCCGGGAACTGCCCGGAATGGCTGTGAGACCCTGCTCACTGACACCGACAGCGGGCTCGCTGAAAACACGCCTCAAAACTGCTCAAATAATGCTGCCGATGGAGCAGAGAGAGCTCGTACTGTGCGTTCACTGCCCAGGCAATCAGCTCGCTGGAGGACAGAGGGGTTTTGGTCTGTCTCTGCTTCACAGCATCGTCAAAATGCTCTACTGATTGCAAGTGCATTTAAACTTTTGCGTCCTCCCCTAAGCTATGAGGGAGTTTGCTGAAGGCTGCGCCGGAGGCAGTGGCCAAAAACCAGAATCAAGATCTCTTATCACCTGGCCTTTTTCTTAAATCACTCAACCATCCCTCCCTTTGTCCTTCATTTGCCTTCTGCAGTGTCACCTTTTCATTCCCCTTCAACGCACTGATGTGTTCTGGTTAGAACCACAAAAGATTCAAAATAATGTTCACTGGATGTTTCAAAAATGTTTTCATTATTTTGCTCAGGATAGTTTTCTAGAACTGCCACAGCAGTCCCTCAAAATAAATGTTAGATGTCTCTGTAGGTAAATGTGGATAACCCGCATTCCTGAAACAGCTGGGGAGCCTTGAGTTAAAAAGAATCCAGAGAAGCTCTTGTAAGTGGCAGCCACCTACCTGTGATATTCCTGCAAGAAAAGGAGCTGTGTGAGACTTCTGATTTCCCTGGAGTTATAAAAGAACTGAAATAAGAGACCGCAAAAATCTATTAGCCCATCAAGGCCAGCCCGGTGCCAATGCGGGATTTCCCCCTTACATTGATGATTTCACAGTTAGGCTAATTTCAGGTGACCCAAGCAAGAGAGTTTCCATCCTTCTCCATGCCATGCTCATGGGGTTTTTTTCTCATTTTTTTTTTTCCCTTTTCCTGGCATTTGCCCTTCACCAAAGGAGATTGGTTTTGTTTCTTAAGCATGTTTGCTAACTCTTCAGCTTGCCTGAGAATATCAGCCTCTCCCAGCACCAGGGGGTACCTGAGCAGCCATGAGAAGACTTCTATGGGCTGCAATGATCCCTCCAGTTAACCAAGCATTGACTGCTAAGGGTAGACAAAACCCCCACTCTTTCTCCACCCAGGGATCCTGGTATGCTCTCTGACCCCCGTCTCTTTGGCCTTACTTCTTAGACTCTACTTACACAGAGGCCAAAGGAAAGAAGAAAAATCTCTTGAAATTAAGAATCACGTGGTACTGGGCAGAACGCTCTAAAAGAGGCAGGATTAAAGGGGCTTCAAGAGAACTGAAAGGGAGAGGTGAAGGAAAACGCAAAGGTGACTGGAAAGGAAATCACAAGGTTGATAATCCACAGTGTTCATGGAAAACAGAATAACTGTAAGAGAGACTCTTGGAGGCCCAAGGAAGATGCTGGAAGAATTGATGTATGTGAAAGTCCTGTACTAGTGATGTGAAAGAGAAGAAAACGGGGTAGCCTGACAGTGATAAGAACAGGAGTAGGGATCTGGCTGATGAAGATGGCAGATGATGGGATGCAACACCAACACCTTGACTTTCAGCTCGGTCGGTGGTACGCAGCAGCCTGTCTGCCTCTCTCCATGTTAAACACCCCTTCTCCAGCTGCAGTTCCTACACCTGCATTTGCCAGATGATGTTGCGAATTCTCCTTGTTTATGGTGACACAGCAAGAGATAAAGCACCTCCAAAAAGTGATTCAGAGCTGGTCAAAACTAATTGTTTATTTGGAGAACTTTAAGAAAGGCTGTAAAGTGTAATTCAACACTGATGGAAGGACACCCTGAAGGTTTCCAGCACTGGAACACCTGTGGGTGCAGCAGGGGAACAGCCCAAGAGCATGACTCTGAGCGCCGTGAGCTGCTCCGGGGATCCCAAGGGCTGGGCTCAATTATGAACATGATTTAAAATGCCCGTATGATGATTCAAGGATTGGAGCATCTCCCTTATGAAGAAAGGCTGAGAGAGCTGGGA
>JAOXJM010000063.1:36307470-36323089 GCA_026413425.1 Tringa solitaria
GGGGGAGGGGGCGCGGCCGTGAGCCCGGCCGTGAGGTGAAGTGGGTCCAGGTCATGGTCCCTCGGCGAGATCCACGCCATGAAGGGGTCCGCCACGATCCTGGATGTGAGGTGAGGCGTGTGTCCTGGTCCTGTGTCCCTCAGCCAGAGCCACACCGTGGGGAGGACCACCTGAGGTGCCCAGGACCAGGCTCTCTGGTGGATTCCCTGCACAGGGGACCCTGTGAGGGGCTGAGGGGCTGGACTGATACAGGCTGAAGTTCTCTTAAACAGAGTAAAAGAAAAGAAACCCAGAGGAAAACAAACCCCCACACCCACTCTTTTCCCCCATTCTGAAAAAATACAAGCTGTGTTTGTTCAGGTACTTTTAACAGTTGAACTATGTGGTTTGACGGAGTCCGTACACAGCTTAGAGCACGGTGGCAGCTGAATGTGTAATAACATCTAAGTGTTTTGTCAGTTTTTCTGTTGATGATGCTGATGTTCGTCTCTCTCTGATCCACTTTCAAGGTCAATTTTGATACGAATATTTTTTTAAATCAACAAAGGTGTTTTTCAGGATGTTTTAAAATAGGTGTTTTATGAAAATGGCAGTAAGCTTGAAACAAATGTTTAAGTGGTTTCCTACAGGGTACTGCAAATTGTTTTCCCTTAAAATGGGTGCGTTCTTTGAGGACTGTGATGGCAGGAACACTTTAATATTTCATTTGTATACAACTTCAGCATTTAAAACCACTGCTGGTTGGTGCAAGACAAAGCTTGCACATACAGGTTTCATGTAAAACACATTCAAAGTACCCTAGGTTCAACAGGGACATGAGTTGATGGAGGCCTGCAGTGATGATTCTATGATTGTTTTTTACGTATACACAGTGTAATCCAGGATTTGGAAGTGTGAGTTGTTTTTTTATCTCCTTGGTGTAGGAGAGAAGCTGTGGTCTGCAAGTGGTAGCAGCGAGCGTGTTACCCGAGTAGTGTAACAACAGGGAATAGCTGTATTTGCATTCTGTGTTTTCAGGACTGAAGCCAAAGAATCTGTCATCGCTGTGCAACATCTACCTGTCTTTGAGCTGTTAAAAACTGTCCGTGTGGTAGAAATCCTGGGGTGGTGCTTCCTAATAACACTGAAATAATCTGCCCTCAGGATTTTTGTTTCTGTTGCTACTGCTGATCCTTTCTGTAGTACGCTAATAACTGTGGCAAGTCACGTTAAAAGCTTGTAATTAAAATGAGTGATTACTGATCATGAGTAAGTGAATTCTCTGGTATTAAACTCTGGTTTGCTTGGAACAAGTTCCAAAGTTACGTGGCATGCACCTCTTATTTTTTTTTAAAGTCTTTTAAAGAAGGATGTGCTGGAGTTACAGATACAGGAGTCTTCTTGTCCAGTGCATTGTTAGGAAGACGTATGAGTGCAGATTAGTATCTTTAGGGCAATTGAGCAATGTTTTGTGCCTTTTTAATAAGTGATCTGATTTACGCATGATTCCTACAGAGTGTGTGAATCCAGTGGGTCAGAAGTTTACAAGAAATTAAATTAAGTGGTGTTGGGTGGAAGCCTACGTACCATCTCGTCACGTTTAGTTCCTGCAGAATTGTACTCGAAAGAAGATCTGTCTAATTCATGGTAATGACTGGTAGAGCAGACTAAATTTGCAAACTGATGGACAACTGAGCAGTTTTGGAAAAGAAGGAAAAGAGAGAACGCATTCCACACTGCACTTAATTAACTTATTTGCCAAGTGTAATTATTTTAATTATAATGTATAATAATACCTTGACAGGAGCACTGGAGGACCTAGAATGTATCAAAGTCTATAGTATAGAACTCTAGCTGTTAAAAATGAAGAGAAATTCCCTTTATTGCACACAAGAAAACTTAAGAAGGCAAGTATTGGTTAAGATAAAAAGTCTCTAAATATATACTCTTAAAAAGAATGCAATAGGAAAGATTACAGTGCATGTGTTTCAGTTGGCATCAGGATTTGTCTTAAAATACATGCATGATTGGCAGAGAAAAGTATCAGCTCAAGACAAATATTTCTGTTCTAATCTTCAGTTGGAGGACTTCCTGCAAATTAGTTCCTAGTGCTGCGTATGAAGGATAACTGTTGGGCTTTGTGGTTTATATGGCTCTTCCTCCAAATGCCCATTTTTGTCAAAAGCAGAAAGAACAGGGAATTGGAGGAAAAAACGCAAGGGTCTAGAAGTAGGTGATTGTGGTGCTCTATAATTTTGTTGTAGACTTGTCTTTGTTGATTGAAAATATTGTTACAGGAGTTGTTAGAAGATGGAAAGCAGTATGACATTTTAGGCATATGGAGTAAGTTAAGTGCTGCCAGAGGGAAGAATAGTTTTAACTTACATTTATTAATATTTCAAGAGAACATGCCCTAAAGTGTCCGTTAAAGGGGCACTGACATGATGGGTTATGATGGTGATCCATGTATAGCATTGCACAGCTTATTTCTGAGTCTTATTTTGACTTTCTTTCCTTTGACTCCTGGAAAAGGTTGAATAGTGTTATGGTTTTTTGCTAATTTTAAATTGGGTATGCAAACTAAGAAAACTGTATTTTAATATTTAGGGCTTCTCATTAATATCCAAGGCTAAATTGAAGAGTTGTGTGGTACATATGGCTGTCTGCTAATGGTCAGTAATATTCGATAGGAAGAATAGTGAGGAAGTAATAAAAAGGACCCATGTGGAACAGCTTAGTATTGAACTGATTTTCCTCTTTTTTTTTTTTTTTAAAGTTTTATTGTTAGGTAGGTGAGCTTTTCAGAAAGTAGCTCTTCTGCCTGTGTCTTAACTGTTCTGTTGAAATAGTTGCATGGATCTGTGAGGAAACATCTGCTGTAACTGGGGATGTAAGCCTCTGTTAGAGAAGGAGCTGGAAGGAAGGTGGCAAGTGCTGGCCCATGGCAGGAGAGGAGTGTTCAGGGCTATAGGGGTGGCCGAGACACCTGATGGAGTGTCCTCAGGCAGGTGGGAAGGGAGATGAATGAGGGGGAAGACCTACTAAAGTCCTACAGAGCTCTTGTGTTTGGTTTTGTGCCTTTTTTTTTTTTTTTTTAAATAAGGGTTTGAACTTGAAGTATGGGAGAAGGCAGTGCAGTTGTGTACTAACCAAAGAAATGCTCTTTCTTTGGGGAAGTTGAAATCTAGGTGGAAATTGTCTTGGCTGACTTCTCTGCATTTAGATGGAGCAGTACGTTGCCATACGGCAAATGTGAGAGTTTAGATAGCTGTCCTTGGAGACCAGAGCAGAAAAGCTCTTTAGAGTTTATTTTCATTACTCTCTGGCGTGGTTTAACGTTTCTTATGCTTTTGGGGGCTTTAATACTTCCCATGGAGATTATTGTATAATAATCAAACAGATATCCCTGGAAAACTTTCCTGTGGACATCTTCAAATGATTTGTTTCATTTCAGTACTTCTTCCTCATTCCCTTGAATTTCTGAAGGAGTCTCCTTTTTCTGTTTGTGCTTGCTGAAGAAAGGTGTTTCCTATGAGAGGAATCATTGCTGCCATCCAAAAGAGCCAGGGTGATTAGCAGGTACCACCTCTTTGCTGGGAAATTGTTTCACTTCAGAAGAGATTGCCTGACACACACCTCCCCTCCCCTCCCCTCTCCCCGTTTATTTTTCTCTTCAGGTTTCCTAAATGCATTATTATTTTTCTTTGATTGTTATAATTCTGTACCTTCAAGGGTCTTTCTACCATTAAAGTTAGTTGTAGACATATTTCCCACTGAAGTTCCTGTGGGGAATCATGACTGCCTGTTGTCTGCTGCTGGGTTTCTTTGGGAACCAGAGCTCTGGGTGGGCTGTTCACCAAGGGAGTTTTGAGGAAACCAGGCAGGACTCTGGTGGGAGCCTCATTGGTTCTCACCTGGGTTCTGCTGGGTTTTCACAGGCACTTGACTTAAAGTAACATATATCACCTTTAATACCTGGGACAAATGATGTGAAAAGTTGTACCTGGCCAGTTCTTGTGACGTTGGTGGTGGCTGGGAATGGTTTAGCTGGAGCGGTAAGATCAGAGGAACCTTCTGATGGAAGTAGCAGGTGTCAGAAGACCCTTATCACGTGCTATCTTAAAAGAGGATGGCATTTGTGGTGGTTAGTGATGGCCTCTGTGGCTCAGACAGCCCTAGACTTTCTTTTCCTCATCATTCTGTTCCAGATGCTACAAAAATCCATCAGAGACTGCTTTTAGAGAAGATAATACTTCTGCTTGGGAGGTCTCTGAGCTACGAGTTGCTGATGAGTGTGCTGGGAAGTATCACTGCAGGCTCGCTCTCCTCTTGTTCTCTATAGCATATGCTATTGCCTGTCAGTGGAGGCAAGATTTTGAGCTAAATGAAATCTGGTGGGAATAGCAGTTCATATGTTCACAATTTTCAGAATAAAAAGTTCCATCTTTATTGGTGGAGAGTAGCTGAACATTGGAAAAAGTTGTTTTGTGGCTTACTGTCATTGTGCATTTCCAGATCCAGAAATCGGTTAAGGCCAGGGCCACAGTAAAAATCTTTGCTATCGAGATGCATTACAATGAAGAAAAACAAAATTCAAAAAGCCTATAATAGATGCCTACATGGGTAATAAGACTATTGAGAATTCTCATTGTTAATTAATTAAAAAAATTAGAGTAATAACACTTATGTTCCAAGGAGAGGGCTAATTGCTAACTATTAGAATCTCTTGGAAAATTCATGTGAGGTGTTTAGTAATCTCATATTTAAATATCCCTGCCACCTTGTTAACTAGTTGGCCACTGAATGCAATGTGAATAAATTGAGATTTCTTTCACATTGGTTATTGTGAAGTTTGGTTTTGTGTAAAAGGGCTGTTAACTAAGCTACAGGCAATTAGGCTGCCCCTCATACAGGGCTGGGGTAATGGTTTCTCAGGAGGCACAACCTGAGCAGAAGGTCACCTTACTGGTGTCTTACCAGTGCCTGTCACAGGGTACTCTCCAAGCCTCTGCTGGAGATACCTCTCCTGTTACCTCCTGGGATTGCATTGGTAATTTATAGTCATTCTGGGGTTAACTGCATTATTCTCTTCTAATTCCAAACAATAAATGTGCATTTATGTAAGAAATCCTTGTGACTGTGTGTGTTGTATATTTAGCTTTGATTCTCAGTGGTATTTGTAGCTGCTTGTTCAGAAGATGTTAAGTGTGACAGTGGATACTGGTCATCTTTGGCATTTGGTCTTAAAAGGCAACTGTTATAATATCATATTAAAAGGATCAAATTTGTAATACACAAATATGCTTAGAAATCCTCTCTATGGAAATTATATCTTTTCAGCGTCTCTGAAACTTGATTTCTCTTTGGAAAGATTTCTTTTTAAAGGTCTGCATTGCTGTGTGATGATATTTTTGTACTGACATTTACCATAGAAGGAAGAATGATAACTGTTTAGCTTTGCTTTTTATTGTTTCTGCGTGCAACTAAAGACAAGACTGCTTGGCTTCCCACCGAAAGGTGAATGGCTTTGGGTCTCCTTCATGGTGTCTTTCCATTACCATCTGGCCAGGGGCTGGTGTCCTACTGTCAGTAAACTCCAAATTCCTGTTATAAATCTCTCTCTAAGCTGATGGATAGTTTTAAATTCTGCTTTCAGAAGGAATTTCTGTGATCTCTGCAATAAGTACGCACTGTTTTTTCCTCCCATTATGAACCATTATAATAGTAATAGATACACTATAGTAATTATAGATGCTACAGTAAGAAGTGTAGTTCTAATGGCATTATTATTTGGAAAGCTGCCTTCTTTTCATGTAATCTTTCTGTTAATGTCTTTTGTTGATGAACCTCCCTAGTGATTTAATTATCGTCTTGAGATAAGAAGACAAGGAGCAGGACTAGATATTTAAGAGGTGGTGTTTTTCTTGTGACATAACCAGTATAGGAGGAGTCTGTTATTTCTGATGTGAGTTAATGCATCACTTTGTCAAATCTACTTGTGTGCTTTTTGATAGTTGTCATCATGTGCTCAAAATTGCCCTTCGGAAATACCTACCTTCTAGACCTCAACAAATAATTTTGTACTGAAATTTTGTATATGAGGAGGACCAGGGGCACAATGAATAAACATCTGAACAGTGGGTCAACTGCAGTTACTCTGTAGCAGTGGTAGTTGTTACTTCTAATTGGTGAAATTAGTGTATTTGTAGAGCTGGATTGTAGAGCTGGATTTAGAAAAAAAATATCTGATTTTTTGGTAAAAAAAAAAAAAGTCACCTAATTCTGAGATGACTTGTGTAGTCAGTTGCTTTCAAAATATGGAACTAATGTTTAGTTTTCTCTGTTACTTTTACCATTAACTGTTTGGAATATGGGAGGAGGAAAGCAAAAGCTGGATGACAGCAGCCTGATATAGAATAGGTATAAAAGCGTACAGCCGTGAGTTAGAGGACAGATGGGTGAGAACCATTAGTGACCATGGGCAGCAGATGTGGGAGCTGGTGTAGCACTTGACCGCGCTGAGAAGCCCAACAGCGTGACTCAAATAATGCCGTTTATACAGCGAGGGGTCTCAAGCGTTGTTTGATTTGGACGTCCAGGGTGAAACCTGTACTCACGCTGCAGCGTGTGCCTAGAACTCCATGCTGCCTGAAACGTGGCTTCAGGTAGGCTGAGTGACTGCTCGTGTTTTAGTCTCTCTGTGCAAATTTAAACTAGGAACTGTAACTGAGTATCGCATCTCTGACTCTTGTACAATTAATGAATTGTAATTAAGGCTCTGGTATTCAACGCCTTAGCTTTTGGAAGAATACAATGCATTTTTACCTAAACAAGTATCTTCAGCATCGTCTACGGTTAAACTGTTTTTAATATGTAATTTGATATCCAGGTGTTGATGCTTGAATAATGTCTTGTTGAAGATGCTTCTTTAAATTTTCTCTAGCTTATATGTATGTTCACAGTGTTCAGCTTATGAGTGAGCTCAACTTGTTCCTTGTAGTTCCCTTTATTACAGCACAGCTTAAAACCACAGCAATCGTGGGCCGGGTGTGTAGAAATACGTCCTGTGCTTGGATCTGGACTTGCATACGGTGATGCTTCTGCTGTAACTTCTATTTAAGCTAAACATGGTTATTTTCAAATGCTATAAATCTGCCAGTGATACAGTACTACTCCTAACAGTTGTGGCATTTTTTTGGTGAAATTATTTTATGAATCAACTACAAGCATATCCATATTAGTCAATTTCTGTACCTCGGTACTTTTAAAAATGAAATGCTAATGCAAGAAAGCAACAAGCACAGCTGTGAATATTATGAAATACTTAAGTTCTCCAAGTCTTTAATAACCTTCAGTAACTTATGAAATTATTTTCCTACTAGGAACTGATATTGACACTTGAATATTGTGAATAGGTTAATTAGTTGTTTGATCATATACCCTTCTAAAAGAAACTAATTATTGCATTTAATGCTTAGAAACTTTTGATCTAATGTAGATGAAGCCTTTTATTAAACATTGGGATCTCTTGATTTTATATGATTATCAGTAACATTTTTAAAGTATTTTTGAAAAACATATAGGATAGTGTCTTAAGTCTTTGGGATGTTTGCTGTTTAGTTTATGGTGGCAGGACAGTGGGAATAGTGACCGAGAAGGGGAAAGTATTTGTTGCCAGAGTCTCAAGGCTTTTGTGTTGTTAAGAACATTTTATAGTCCTGTGTTTGCAGCCTGCCAAATTTGTTTGCAGTCTTTGGGCAGATCTGTTCCCAAGTTAAAAAATCAGGAGTAGGTGGATCTGCAGTTACGCAATGAGAGTTTGTGGGCTCTTTTCTATTTTGGACGAGGTACTACTGTATAATGCTTCCGAGACAGTCAAAACTGCAAGACGGGCTGAAGGTTTCATGCATTCCCCAGTACAGCTGGCAGCGCTCTTTAATGTTCTGGCCTACATCTATTTTTTTAATGTTCTGTTTTACCAGTATGTCTAGACTCTTTTTGCCTTTTAAGGCATGGCATCTAAGGGGGCCTTTAGATTGCGATCTTGGGAACGTTGGGATTGCGAGGACATTTTGCACCATTTCCTTTAAACAGAAATAACCTCCAAAAACTTTCGTGGATTCCTCAGGACTACTTTAAGTTCTTGGTTGTTTTCTCATTAAAATTCCTTTCTTGTTTTAGTATTTGTGGGATGTTTGATGTTTACTCGTAACTGGGATTAAACAAGATTTTAAAGGATACAGACTGATTCTGATGGTCTTAAAATAGAACTTTCACTTTTTAAAGTAGCCTAACAGGCTAGTTAAACGGGAGACTGCATAGATCAAATACTTGACAAATTTTATGAGTACACCTTCACTTCTTAAACCCAACTGATTTATCCTGCTATTTGTTACAGATTTACAGTACTGTGTTTTAATATTGTGACCAGCCAGGTTTCCAACACAGGTTGGCCTCTGAATGTGAATTGGAACATGAAGCCAGGTCAAAAGTGTTGATTTTTCTTTTTTTAAGAGCTGAGAAGACAATTCTCATAAGTGAAGCAATAGCCAATTTTTTTCCACTTTGTTTAAAAATCATACAGAGTCTCAGTAACTTGCTGTGTCCCAGCAGAGTGTGTGTGTGTATATATACCATACAGAACATGTGTGTGCATCCTGGAGACAAAAATATGGTAACTGCATTTATCCATTTTGTTTAAATAGCAAAGATATGATAAGTTATGAGTTCTTAGAGCCTGGCTTGATAGGAAATACTGGGAAACGGACTGGAGAGGATCCTGTACCCTTGCTGGAAGATGGGATGGGGAGTTGGAGAATGTACTGAGAGGTACCTCTCTTGGACATGTGCGCTTGAACATACTGCACAGTTGTTAACAAATAAATGCTGTTACAAAACTAGTGACTTGTAGTGACACTATTAAATTAGTCTTTAAACCAAGAATTACCTATGATTTTTAGGGAGGCTAAGCTGTATCTTCTCCTACCTTGGGGCAGGTGAGGGTTACTAAAGTTTCTTGAACTCAACTGTTAACCTAGATTTTTTTTTTTTTGTCATTTTGTTTCCTTGAGTTCTTACTCTGTGTAAAATGGGACTAATGGAAATATGTTTGATTCTCCCCCTTTCCCACCTTTCTGCCCCCACTATGTGCAGCTGGCAGTGGCTGAGGAAGATGCAGAGGACTCTATGTATACAAAATTACCTCTAGTGCAGTACTGGAGGGAAGTATGATATTTTTCTGATCTATTTTTACCTAGCTTGTGCAAGAACATGATACACAAATGCAAGTCAAATTGTAATAAAATTAGACTTGAAGAAACTTATTTGAGAGATGTCTGTAAAAAGCTATGCTTGCAGATGTCTGTCAAAATGAGTATGAGACAACTAATGGGAAAATTAAGCCTTGAGTATCAGGAAATGGTGAAAAGGAGGGGGGGGAACCCTACCTCCTATAATTTTACTATTTTATGTCTACTTGCTGAGGCCATTGGCACAATTCAGTGTACTATAGATACAGAATAAGCCTTTCCATTTATGAGTTGTTCATTTCACTGCATTACATAGGAGTTAAGTGTTTAATACAGCATATAAATGGGAAAGTTAGAAATGTCTAACTCGGTGCATGTTGGGGTTTTGTTTGTTATTGTCGTCTTGCAGGACCTGTTACTTATTAAAAGATTTTGAATTATGGGACAGATGAATTGTAGTTTCTAGGGACTGGAGACACAGGTTCCTGTGTAAAGAAATCAGTGGGAGAAACTGGTTATGTTTTGCATGTTTTATTTGCCTTTGTTTAAAGTGTGGCTCTCTATGATCTCCAAATTAATGTTGGTACAGGATAGGGTTGCCATAAAACTATTGATGGGCTTTCATTTATGGGACAGGTGGTGTGGTACATTTCTCTTTCTTCTGTCTGAAAGGTATGTTTGAAATTCTTCAGGTTTCTAGAAGGAAATGTAATATGCCTAAACCAAATACCTCCTCTCCATGTGCCTTGGCTTCAGATTCTGGTCAGTGGTTCTTTCGATCATCTGCTTGGTTGGATAAAAACTGAAATACACCTAAATCAGAGTAGTTTGTTTCTTTGCTGGGTTTTTCATTTGTTTGTTTTGTTAGGAAGATGGTTGTGTTTTGGTTGGATGGGAGTAAATAAGAGACAGTCAGGTCTGCAAAGGAGGCGAAGTAGGGATGAGTAGAAATGTAACATGAAAAAAAATTATTCAGCAGTGACAGGAAGAACTAGGCATGTTTTTTCTTAAAAAAAATATAAATCCCCAAACATAAAATATTTCCATACTGTAAAGTATTATTTGTTTAATGGTGTTTGAACTGGACTTGGTTTTGCATTTACCTAGCAGATAAGAATGTTTGTTGAATAGGTGTGTCCAAGCAATAAGCAAAACACTGCGCTAATGCATAGTTAGCAGGAAATAAGTTACTAGTTCATGTCTGCAGCTTTTCTTTAGACTCTGAGTAATTTCACTTTTAAAATTGATGCATTTCTGGTTTAGCCAGTTGAGAATCTCTTCTGTTCAAAGGTGAAGTGAATTATTTTCTTCAAGTTCAAAGTCCAGTTAATTATTTTGTTTAGAATAAATGTTAGTTTTGATGTACCTCACGTTTCAAAAAAACCAGCGTTGTACTGTTAACTCTGTGTTGATTACCCTCGTTCTTAAATGTGACCCTTTCTCATACTACGCCACCAAAATCTTTCTGGCCTCAGAAATATGTTCTGTATTTAGAATTGGTCTTTTGCCTAAGTTGAGAAAAGGGAAGTCAGCAGTAGCTGAATCTTTCAAGGATTATAGAAAACTGCTGGAGGTGGCAAATGATCAGCTGATTTCATAAAGATTCCACGTTATTTAATGCGCTGAAGTCTTGCTGTGGTGTATCCAAAAGTAAACTAAGAAATAATGAGAACTTAAGGATGGCAGCCTCATGGAAAATCATTGAGGTGCAATGAAAAGCTTAAATTGCAATATTTTGCTATTATTTCTATTGTCACCACCAAAACCAGATAAGAGTTGAATTTGGAGGTCTGGTTGAGTTTCTCCGTATTTGTTCGATGTTGTAGCCTGTGCCATAAGTGCATAATTTAGTTTATCCAGGGTGCTGAATCACTGGGGCTTCTTAAGCTTCTCTCTCTGGTAAGTGTAGTTTTCCTAAATTTTCTATCCTGTAAGAAAAGTTCAATACTCATTTGTGATTTAAGGCTCCTTGCAGTCCAATTACCACAGTTAATAGCACATTTCTTTTAGTCTTAAGGATAGAGAGTAGGAACAGGCGGGAAATCAGTCATTCTTTTGCGTAGGGTAAAAGATGGTTTCCTGCTGGAGAAGCAGGACTGCGTTTAAGCCATATGATCCCAAATATTCGTATCTGTGCCAGCTGTTTTAGATGTGGGAAGTGCATGTGCTTCGCAAGGAATGAGACCCACTTGGTTTCATACATTAAGTTGGGACTGCTGGGCCGAGTAAATGAGAACAATAAATCTCCATTTTAATTCAAGAAAGTTTAATGTCTTCAGATACTTTAAGTGGTGTAAAAGCAATTTATTTCTTCTCTATTTTGTGCATATGTATTGTGCCGTACCATTAATTTAAACAGTCTGGATGTAAAAATGTCTTGGTAGTGTGACATTCTTACTAAAATTCTGTGGGTATTTTTCAGGCAGAAAAAATGCTGACCATTTTGTGGTTTTTTGGAAATCATGCGTAATTATGTCATTTAACCACACAATAAGGCTTTCTGTGGTAACATTTTAGATAAACAGGAAAACTAATTTTTTACTTTGTTTTCATTGCAGAACTGTCTTTTTTATTTTTAGTGCAAAGTTG
The DNA here is from genome assembly GCA_026413425.1 of Tringa solitaria. Taxonomy (NCBI): domain Eukaryota; kingdom Metazoa; phylum Chordata; class Aves; order Charadriiformes; family Scolopacidae; genus Tringa; species Tringa solitaria. Next base: position 36,319,287 of record JAOXJM010000063.1, read on the forward strand.
TTTGATTATTTTCTTCAAAAATAAAACGCAACATGTTCTGACAGGAAAAATACACCATTAGCAACCTCCTAAAAGCTCTCTTTCAGCATCGGTGCCTGTCGTAGCACATTTTCTCCATTTTGGGAAAATACAGCGTGCTATGTCTGACGTGCCTGTGTTGCCAAGAAAGTGATGTAAATGTAAGCCATTTGCATAGCCCAAAGGCAGATGATTTCTTCATTAAGGGCCCTTCTCCAGGGGAATTTACAGGGAAGTTGAGATGAATGCAGAAATGGTAGGAGGCTAATGTGCCTAAATTAAAGGACATTGGATCCCAGCATAGAGGCTCTCTTTCAGGAATTAAATGGCCCGAAATTGTGGTCACCTCATCACCTTCCAGTGAGGGGCTGCTTGGCTCTGAATAGAGCCTTTATGTGGGAGGGGTTCAGTGCTATGTGACAGAAGTGCCTAAATATGTCCCATGCAAGAACAATGGATTTGCCAGTTTATTCAAGACAAAAAGCACAAAAAAAAATCATTATTGGGAAATAAATCTCATACTTAATCCTCTTCTTGGAGATATTTTTCCTTCTGCCTTTGTATTACGCAGTGGTGGGAGATGAGGGATGGAGGGTGGGGGTTGGGTTTGCTCCATCACAGAGTTAGAGCTCTTCTTCAAGAAAAAGATGCCTCTGCGTGGACCTGAGCATCCAGTAGAGTTCGCAGAGGTTTCCACAGTGCATCTCAACACAGTATCTACTGAACTTCCTTCAAGACGAGTGGAAGTAGAAGGGAAACCAAAAGCAACTGTTAAAAAAGAGAGAGATAGTAATCAAAGAGAGTTACACAAATGTTAAAACATTGGAGGGATTAGGGTAGAATAGAAAACTCCCCAAAGTGCTCAGTGAAGAGAGAACCAGCTGAAAAGGTGTGTTGCGTCCATCAGAGGAAACTTTCTCAATTGCTCTGCCCAGGAAAGCTGTAGCTGTGTCACTTGTGGGAGAGAGTAATAATTCATGCAAGAGGAGATCTCCACCACATTCAGCTTCTCATTTTTCTTCAGTAAACCAACCGTGAAACTTCTGCTTGTGGAAAAACTTCCTGGAGGGTCTTCATCCTTCCTTCCTCTTCCCAAGAGAGTGTGAGGATCACATCACTCGGCTTTATGGCCATGTCAGACAACTCATATTCTGGATGGCAAAACTGTGCTAATTCACTACCTAATTTATATAGCCTGTCTCATAAATTATCCATTTGATACATTTAAAAATGTAGAGAAAAGGAAGCATTTTCCTTACAATGTTAACACTTTTTTGTTGTTGTTGTTTAAATGAACTTGATCACTAGATGAAGCGTGGCCTTTGGCAAAGCTGCTTTGGCTCATCTTGCAGCATATATGCAACACTCTTAAGTGATATAGCTGGCTAACTCATGGGTTTGATTCTATAATGTATTTCACTTTCATTTCGTGTGTTCAGAGTAGTTTGCTTTTTTATTAGAAACAAAATTAGGTTCTTGTCTGGGTGGAATGGCCAGTGAAAGCAGCACTCGTGTGTTTTTATAGAAGATTCACATTATTTGTAGTTAATTAAAAGGATGCTTCAGGCAAGTCTGTAAGTGCGTAGGAGGACAAGATTACCCTGATGTTTCAAAGAGAAAATATTTCTTATTAAAGACTGAGATTCTTATTGTGTTTACGAAAAGGGAAGTTTCTGTGGGAGGATAGCTTTTTCTGATGTGGTGATTCATTTGGATTTTATTTTTTGTCATAGCATTCATCGTGAGACGAATCACGGGCAGTGAACAGGAAGGCATTGTCTGTAGCCCTGGTAGGATGGGTCATCTTTGAGAAGGGTTAAACAGATTTTTATTGCAGGAAAAAAGGTAATGCGTTTGGTTGGAATCTTACTTGAAGTACAAAAGTGTTAGCAATAAATTACAAATAACATAAAGGGAAGCAATTGAGGTTTGCTCCCAATCTTTCTGATGAATATGAGTAGGGTTGGGCTGCCCCAGCCCAGGCTGTTGTGCGCTGCTGCTGCTGGACCTTAAACTGTGACTCAGCTTCGTCTCTACTCGCATTTCAGATGCTTTGGGTTAAGTCAAACCTAAGTATACACAACCAACACTTTTTTTTTTTCTTGCAAGGGTGTGTTGCAGATAAATGTCTTTTATAATTTATTCAGGGATAAAATAAAATCTTAAGATAGAATTGCTCTGAAGTTCATTAATTATTAATTCTGAGCTTGGGAGTGTATAAGTAACGTGATGATTAGAGTTCATTGCTTCAAGTGCCTCTTCAGTACATAATTTAATTCTAATCCTTTATGCAAGAAACTCTTTCATCTGTTTTGAGCTCTGACTGCTGAGATGGGTACGTCAGCCTGGCAGAAGCAGTGCTGGCTGGTGAGATTTTTATCAGCAAAGCAGCAGAGACTCCATATGCCAAGTAGCAGTTGCCCAGTGTAAGGATTGACGTGCCTGAGTTTTTGGCTCCTTCAGCCTAATTTTGGTGGCACAATTCAGAGCTACTCATATTGTTAGAAATTGAACCTAGTACTGTTTGGGCCTGTACTACAGTATTTCTAGAGACCATTGCAAAGCCATTTATTTGAAAAGAATAAAAATTTTAGAACTGTCATAATACATCAAAAATAGTGGCAAGAACAATGCAGAGTTTATAATACTGGAACATAAAACAGTTAAAAGTTTTGCCAGCTGACATTTAGCATTAATACTTGATATTGATCCTGCTTAAAACAACTTAAGATTATTTTTTTCAGATCTTTACTTCTTTTTTTAGGTTGTATTCAGTGTCATCTTCAGTTGTGAGGCTTGTGTTCACAGAAGAGGTGGACTTCATTGCATGCTACTGCTGTAACATGAAGCTGTGTTCCAGACAGTATTTTTTGTGTGTGTGTCATTGCTGAAATTATAGCTTGACTTGGATTCTGGTTTTCTGACTGTTCCATTTCATTGCATATTCTTTCTTTCTTTTTTTTCCAAAGCTATTCAGTGCAAAGGGTAATATCTGAAGTTAAGCGTTAAGTCACTGGGTATCCATTCAGAATTTGTTTGATGTGAATTGGCCTGCTCTGTTAGCTGGCAAAAATTAGTATGGCACATGCTCTCTTAAAGAGAGCTTCCTAAGTGAAGGGTGAGAGATGTTTTTTGATTAAAATGGTTTTGCTTTGTCTTAATCCATTTTTAAACTTAAATTAGCTACTGTATTCTGAAGTATTCGGCGAACAAAGCACGTGGGGTATTGTCCTTTACTTAGAATTATGGCTGATGCTAGTGACAAATGTGGTAACTTCTTTCAAAATGCTTTTTCTAATTTTGCTGCAGGAGGCAAAGACACATTAATGGGTGAAGCGTAAAAAGTGCTGGAAGAAAGCATATTTGCAAAACATTATTGAAGTTGGCAAAGAAGGATTTAACAGAAACTGATTTGTATTGTGGCTTCTGTCAGTCTCTTAAACTCATGCTTTCTGTGTGCAAAACCTTCAAATGATGGAGTATTTAGCTCTGGGGAGGCTATCTCCCCGAGTTCTTCTTCCTCAAATTGAAGTGACTTACTACGGTCTCATTAGAATTTTGTGGCAGAGCAAGAAAGTGAATTCTTTCTGAAAAATGTAAGTGGGTAGGTGGAGGGTTGTTGTCTTGCAAACCGAAGCAAAACACTCTTATGGCCTTCCTTGCTTGCCATGGAAAATTAAAAAAACCAACCAAACCAAACTGTTTTTCTTCTACCAGTTATATTTAAAGAGGAATCAGTTTGAAACATAGACTTAAGTTGTATACTCTTATCTAATGGTGTCTAC
>JAOXJM010000063.1:36332808-36354543 GCA_026413425.1 Tringa solitaria
TTCTCCAGACTAAAAAGACCCAAGTCCCTCAGCCTCTCCTCATAAGAGAGATGTTATAGGCTCCTACAAATTTGGGCCGTTTACACATAGTTTGCTGAGTTATTCTTGCTCACTACAGATCATTTTTGTTCTGTGAAGTGAGTAAAACTTTACTTGGAGATTATACATCTAGGACAGTAAGCTCAAGCAAATTAATGTTGTGCTTGAGCTGGCAGCTTCTTAAAGATAAAAAATTCTAGACGTTGAAAATAACACAAGAGTTGAAGCATGTAGGAAGAACTGGAAATGAGCTCCTTCTCCAGGCTCAGGGGTCTGGACTGGTCATCTCTTCTCTTGTCATTCACTGTTCTGTGCAGCCCGAAGAATGAGCTGTTGGATGAAGAGCTCTATTCTTCTTCACAAGAGGTTCTTCCATTGAAGTTGCATTGCAGGATTTCATTGTTGTGTTTGTAGACAGAGAGCTTTGTTTTCTGGGATCATTGATCTGAGTCGCTTTTGCAGATTGAAGAAGGAAAACATCAATTTTACAGGCCATGATGATTTGTCAGTGCAAATGAAGTAAAAAACTAAGTTTCTGAGGAATTTGTTGTGGAACTACTATTGTTCTTGTTTTCAAAAATTGTCTTTGACAATTCTTTCTACTTCTTGTAGATATTTGGTTTCTTGGCAATGGCAGTGTATGCTGTGAACACATATTTAGCTATTAAAAAGTGGCGAATGAACAGCAGACAACAAAGTAGTCGGCAGACGAGTGACTACATACGTGCTCGGACAGAATCCAGAGAAGTAGATCATCGCCCTGAGATCCAGCGTCTGGATGCGTGAAAGCAACGTTCAAATGGGACTGCAAAGGGAAAAGAAGTGCTTAACTCCCTCGTGGAATTAAAGGGGTTTTTTCTTTATTTAAGGAAGAAAAGGAAGACCAGATGGTGGCAAAGAGTGCCCAGCCCTGCACACGTGCAGAGGTGCATTGAGTCAGAAGCTGTTGTCATGAAGGCAGTAAATATTGGTCATTCAAAAGCAAGATCAGTTTAAGACATCCACATATATATACGTATATTATATATCTTATATAATATATAACATATATATGTTTTGCAGTATGTTACTGTTTTGGATTAACTGCACAGAACTTTCCTTCCCTCTCCCAAGTGCAAGCTCTGAATATACATGTTCTGCCACTGTTCCTTCATCTGTCGTAAACACTAAGACCAGCGCTACATTGCTTGGGTTAATATAAGAATGAAATCCACCAAAAGTAAATTTAAATACATGCGAAAAAGAAAGTGAGGGGCAAACAGCAATAACTTTAGCCATATATCCTGTCCAGCAAACCCTCTGTATCCATCCTCATGCAGCCTCGGCAGCGCGGCTCAGTTCTCAGCTGCAAGATCTCCTGCAGTTTCACTGTTGGGGCACTTGCAGGGCTGAAATGGGCAATAATTGCACAGTTTTGGTGGCTGGATGTAGCAGTCAGGTGGTTACCCTCTGGGCTACTCTGAAATTGCCCAATTCAGTTCAGGCACGGCCTGGGCCAGATCTGACCTGTGCAAAGTCAGCATGTTTGCTGAATTGTCGTCGTAACGCATGGAGTGCGAGTACAAGGGTTTTCTGCTGAAGTTGGGATACATTCTGTTTTCATTCCAAAACAGCAAAAGAAAGGTGCTTGGGAGGCAGGGTGGGGGAAAGGGAGTTGAGGGGCACAGTACAGAAAGAAGGGGTTGTCATCCAGTTGACTTACATTCCAGTCATGGCTTTTTTTCTTTTGGTTGTTATTGGTTTTTTCTTTTTTTCCTCCATTTTCTTTTTTTTTTAAGGTTCAACCTTTCTGAGAAGCCTTGGGTAAGCAAGAACTAGCAAAAAATTATGATGCGCTTATAAAAATGTTTCTGAAGTTGCAACATTGTGATTAATGTAAGATAAATATTTTTGAGGGTTGTTTGTTTGTTCTAAAATTAAAACTGTTTGTAGTAGGTAAAATTGATTTTTTTTAAAAAAAAATTTTAATTGAATGTTTATGCAATTTTTTTCTCTACTGTTTCATTGGAAAATGAGTCTAGATAATTGGAGGATAATATGGTTATACTGATTTGTTTAGAAATAGTTTTACCTAAACTGAAGTTTCCTTATTTTAATTATACTTTCAGTGAAGTGAAGGATATTATCTCTACTCAAAACTTGAATTCTGCAGTCATCAGTTAGACAATATCATAATATTATTAGGAGGATGTCCCTTGCTGCTTTTCTGGTGATTTTGAGTGATGTTTTTATCTGTGTAATTCATTAATTGGCACATTGCCTGCATGTTACGTGAGGAAAATGCGTAGGGGAGGAGATCTCTAGAGCTGAATTCCTTTCTGGGGTGAGATGATGAAATCTTTGAAATCAGCGGAACTGTGTGCCACAGACACCTGAATTTAACTCATGTTTGACTTGAACATTTGTTGTATCGTGTTCTTACGTAGCTGTGCTCTTAAGTGGGTGAATGCAGTTAACCGGAGCCTTAAGAGCAAAGGGCAGTACAGGAGATCAGTACAAGTGCCTGGGCATTTTTAATTCTGGAGGCGACTGGGGTAGTGAGAGGCGTGAGCCTGACACTGCAGGGGTTGAATTCAGCAAGAGAATTACTTTGATGCGTAAAAACCAGTGACAAAACCGATGTCTTATCGCTTTTAGTTTACTGATACCCACAGTGCGTTTCACCTTAGTGGCCAAGACGGAGATTAAAATTCAGAAAGAATTACTAATGAGGTTATGGAAAACTTGCATTTTCTTAACAAGTAATGGTTTACTGGTTACCATAGTAATATTTTAATGTGCTTCATAGAAAGTTAATGCCAAAGGGAACACCAGTTTAAAAAAGATCCAACCATATAGCCAACCTCTAGTGTTGGGTTTAGAACAGAGCTTATTGAGCTGGTGCCTCACCAGCGTTACTGTGTGTTTCATGAGAAGCAAATGACAGTTCCGTGTTCAGTTCCGTGGTACGAAGCAGCAGAGTTTATTGTTGCCAGTACAGTCGTTACAGCCCTGCTGTTTTTCAGCAGTCTGCCTGGTACTGGCAAAGTTTGCAAGGAGTGTTTGTAGATACTGTTAATTATTAAAAGAGCCTTTTTAAAAGTAGCACGAGCGTATCTAGACTGGAATTGTAAACTGGTATTAAAGCAGTTTGGATAAAGATTGTAAAAAATACCCAAAACCAACCAACCAGAAAAAAACCAAACCACCACAAAAAACCCTGCACCAAAAAAAACCCAAGCCCCCTACTCAAATGCAGATTATTGTCCTCCAGAAGATTCATGTTTTTAGAGTGGAACCCTCACCTGAAATCAGGAAGCAGAAGTTCAGTGATGTGCAGTGAAGGCTTTTCGTTAGGAGGATGTCGTTTGCTGATTAATGACAAGGACTGAAGTGGTGGGTGTGTAAGAGAATGCCCCGTTCCTCTTCTCTGCCCCCTGTGCTCACCCTGCTTTTCCAGAGCTGTGGGAGCTCTCCTGCCTCTGCAAGCTTAGGAATTTGGGATCTTTCAACTCCTTGCACCTTTCCTCGCCTAGAAAAAGGATAACCTCACTGAGCTTTTTCTGGAGTGAGACCCTGAAAAGCTTTAGTTACCCGTTAGCTGGAATGACAAATGCAGAATGATGCAGATTATACTTCTAATACAGTGTAATGCTTCATTGTGTGTATCGTAGACCCGAATGACCTTGTGTGCTTTTACTTGTGAAATAAGTTTTCTTGAGCTGAGAACATTATGACATTATTTATTACTTACACCATGACTTGAGCTTAGCACAGCTTTCAGGGTAGAATTCAAAAATAATATTAATTTAAAAAGTACTATCTGATACACTTTGTACAACAGAAAAACAAATGTAAATTTGTAATTTCCTTATTTTGGGGACCAAAGATGATTTTAGTATTGTACAGTATATACTTTCTAAAAATCTAAGTTAAGCATTTATTACTCTACAGAGACATTATTTACTATTTGGATTATATAGAAGGGAAATGAAGGTAGCTGTGAGAGACAACTAAACTCCAAACATTAGCATCATATACACGGTTGATTCTCCACCCCGCTCGCCCGACTTAATTTTACACGGTGTGTTGAAGAGGTGGTAATATTTTCAGACTGTTATTCAAACTGCAGTGGTCATAAAAAAGCTCTGAAGGAGGAAAATACTTTTTTTTTGAAACTTGCTTAGAAAAGTGACATTAAATTGGTTCTCTCATCCAGTTAGTCTTGGTTGTAATTGCCGAGTGTATAGGGATAATTTCTTCTAGTCCTTAAAAGTGCTGTTTAGCTCCATAAAGGGACTCAAAACCCCACTGTAAATAAAACTAAATTAAAGCTAAACAGTTGAACCTTGGAGGAACGGGACGCTCAAAACTGTAATGGTCCTGATTAGTCCTCTTTTGTCAAACTAAGCCCTCGGATATGCACTCTCCATGTATTCCTGCATGTAGAAATAACAGTAAATCTTGCAACCTATGCACAGACATCAGAAGATGAATTAAAGCATAAGAGGCGATGGGGGCAACAGCATAACAACTGTTGTATAGTGTTGTAAGAATATGTGTTCTCCTTTTAATGCTACGTGTGCTCAGGTTTGTCAGCCTTGGTTCAAGTTTGTCATACATTCCTGTAACGGTATGCAAACTGCCTGCAAGAGTTCGAGAAGTTTCTAAACCCAGAGTTAATAACTGATTTGACAGTTTCAGTGCTTCTTAGTAAAGTCGATTCCTTCTTCCTCTCCACTCGTTCCTTTAATTTCATATATTCATGCCTCATCTTTTTTACATTTTAATATTTAATTTCTGTTAAGCCTTCTTCATTGATCTGTGTAGTGTCTGCTTCAGTGTAAGGAAGATAATAATACTGTGTCCAGCGAATAATTGCATAATTGTTGTCCTTTTCCCTTTAGCTGATGGTGTTTGGGCTGGATGTGCTGGGAGAAATGGGATTATTTCCCTCTGTTGTGGGTTTTGGAAGCTCATGGGTGTGCTGCATGTGCTTCTGTGGGAGCTTTCCAGTAGGAGCCACATGCAGAGAGGATGAGAGAGAGATTCATCTGCCTCTGCCTTTATTGAGAGAAGGAGAGGGGGAGAGAGAGAGACCTGAAATCAGCAGTAAAAGCAGGTGTAGCAGTGATTCTCTGTCCCCAGCTGCGGGGCTGTGCTGGGGAGATCCCACACTGAGGTTAAACCTGAGTTACGTGGACAAATCGGTGTGATTATGGAATAACTCCAGCCCAGGTGGTTCACAGAGACCCCCAGGCCATAGGTGGGCTCCATGTATCTAGGAGAAGGGATAGTTTCAGACTAATTTCTGCTCAGTCCCACTGAAGTGGGTCAAGCGGTCATGTAGCATTTCTGAAACTTGGGTGCTTACTTCTTGTCATTTATAGCATAAAACTAAGGATTGTTCAGAGGGCCAGCAAAGCTCAAAAAGACTGTGCAGAGTGTCATGTATGTGAATATTAATGGCAACAAAAGTAATAATTTAAAAATGAAACTGAAATAGGTACAATAACCAGCAGAATGTTTGAAAATAGTTTGTAGAAATTTTGCCATATTCCTCTCTTTATTTGAACAGAGTTGGTTAAAAATGGATTTATACAAATATTCAGGAAATCTCTGAATGCCACTTGAGAGTTTTTTGCTGTATATTGTTTTTCCCGTTAGCCACGTGGCCACCTGGATAGATCTGTTTGACAGAGTCAGAGCAGTGCTGTCCAACCTGAAAGGGTTCCTTTCTTGTTTTGGTCTTATTTTTGCGTTGTCTTTTTTTAATCTGTCTATAATTTAACCATCTGTATTCTAAAATAATCTTTAAAAAAAAAATCTGCTTACACTGTGATTTATGATAGCCTTTAATTTAGAGTATACAACACAATCTAATTTTCTTTTGGGATATGCAGCTTTCAAAAGTGTTCTTATATATGCCCAGAAATGAAAGTTGTCTATTTATCATGAAAATGTGATGAGATGAAGTTATCTGTCCAGAATCCTGGTGCAGCTCTTTCAAATGTGCTGGATGGATGAGTTAGTGAAATTGCCTTTTAATCTCTATGGGTTAATAAATATTTTTTTATAACTAGCCACAGATATTCCTTTTTAAATTATACTTGGCAAACAGAAGATATTTAATTTTATATACAGTATACATAGTTACCTTGATTGACATATTTATAACATAGAGCTTTGTGTTTACTATGAAGGTTTTATCTCTATACCATGGACTTCATGGATAAAATTTTAAAAAGCCAGTTAGCATATATGGAAGGATACGGAAACTATCTTCCTGGATTCAGAATGAGGACATAAGAGCATTTCAAAAAGAAATAGCCAGATCATATTAACAGAGTATCTGGATTTTTTTCTTATTTTTTGATTGGGGCTGGTCCCTACAGCTATTTTAATAACATCTGGATGTGAGTAACAGAACGAAATATGACCATCTGCCTCTTCTGACTGTCACAGACTATTGTCTAGAATATGGGAAATTTCAGGGTATTGTATTTGTTTTGCTTTAGACAAATGTCTCAATAGACATATTTAATTAAAACCTGTTTGAAAGAAATACCCTCTCTAAACTAGGCTGATTTATCACTTTTGGTAACCTTTTAATCCCAAAAGCATTATTGTCTAAATATTTTTAGTAATGTTACATTTATCCTCATGTCTGCAGGTTAAAGTGGTTCTGGCTAACACCCTTTCATTGCAACAGTTGCTACCTTCAGTTTTTCACTGTTTAATCTTGAATGTTTACCGGTTTCTACTCGTTGGATATTGTGGAGGGAGAGTGTACCTTAGCACTACAGTTCATCCAGCTTTAACTCATACATCACGGTTCTGGAGTAAGAAAATACTTTGATTTATATATTGTGGCCAATTTATTGCATTTTAAGATGATTTCTATACTTAGGACACAACATTTATGACATAATATAACAAATGACGTAGCTAATCATTGTATCTGTCTAGACTTACTCTCTTCTGTGTTAGTGTCATTTTGAAACTATTTGTATATGTTGAAGTTTGTAAGGGTTCAGGAACCCACAATAAAATAGTAAAGTATGTATTTATTTCTCATTATAATGCTCAGTTTTGATTTGAAAGTTGACACTTTGTATGTCTTTCCACAGAATTGTAAACAAAATACCGAGGGGAAAAAAAAAAAAACAAAACCTGCTTCACCTAGGGTGCCTTCCATGTGTGGTATAAACACTTGTCATTCACAAGAATAGAGATGTAAATTTATTAAACCAGTAAACACTATTTTTGTAACGTGAGTCACTAACGCCTCTCGGGCTTCGCTGTGCTTTGTTCCCACTGATAGCAGTGTTAGGGCTGCCGCCGTCCTGGCCGTCCCCTCCTGCGCTAAGCAGTCCCTCTGCTCTGGTGGAAGATTGCATCGCCCTTGCCCTTGGCTGCTGCCTGCCAGATGGAGACAGAGCCCTGCTGCTGAGGAGAGCCAAGAAGGTACCCCCAGTTTCCTTCCTCGAGGCTTGTGCAAAGAGATGCTGGGTGTGGGGATACCCCTATCCTCAGGCCTGATTCTGTGTCCCTTCGAAAAACCTCACAGGCGTAATATGAACATTCTGATTTTAGCGTGTAATCTGTGATTTGTGGCTGGGGAAGGAGCATCCAGGCCTGTATCCCTGGGGATATAGGTCCTACACCGACAGCTGTAACCGAAGAGATCAGAAGCATTAGTTGAAATCATGGGTTAGAATTCCATCTCGGGCTGAGCAAAGGGGATGCAGTTTTCCTTCTATCATACGAGCACAAGTCTGTGTTGTGCCCTTGGTATTTTGCTTTTGAAGTTAAGAAAAATGGTAATGTTTTGCCAAGGAAAAAAAAAAAACCAAACCCTTAGAAATGCAGAACCTGCCTCTGCAGCCCTTACTCAGGCAGCATTCCCTGTGGGCTCGGGGGGCTGCTGATCAGGTACCCCCTTGATCACCAAACCCCCTTCGAGGACTTGAAGAATCTCACAAGTTAGCAAATGTTCGCAGGGAGACAATTCACAGCCTTGAAGCGATTTGACGTTACTCTGGTGAGTGTTCTGGCAGTTCCCAAACTGCACAGGAGGCTGGCTGAGGAAAGCTGGGCTTTCCCTGGTGGTACCTTCCGGCTGTGAACCCCTGACTCCCCGGTACCCACAGCTGTAACTTACCCCTCCCTGCGGCATCTCCCGCCTCTCCGTGGGAAGGTTGTGCTGTTAGTGCTTGACCAAGTCCAAAGGGGAGGTAACTCTACAGGCAAACCTAACCCCCAGGTCTGACACCAGTAGTTGATTTTTCAGTATGTCGTGTGCTTCTTTTCTGTTGGTGTTTATGCTAAATGAAAAAAAAAAACAACCACAAGCTGAAGAATTGTAACAATTGTCTTACCGTACAGAAAGCAGTCTTGTTTTTAAAATCCATACTGTCATAGCATAATTTAAATGGTGTATTTATCGGTTTTAAATGTCATTTTGCTTTCCAGTCTTTTGTATATGGGTACAATACTTTTTGTAAATTTTTTTTTTTTAAAATTTAGTTGTCTTTCTGTCTTTTTGTTTTCTTTCTGATATTTGAAGATTTGAACTCTGCGGGTTTTCATGGTTCTCTTCTGATCATGTCTTCATAGTGGTAAAAGTCTGTATTTTTGTATGTAGGGAAAAATGGTAGTTTTCTAACACTTATCTTGATCAATATAGTATGGAATCATTTGTGAAGGACTTCCTGTTTAATAAATGGACATATTAAAGTACTAAAACATTGTCTTCATCTGTAAAGGAAAGTATCAAGTCAGTGTTACCAAGTGTCATGGTACAAAATACAAGAAAGCACAAATATTACCTGGCAAAATTAACATGGGAATTGTTGCTTTCTGTTTCAAGGAAATAGATTGAAAAACCGCCTTTTTCTTTTCTTAAAAAACATATACCTAAGTGTTCTGGGTAGTATTGTGTTACCTTCTGACCTAGAAGCTTTACAAAACATTCTGAGTATGGTATATTCTTTGAGTAAAAGAGGAGTCTGTGCTGCAGTGTGGATTTTTTTATGCAATCCTGTTTATTTAGAAGAAAAATGAGAGATGGTGTCTCCATCCTGACTTTTAAACCAATACTGTGTGAGGAAAAAAGGTATCTTGGGCACTGATGTTCTTGGTGCTTATCTGAAATTTCTTCTGCTTCCTGATGTATTCCTTCTCTCCTTTTCTCTCTGTGCTCAAAAGAAGATTAAAGGATGATTAGGTGGAGCTGCTGCTTGTATTTTTACATACATATGGTGATATGTATCCTGCGTTTCCTCTTCAGGGGGAATTTGTATCCTGGTTTTTGGAATGAAATCACTGAATTTTACTATTTTTACTCTCTGGCGAGGTTGGCTCCAAGCTGCCTGCGGCGAGGTTGAGCTCAGCCGAGCAGCAATAGGTGCGTTTTCTCCTTTGTTGATGCGTTTCAGAAGCACCGGTGTCAGAAACACGCGCTGTTGGTGTTTGGTGACAAGCACACGCTCACTTAATGATACAGGCTGCTGGCTGCCTGGCAGGGGAAGATATCAAATTCAGGCTTCGAAGTTTGCACAATGGACACTGAGCAGGGGTGTAATGAATGAAAAACATCTGCTTGCTGTTGCAAAGTGTTAAATTGTCTTCTGCTTTCCAGCACACCAGGCTGGTGGAAGCGTTTCTTCTCAAGTACCGCATGCGCTGAGATACACCGCTTTTTGCTGAGTGTCCCCCAGATTGCTGTGTCCGGTGGAAGTTTAGGACTTGGAGAGCTTTGAACAATGTCAGGTGAAGACCAAAATTAAGTAGAGTAATGGACAGAGAGTTAGAAGGACAGTTTGAGCCTCTTCATTTTAGCCAGGAACATATTGTGATCGAAAAGAGATGTTTGGTGATGACCCTGCTGGAATATCGAAATAAGAGCTTTGATGGGGCTTCTGTGCTGCAGGGGTAAGGCTGTGCTTGGGTCACAGCTCCTGAATTGCAGAGAAACCAGCCCTCCTGTTATTTTGATCTGATCAGTTGAGGAAAAAACCAAGCAAATGCACACACACACGAGCCAAAAACCCAAGCAGCCTTTTCCTTCACCCTGTGCTGACTCTGAGCTTAGAGCAGTATTGCTGGCAGGAGATTGATTGCTAAAGGACTGACTCAGCCTCCCCCCGCCCCCCCATCAGAATTGGCTCTAAAGTAATTGTTTTTAATTGGATTCTCTTTACTGAAACAATACTCGTAAACTAAAGAAGGGTATTTTATTTCAGTCATGGGAGTGGATCTTTTTAAATAAAAGGATGGAATCTTACACAAGTGCTTGACCCTGGGAGCAAACTACTTAGAAATAAATTAAATCATCAAATATGTGAATGCTAATAACAAAATTCTCTGGACAGGCTAGTGTAATCCTGAAGCAACTAAAGAGCAATTTTGTTTGTCTCTTCTGTTGATTTTTAGAAGTACTCCAATGTAAAAAAAATATTACCAGAAAGCAGCTTTTCTGGTTATAACATGCCTGTGAAGGGCAAACCCCAAGGGGATGGTTGTTTATAACACTGTTAGTTGCTCTTCCATGTCTACTGGTGATGCTAAAACTCATTCTTGGTTAAATTCTTTCATGCTTTTGCGCTAACGATGTAGTTTCTCCTTGTAGGGCATGTAAGCGTGAGCGATGGTTGGTCTCCAGTGGTGGCTTTGTGCTATTGTCACCTCCCCAGCACATGGTGTCCCTCCTGATGGGACTCCCTGAAACAACACTGCTCTCCTGGGTTGGGGGGCAAGGCAGTAAAACCCCGTCTTACAATAAGACAAGACACCCGACACTTCTATTAAAAGAGGTTTAATCCAGCATGGTTTCTAAATATTCACCATGTACAAGTTTCCAGCTGTGACACATGCAGTACATTTTTTTTAATTAAAAATTTAAAAAAAAAAAGAGAAATACAAAGCAATTGAATATAAAAATGAGCCCAGGTCCCCTGACTTCACAGTGTGTGCCAGTAAAAGACAACAACAAAAGAAAGAAACGTGGAATTTCATAGCGGAAAAAGTCCGAAGAGGTCTTTCTCATAAAAGCAAAGATTATTTGTCACATTTGCAAGCAACCGTTTGTTTTGCTTTTACTCCTTCAGTGGTGTGGGAACGGGAGATGCAGGAGCTGCCTGTAACAGCTCCGGATCCGGCCGGCCCTTCCCCAGCCCCTGCCCGCCGTTGGGCACCGCGTTCCTGCCCGTTGGCAGCCAGCTGCTAGCAGGGAACTGGCACCCAGGCCGTGATTCCCTTCCAAAGGAAATCTGCCTTTATTGTTTTACCCCTGTTTGTAATTTACTCTGTTAGTACCATCTGCTCTCCTTTTAATTACTTTTTGGTAAGGCCACCTGTTCTGGTATTGTATTAATTTTTAATTTTTTTTTTAAATGTATACAGGTTTATGTGAAATTGACCTCTGTGATGCCATATGTAAGGAGCGCACTCTGCTTTTTCTGAGCAGTATGTGCTTATAGGTGGACACAAATATTTCAAGGTAGGCTGTGCTACCCATGAAAGCACCTCCTTGGAAATTGAGAAGGCTTTCCCCCCACAAGATAAATCATGTCCTTCCAGGGGGAAAAGAAACCCAACCAAAACCAACACATCTCCTCCAAAATAAAGGCTCTGGGAAAATGAATTTCATTGCAGACATTCTTTAGTTTGGAGGTGTTTCTTCTGCCTTTTCACCATGGGAAGGGTGTATTGCCCTCCCGGGACCCATCTGTCCTGAGTTTTACAGAAACAGTTGTCTGTTTTGTGAACCCAGCAGAGAAAGTCCAGCTCTACTTGGAATCATGGACTGGTTCAGGTTGGAAGAGACCTTCAAATTCCATCTTCTCCTGGGAGGACCAGTGTTTGCAAGGCAGCGCAGGCGATCAGGCAATGATCTCTTTGCAGACTATTCTATTTGGAGGCTTCGACGGGCAGATGCTGGGTTGTTGGACAGCATTTGGCAAACCTTCCTTGCCTGTGGGTGCAAACACATACGAGGGCTCCCATGGAAGTACGTAGGAAGGGGGGCGGTAAGATGATGCCTCATCTGTTCTACCTCAGATCTGTGGTGAAATTGCAGAAGATGGGCTGCGACCTCATCCAAGCAGCTTAAAAAAGTGATGATGGAATGTTTGATGAGCCAGCTGCCCCGTGGCACAATTGTATTTGGAAGTTTGTTCTTGCTGCCCATTTCCAGTTGTTGGTTGTCCTTGTCGCAGACAGGCAGGAGATGGAGATGTGTTGAAACCAACATGTTGAGTATAATCTATGCCTTCAGTGCTCCAGATAGTGGAATATTCAGAATTCAGATACAGAAATACTGTTAGTTAATCAAGAAAAATACAAATAAAGTAGAGGCATTCTGAGCCTCTCTTCTTTGGCACAACAAGAAGTATAAAAGCTATAAGTGTTAAAGATTTGGAATTAAGAAAGCATATTAAAAGCTGCGCTTATATGTTTAAAATACTGTGTTCCTGTTTACCCAGTACATTGTGGTGCTGAGTAAGGAGGGGCACCGGAGAACTGAGATGTGCTCTTTGGATACAGACCTCTCCGGCAGGTTGTAAAATCCATAGTTGTGAAAGAATGTCTAATGGCACTGGGAATTGTCTCCTTTCCCTCATCGCTGCCCTGTCTGCGCTTTGGTGATTCCATGAACGGTGCTGGGGGGAAGAGGATGCCAGGGCTGGACAAAGGGAGATGTTTCAATTGGCAGTGCACCCAGCAAGGAGGAAAGTGCTCCAATCGTCCTCCCTTCACGCTTGGTTGGCGTCTGGTTCTTCAGTCCGACTCGGAATTGGAGTCCTCGTCTGGAATTTAAAACAAGAACAGGGAAAATGAAAACCAGCAATCTCCGCGCCGGCTTTAGCTCTTGCTGGGAGAGATAACGCTGCTCTTCGGCAGGGGTCTGCTTCCAAGGATATTCAGGAAAAGGCTTGTAAAAGGATGGCTCTTACTGATGTGATGGAGCTTTAAATGGCATTTCAAAGGACTTGAGCAAGGCTGCTGAGAGGCTCTTGGACTACTACAAGGTGGATAATGGCTCAGATGAAAGAATTTGCAGGCATTTTCGTTAGCGTGACCACCAAGAGGAAGCCTGCTGCTTCCTCTGCTAGAATATTGCTGCTCCCTGCGGGTCACGGTTATGCGCTGCCGGTTACACGTGTCAGAAAGCCAGAAGCTGTAAGATGTTAAGAAATCCCAGTAGTGGTACAGCTTGCCCAAGTGGCTTGTGGGCAAGCAAGGGATTTCTAGCCTCGGCTGCCGAGAGCTACAGCAGGACCGGGGGGTTGGATGTGGGAAGAACAGCTCTGTGGGGCAGGGCCCTTCTGGAACTGTTAAGTCATCCACACAAAGCTGCATGGCTGAGTACTCGTAAGTTTTTATATTTCTCCCTCCATCTCCAGGGAAAATGGATCTAGTTTTTAGCCTAATTTTGTACCCTTGTCACCTGATCTTCTTCTGAGGTCAGTTCAGTTTGTGGGGATTAACAGTTTTCAGCCTAACAGTCTGTTTCCCGTGATCTGCTCCCTTCATTCTTGTCCTTGTCTCTGTTTCTGACCTAAAGCTTGCAAAACATTTTAAGTCCACTAAAATACCTAGAAAAGACAGTTAGTGTTACTGCATACCTTCTAGGATTCTGTACGCATGTCTTGGGTGTCTGTTTTGGAGGGTTTTTGTAGGTTTGGGGTTTGTGTGGGGTGATTTTTTGGGTTTTGGGAGGTTTTTTGTCTGCTTTTAAGCGTAGAGCAAACTTTCTCATCTGTGTGGGTGCAACGAGGAGTCTTGTGGGGGCCCAATGCTCAATTTATTTGGGGTACTGCAAAACAGTAACCTCTGTCCTGCCCTGGCTTGAAATGGGTTTGAATTCCCAAAAGTGGGTCCCTCTCTACGTGGATCTGTCTGGTTTGAGGTAGACTGAACCTCCTGTACTAGAAAGAGATTTGATAACATTCTTGTAAATTTTATGCAGCGTGGTCCTTGGATTTCAAGGCCATTTGCCCACAGATGGTCAAAGCTTGACCCTGAATGAGAGGTCAAGATAAAGAGAAGATAACGAGATGATAAAGAGAAAAGTGCTGTTGGATATAAGAGACTGTGGAGTAATGGATGTTAATAATTAAGTTATCAAAAAAAGGTAGATGTTTATGATGGGAGGAAGAAAGTCTGTGCTGCACAATAATTTCTATGATTGGTTTTGGGGCCTTTCAAAGTGAGATGGCACAAAACTCTGAGAAACTTCACATTCCTGGCTGGCTAGTTATCTTTATGAATCACTGACGTTCCAGTTGTATTTTAGAACTAAGCAGCTCCGTAAGTCAGCATAGCTGTGGCATACAAAACCAAGGTAGACACAAATAGAAACTGTTACTACTGAGTGAGGGCTCTTGCTCCCCGGTGAAGGGTGAAATGGAGAAGAAAATCTCACGTTACATGCTCGTTTAAGCAAAACAGGGAATTTTACCCACCTTCTGACTTGCGCTCCTCAGGGGAATCGGGACTGCCTTGCTTGAGAAAAGTAACCAGCTCATTGAAGGTTATGTAGAAATCAATGGCGTACACTATCGTGGCTATAAATCCAAACACCTAAAATAGCAAAATAATACTCTTTTTAGTGACAGTTCACGTCCGTCAGTGAAAAAAACCCCACAAAATAAGCCTAGAGTGAGCAGCAGGGCGGCAAGAAGAGGCTGGCTCTCAGTCTGAGGAGCTGGGGTAAGCACTACATTGCCTTGTTCCCAGTGACAAAGTATAAAACAAGATCTGGAAATGGTGTGTGACTTGTGCTGGTTTGGTAGGGGTTGCTGGCTGACACTACTGGGTGGTGTTCTTCCCTATCTTTAAAAATTATTATGCAGGTTTTATTTATGTTGCGTACGTTATTGATGCTCAGTGTCAGGTTGCAGATGGAGAGGCTGTATTTTATTTCTGAATACAAATTGGTGAGGAGGAAGGCTCTCTCCTGGGCAGTCCCTGTACTGGAGGGTAAAATGACACTGCTCTTGTGTCAACCCATCCAAGTAAAATTAAGCAGTAGAGGCAGGAGGTTGAAATTACTTGATTTAAACTGTCCTTAGTAGTTACAGGTTTCATTCCTTTTATTATTGTCTCCATTTATGGATCTTGCTGTTCTTTGCAGGAACAGAGGTTTTTTAACCTGTACAGGTGGTGACATTAAAAAGCAGAATAGGTGCCTTCCCCAGGGAGTACAGATAACATTGAGCAGAGCTATTAGGATGAAAAAAATGCTAATTGATTCAAAACCTGTTTTTCTAAATAACCGACCATTTCTTCCTTGCTTTTGGCAAATCTAGTTCTCAGTTAGTTAACTGGAGAAACTTCTGCTACTTGAAATGAGGTCAAAATGGAATTCTCCAGATGCAGTTCACTAGAATAGCTACATGGGAAGCTCACGTCTACTCACCCCTCCTGCTTTAGATGCTTCGTCGCCGTATCTTGAGACGGCAGCAATTGAAATGGCAAAGTAAATAATGGCAGCAGTGACGCACCGCAAGAAATCCTGTAAAATAAGCAATGTGGCATTCCCAGATTAGGGATGGAATTCCAACATACAAACTCTTCTCTAAGTAATCGTTAAAAACCACCCTTCTTCTTGTTGCATCTGCGGAGTTGCCCGATGCTGGAGCGTGACTGCAGCCGCTGTTGGGCAGCGGATGAATTATTCATCTGGGAAATAGTTTTAAATCAGAGATGACCGGAGCCTTGGCATTAGCTGCTGATCTTACAGATGGGGGTATAAATCCTACATTTAACACGCGTCAGGCAGAGCTGTCTCCAGGCTGAGGAGGGCGATCTTTCTCTGGCATTTAACTTGGAGCAAGGACTGTAATGGAAGAATAATTTAAATTCCCTTAAAAAGTCTCACCTTTCAGCACAACTCCTGCAGTACCACGGGCTCTGGAGGAGCGTCCCAGCATCCCTGGGGAACAGGCGTGTGCTTGTTTCTATGTAGGAGCAGGCCTGGCTGTAGGAACTCTTCACTTAGGAACTAAATGCTTTGTTTAGCGTTTAAAACAATGATTTATAGTTAGTATGTACACCTGTAACTCCAACAGCTGGCCTGAAGTGAATGTACCCCTCGCTGTCACCAAAATATGCTGTTTTGTGGCTGAGACAGCAACTGTGCAGGGACTGTGCTCTGTAACACAAGCACACCCCGAGCTGTACATTAAATAAAGAGCTGTGATTCCCCAGGGCACGTGTAAATCACGTGAGCGGCAATAACGGTATCCTGACCCCTCTGCTCCCAATTACATCTGCTTTTCAGGACAGATGGGTGAATAAGATGCTGTCTCACAACACAAATCCTGCAAGAAACTTGACTCTTTTGAAGTCAGGACGAGGTCAATTATCTACATTCTGCGGCTGGAGCATATTATGGTGATGGACATAATAAACATACAAGTGCGGTTTTTTCTGTCTTAGTTTGGGAATCAGATGCACATAGAAAATGGGAAAAGGACAGAACTGAGATGACCATCTAAAAGCCACGCACGCTGCCATACTCAAAGCCACTGCTTATTGTGTTACCCACCAGTGACCTTGCTAATGTTATTTTTATACATTGAGAGCTCTAATTCAGATCTTGCTGTGAAAAAACTATTGCTAGACTGTACCAAAAGAGAATCCAAATGGATTGGCATCTTTTTTGTTGTTAAAGTACCAGTACTGCTAGACAAATGCTCCCCTTGCAGCGTATGTTTGAAGCAAGAGAGACATCCAGTGGCCACTGCGCAGGGATGAGGATGAGCCAGGGCTTCCCTTTGCGTGGATGAGCATCTCCTGGGAGGACCTGAAGGGCTTTCCCCCTTAAAACTGTAGCTGTGGGATTGTTTGTGTGTGAGCGTGACTCTGTATCCCAGCAGTACCTACCTGGGAATTCTAAAACGTCTTAGTGAAGTATGTCATTGGAGTTGGACTAAATGATCTCCAGAGGTCCCTTCCAACCCTGTATCATTCTGTGCTATGCATTGCTATACAGCGTGCCTCAGTTTCCCCATTTGTAAGGGTGGAAATATGGGGTCTCCATATTAAGGAGAGCGCAGCTGTGGTCAGAGTTACTTGGGCTGATGTTGCCTGCTTCTGAAGATCCAGCCATAAGCCGTTTGCCAGGAATTGGGCAGAAATTCTCTGCTTTAATAAAACCATGCTTTGTGTCGGCACCAAGAAAGCTCTAGTATGTAGGACTGCGTAGCGTAAAGACCTTTGGGACCTTCTGAACGGGAGGCAATGAGGAGATGTTTCTAACGAGGGGCTGTGGTTGTTAACAGTCAGCCTAAACTCCTGTGCAGTCCCTTTCACTCGTGCCCCACCATACAATTACATCTGTGGGTTTATACTGCACGTGTCACTTACCGACAAAGGCCAGTAGAGTCCTTTGAACTTCTCGTTAAGCTTGAAGGTGTAGGCAAAAAAAAGAAGGAGCGCCAGCAGAAACTCTAGGAGTGGTGCCATCATGAAAGAGGAAGCTAGAGATGCGATGTAGCAGATAAAGATGATAAATGACAGCACCTGCAGTAAAGGGAAAACACGAGTTATTCGCATGGAATACCAGAGCCTTGAGCGGCTTTGCAGCCTTATTCTCCCTGTCTGTCGGTGCTGCTGGTGATGGAAGATCTTGCTTCCTACTTTTTTTTTTTTCTTTCCTTGCTGGGGCCAAATGAATGATCTTGTTCAGCGCGGAATAAATCTAAAGTAATGGCATTTATGTCAACGCGTGTGAAATCGACTTTCCAGAGAGCCGGGTGGATTTGCTCCTCTCCCAGTCAGTAATTTGCTTTGGATTGTAAACAGTTCTGACAACATAATTCTGAAAATAGTGAGGCATTGCCAAGCAAACAGAGCTTTAAGCTTCCAAGCGTGACAGTTCTCGTTTGAAATCCAAACCGTTGCTCAGATAGCCCAAAGTAACTCAGCGTTCATAATCTTCTTAGAGTTGAAAGGAAAAAAAGGCTGCGCTTGATGGACAGAATAAAGCTGAGAATTAATTATTCTGTGATTTCTGGAAGTCTCTGCTGCTAGTTCTGCAGTGTAGACAGCTCTTTTGAAGAGTAATAGGATAGAGAACTCCCACAGATTTGTTTTATCTCCATGATGTTTCCTAACTCTACAAAAGAATAAAAATGGCATTTATTTTCCCATTCAATTAAAGTACCTTTAGAATGTAGTTTATGGCTCAAACCAGAAAGTTTCATAAGGGGAAAATAGCTACAGAAAATGCATTTTCACTAAAGCAGAGAGTACTAAGGTGCTGTGCTACCCTTCTGGACCTTCAGCTGCTGTATTTGTCTGTGAAAGCGGGAGTGGAGGGAGCCCTGGGGAAACCTCGTAAAATCATCAGATGATGTGCTGGGATTTTGCCTCACTAAATTGCAGATCTGTGGATTTCTTTGCTGCCACTGTGTGTTCCTGGGAACCATCCGTACCTCAAAAAAAACCCAAAATCATTATTATACTTGAAAGATAAGGCTCCTATAATTATTCGTTGCTCCTCTGAGAGGTAGTCAACCCTCAAATACACATATCAAAAGAGCCTATTTAGGTTTAGGGGGCAGCTAAGCAGTTCAATCCTGGTGAAATGATTTCTTAATTGAATTAATTAACAAGCCTTTATTCTAAGCCTGTTTTTTTCGGGGGAGTCAGTTCTTGACCAGGACGTTAATAACTGGAGTATACTGTTTTGATCCATTAGGACTGGGTGGTGAAGTTTGAGAGGATGTGATATTTTTAGTAAGATACTAAATTTATCTTAAAATGCCTATGCATTGTTCTAGGTTCATTGGGTTGTAAGAAACTGATCTGGTGTAATCTAGAGAGCTCAATTCTGCATCGAGGCTTGTTGCCTGTTTTCCCTATTTGTTGTTATTTATCCTATTATTATTTGCTTATCGCTTGCAAAGCCCCTGTGCAGGTTTTTCTCGAGTTGTCATATACCAGAGGGAACTCAGTCAATGTGTCTTATCCTCAATGTGGTATTTTATTTCTCTGAATGGAAAGCCACAGGTCCTGTTTGAGGAGAAGTGGATGTAACAGAACTCAAAAACTGCTGAGAGCAGAGAGGACTTCTTCTCCACCCCCATGGAATGAAACCAGAAAGGACTGTGGACTTTGTGAATCTGCTTCACTTGTGTTTGTGGAACGTAATTTAGAGGCCGTTTCATGTTTTCTTGGTTTAAAAAGAAGCTACCATGTTGCTCAGACATTTTTCCTTACTTGTTCTGGTGTTTAAAAACATAAATTTCCCTTCCTTTCTCTGTCTAAAGGAAAGTGACAGCTGAGACGTAGTGACGGTGAAGTACATGGGGACGAAGAACAGCATTGAGGAGATGCCCCCAGGAAATGTCCCACCAACCAACCCCCTTTCGGTAGCAGAATGTTAGACCTGAACTAAACCTGGTAGATCTGAAAGAATTAAATGCAGTGTTAAATAATACATTCTCTGTCTCCCTCCTCGCCCCGATGGCCCTGGGCAGGTCCACGGGGTCTGACAGGCTGTGCCTTGCCCAAGACCCTGCCCTTAAACATGGACAGTACTAGATTAGTTGTCCGTGTTTAAATCTAGTTAGCAGGCCAGCAACTTGCTCCAAGGCCACGTTAAAAACAAAACAAAACCAACCCCAACCAAAAACCCAATACCCTTGATTTGCAAGAAGTCCCTTGATTTCAATGGATTACGGATGATCGTAGTAACAGGGAAAAGAAGCGGTTGTGAAGTGTGATACTTGCTCTCCAATTAGGCATCATTCCTCATTTTGGGAGCCTGAAATGGCCCAAAGAATGTTTTATGTGAAATAATGTGCACCTTAAAAAAAAAGCAGAGTAGACTTTGAGAATGAAGGTTTGAAAGAGGGTATTTTTAGATGCTACAGTCTTCATTGAGGCGACGCCAGAAGGGCGGGCAGGCAGGTATTGGGGAAAAAAGAAGAGAAGGAAAAGGCAGGAGGGGCCTGACGGCTCCGTTGGGCGACACCTCGTTCTTTGGTTTGCTGCTTTTGTCTGTGGGGTGGCCGTGTCACAGCCTTACTGCTGCCTCGGGGACAGCCCTGCGTCGCGCCACAGCCCACAAAGCTGTCGGCTTTTGATGATGTTTCTCATCTCTCTGGCAGGTGGAGAACGTGAACTCCCCGAGCAATACTGAATATTGTCTATTACTCTCTTCTGAATTAGAAAACTGAGTAGGCTTCTTGTTATCTTGTCTGGCTGTTTAATTGTGGTGCCACTAACTAAAGCATTTGATGTCAGCTAAAAATTTGTTAATTTAAAATATATACCTCTCCTCCCACAGTACAAACACTGATGTGCCACTCTGTACCCAGAAATAACAAACACCTACTTACTTACTTTTCCAGTCTTCAAGTCTTTGATACAAACATCTGGCAAACCCAAAGTTTCTTGAAAAATGGGACTCAAAAGCCACCTTCAGCTTATAGCTTGACCCCTCTACAGACCCTCAAATGACCCACTGCACATCACATTTGTTTCCCGCCTGTTTTCCTGAAGCTATGTGTTTAAAAGTGACTTTGGGGAAAGGTCCAGCAGTGGGATCTTGTCATTTTTCTGTCAGCTCTGTGTCTACACTAAACAAAACAACAACCAAAACCAGCCAGAGAAGAAATCTGTGAGGCTCAAAGCAGCTGCAAGTTCACTTCCAGCACTTTCAGGCTCAGAAAGCACTGCTGCTTCTGGGAGGGAAAAATAAAAGTAGTCGTGTTTTATCAGTTTTGTCCATTTCTATTTACAGAGGGTGCTCCTTTCTCCTTCAGGATTACATCCTGGGCATGGAGAGCAGCTGGGAGCTGCTGCTGAAAGGTTGGTGGAGTTGCTGCTGGCTTCACTGAGAGGAATATTTGGATGCAGAAAGCTCCAGTGCAGAAAAAACCAGGCCAGGATCCTTGCATAGTCTGGCAGCGGTAAGATTATAACAAATCCTGGCCAAAAAGAGGCTGTAGTCTTCATTCAGCACTTTTTTTCATGGGAATGGGAATGTACAGAACAGAGAAAGAACTACTACCTGTTAATTGTTTTTTCTTAAAGGTATTGTGCTTCAAAAAAAGTAATTTTCTCCCATGTAATTATCACTTAATATTGTGTTGCTGGGCTGCTTAAACTGGCCAGGCATGATGAAGTTATACTCGATCATAGAACCAGGGCAGGCTCCTCTCGCCCTGCTGCAGAACAGGATGGGTTTGCTTCAAGAGGCTTAAAAGCGGCTCGTGGTGATCTCTTTTGGGGAAGGGTGCATTTCATTATTGTTTATTGGTGCAGAGAGAGACAGCAGGTCACCCAGTGGTCTCTGCTATTCAGTGACTTCCTCTCCACCATTATTTGCCGTGGAGGTGAAGCTCTTGGTTCCCCCAGAATTAGCTCCAAGGGTCACCTTCTGGCTACAGACCCAGAGGAAGGCACAGGGCTTGTCCTGGGAGGAGGCTTTGCACAGAGTAGCTGGAAGTTCCAGTTACGAAGGTCAGAAAAAGTTCTGAAAAGAGAGAAGACAGACAGGAAAAGAGGAGAAAAACGAGCACAATGATTTCTACACCCTTTGTGTCACCATAAAGGCAACAAACTTATACAGGGCCTTATATATTCATACTATATAGAATAATGGGATGGTTAGAGTTGGAAGGGACCTTAAAGCCCCCCGAGTGCCACCCCCTGCCCTGGGCAGGGACACCTCCCACCAGACCAGGTTGCTCC
>JAOXJM010000063.1:36361038-36410851 GCA_026413425.1 Tringa solitaria
AGGCCAGGTTGGAGGGGGCTTGGAGCAACCTGGTGTGGTGGGAGGTGTCCCTGCCTAGGGCAGGGGGTGGCACTGGGGGGGATCTAAGGTCCCTTCCAACCCAAACCATCCTGTGATTATTGTGATTCTACTTCTCTGTAGTAATTCCTAAGTCTAGTAATATCTTTGAATTAGTAGTAATTTGAGAATTTGGTTTTTTAGTGATATATATTGCATGTGTATTCGCTTTTTTTGTGACTTCTGCGTACGTTTTTTCATGTCAGAGTTATTGTTACAGCCTTACGACAACGTACACCACGAGGTGCACGCCACATCTACTGTAAGACCTGAAATTCTTTAATAATCCTCCTACTTACTCCTCCGGCCAGTGTCCCGTTGTTGCTCTTGAGGATTACTGCAAACAGGCACACGATGAGGAGGAACGCCGCCGCGATCACCGAGTTGAAAACATCCTGAAACAGCCAGTGGGAGCAGAGGGTTTATTCTGAAATACACCCCTGAAGAAGAACGTGAGTAGCTCCTGACGTTGTATGAATCCTTTAAAGTTGCTGGTTTACCATGAAAACAGAAATACACCAATATCCACACAGGATCCATAGTGACACCCAGTGGTGTGATGCTAGAAAGTTTTATCAAACTTCCTCATTTTGCCTTTTTTTTCAGTCAAATTTATGTGACTTGGCTACTAAAGCAGAGAACGAGATTTAAAAAGGGAGGCGGGAAGAGAACTCGTTCACGTGTCAGTGAAAGTCCATGTTTAATTGGTGACGGGAAGGATCACCAAGAGGAAGCGTAGAGTATTGTCAGGTGATGCAGATGATGCTGGTCACAGGAGGGGCTGTTAATGGGTATAATTTAGAAATTGACGCAAAAGGACACATTTATGTGAGGAAAAACTGTGTATTATCTTCAACTGTATAGAAACAAGACCTGACTGACAAAATGGGGAGTGGGGTGGGGTGTGGAAATCCCTGCCCTTTGGAGGGCCCGATACTCACCGCCAAGGGCCAGAAGAGCCAGCTCAGCTTCTGGTCGAGCTTTAGCAGGTAGAGGAGGAAGAAGAGGCCGGTGACGGCCACCTCCATGATGGCCAGGGAGGTGTAGGCCCCGGGAGCGCTGGAGGCGATGAAGCAGATGAAGGCGATACCTGCCACCAGCTGAAGGGACACAGAGGGGGACGGGGGTCAGCGGGGGGAATCCCCCCCCGCGGGTCTCCCCGCTGCCCCCCGTCCCCCTCTGAAGGGGGGCCCGGCCCTCTCTCCTCAGGCCTTACCGCCCGGGCCAGCTTGATAGCGCCCCGAGGGGAGCGGGGAAAGCCGCTGTCCACCGCCATCATGGCGGGCGGAAGTGAGAGGCCGGAGCGGCCGGAAGTGAGCGGCGAAGCGACGGAAGTGGGGGCGAAGCGACCGGAAGTGGCTCGTGCCCGTGGCGGCGGCGGATCGGGCATGGACGATGTGGCGGCTGGGGGCGGCCCGGGCCCGGCCCGCTACCGCCGCCTTGCGCGGGGTCCGGGGACGGAGGGAAGGCTTAGCCCTGCGATGTCGGCCCGGCACCGACTGTGAGTCGAGCGGGGGTGGTGGTGGCGGCCCCTGCGGCCTTGCTCCGGTGGGGGTTGGTGAGCTCTTGATGAGGCTTTACGGGCCGTGCTGGGGCACCGAAACTGCCTTTTTTTTGCTGTTTAGTGGCCTTAAAGGTCTACCGATCCTCGTATTTATTGCTTGCAGAAGGTTTTTGTACGCGTTTTTTGTGGTGTAAGGCGTCAAAATCGCTTGTCTGGGAGATGTCCTGAAATCTTCAGGTCCTGTGGGGTCAGTGGGCATCGCTGTGACCAGCCTTTCCAAAACTCGTTTTTTCTCCCTGTTGGGAGGTCGCTGAGGGGCAGCAGAGGTGACACACAGCTGCACTCACCACTGGGATCTTCCTAGTGTCGGGGGCAATGGAGAATCCCAGCTAAAACTGCGTCCCTGTGTGCCACAGCCTGTCTGTTCCGAGACACAGTGATTGCCAAAGGCCTTAAAGACTGGGAATTTGGCAAATGTTCCTATTAAGCAATAAAGAATCCAGAAACTTCACGGAGGGGCTCACATGAAGAGGCTCAGTGTAACTAAGTTATGAAGACCTCAGTTATAACTCCAGCTCGTTTCCATTCTAGATAAACATCTGATCAAAGAAGATGACAGAAAGACAGTTGTAAGTATTTACATTTTGTTCAGAAATCTGTGTAAAACGTGCAGCCTCTTACTCTGTTACAATCTGAGCGTGTGTGTGTTGGCAACCATTGGATGTGGCTGTTTTACTCAGCAGTGCCCAGGTGTCTTACTTGGTGGAAACCTGTGCTTTTCTGTAAACTCTGTAAATTCCATTCTGAAAATTGCAATAAAGTGGTGAGGGGTTTGTGCAAACGCCGTGGTGTTGTGTAGGGACAGGGGTCGGTCTGGGGGCAGTGTGTAGCACCGGAGTCGCCCTGTGCAACCCTGCCTGGGAGGGGTATTTGAAATCTAATGCACGTTATTTTAAGACAGGTGAAACAAAAGTCTCTTAGTTTATTTTAATTGTGCAGGTTTCTGAAAATAAAAACGTAATGCCTCTTAAGGTTTACGCTGTCTGTTTACTGGACACTGAAATTGTTGCTTCAGTTCTTACTTATTTTAAGTGGGAAGTGAAGTCTGGGAGGGGAGCTGTGGGAGGCAGCGTGGAGGAGGCAGCCCAGCAGCGACCCCTTGAAGCTCTAGGGGTGGTGGGCAGGTAGTCGCGACATCCAAACTTCACCCAAACCCAACGTCTTCCTATAAAATGATTTATTTACATTATAAGAAAATTGTATGCTTGAAAGAGTGTATTTTTACATATGGCGTTTACTCCTGTGCAAGTTTCTAAAGGGGATAACTGTTTTTCATCAGATCTGCATAGAGGGGAACATTGCAAGTGGAAAAACAACATGCCTGGATTATTTTGCACAAAATACCAGCATTGAGGTACTGGCTGTTCATTTATTTGTCTTCCTTTACTTCACTAAGCAGTTGCTTGTCTGGACAAAACTGGCAGTTAATTTAGAAGTGTTGCACTTTCTTAGGCTGATGGGAGAGGAGGAGCAGGTTGTGAGACAGTGCACTTAGTGGGGCACCTCCCCCAGCTATTTATAGGCAAACTGCAGGAGAGAAATTTAGATCCTACATAATATAGTGCTGGATGCCAAAATATCAGTAAAACTTGTGGATTAGAGTTTGTACCTCTGTACAGGAACAGCAACCCAGCGGGGCTGGGCATGTTTGGGCATGCTGCTTTGCTGTTTCCTGCCACTTAAATCTTAGCTGCGTCGTCGTAAGTAAAGACAAAGAAGCGACAACGGAAAAATACTGACGTGATGTAACTGAGGCCCCAGTAAATGGATGGCTCTTTTAAAAAATGAAAAATCTGTTAGAATTATTTCTGGGGATTTTTTAGACTGTTACAGTATTTGATTCCATACTGCTTAGGACATTAGGGGAAGGGCAGGCTTACTGTGTTTTAAACAAAATCAAGATCAAACCTCAGGGAGCAATTGCTTTTGGGTACATTGGATATTTATGCTTTTCCCAGCAGACCTGGGAACACGTTTGATAATAAGTCTTGGGATTCCTCATAGAAATGCTGGATTGCCAGATGTTATTTGGTAATTTAACAGGAATGATCCTTATGGAGTACATAACTATTAATTTGCATGTAGTGCATTATTTCTTAAAAAGCTGGTTAATTTCCCAGGCCTGTCAGATTCTCTTAGGCCTGGCTCTACAGTATCATTGAAATTTTAGACCCTGTTTGAACCAGATAAGTCTTTTCTGATTTTTACCTATTCAGGGTAGAAGCTTTTCTGCTTAATTTCATAGAAGTTTTGGATACATTTTGATTGTTAGATCACAAAAATAAAATGAAAAGTAATGTGGTAGCATTTTGATCATCTCTTCCTTTGCTGACTAGTGTTACTCTCCAAGAAATTAATTTGTGAGGGGATGAGCAGGTCATTGAAATGCAATCAGTACTCAGCTAAGCCATTCTTTCCCTTACATCGTACTGGTTTTAACTCAAAAAAGGGAAATTATATCCAGGCTCATTAGGTAATGAACCTGGTATTTTATTTTGATAGTTTAAAAGTGCTAAAAAGATGTTGTATAATATTTCCCTATTTTTTAACATTTTTCATTATTAACTTTTGTAAGACTCAGTGCTGTTTGTTGAAGAGGGATGAGCTTTCCAATACAAGCCCTGAGTACCCTGGCTTAATGAGTATTCATTAAAAATGGTTCTAGACTTGCAGGGTGAAATGATGTATTTAGAATCTAAAACATGTTTAACGTGGGGTAATTCTTTTGAACAGGTTTTGACAGAACCGGTGTCTAAGTGGAGGAATGTTCGTGGTCATAATATCCTGGTAAGTGGCAGAAATTAATTCAGCAATTACAATTGGTGTTCATTTAGAAAGACGTGCGTGAGGACTTCTTACTGATCAGCAAAACTGTTACGAAAGGTGTGGTCATAATCCCAGACAGCAAAAAATAAAGCTCTGTGATGCAAAAGATGTTTTACTGTGATTAAGACATAACAGAAACTCTTTTGGCTGGTCGTGGCTTCTTGGAACCATTCCCCCCAGGTCTGTCCCTGTGTCACAGCGCTGCTCGGGGACAGCAGCCAGGGCAGGTGGGCTCTCGCCGGGGTGCTTAAAGTGGTTTCTGATGTGAGTCTGCCCTGCTGGTGTCATCAGCTCCACAGCAGAAGTCTCACCACTGGCTGAGATGGGTATCTTCTCTCCAGCTCGTGTGGAGTTTGCTGTTGGCACAGTGGAGTGGGTCCACCCCAAACCACATGTACCCAAAAGTGTGCTTGACGCAGTTACTGCCAGCATAGGTCCTCTGCAACTGCAGATTCTCCCTGCTCAGAGTTGCTGATGCTTTACTTTCTCATTATTAGGAAAGGGATGGGGTGTGCTTGGCTGTAGCACGTCTGGGCACTTCAGAGTACTTTCTCCTTCTACCCTTGGTTGGACAAGGAGAAAAGGAAGAGGTCAGATCTGTGGGCTGAAGCCGTGCTGCCGGCTTAAAGCTTGTCACCTCGGCACATAGATGCTGAGTGATGCCTTATTTTGGGTCAGGTCTTTTCCCTGCTTTGCAGAGTACACTGTTGATTGTAAATGCATTTGTGTGGAATGGCAGCGGTCGGAGTGGAAGGTCTGAGAACTGCTTTGAGGATCCTTTAGGAAGAACGGTTGTCTGTGTTAAAAGACACCTTTTCTGAGGCCTGGACTGTGCTTTCTGGAACCATATTTGCATTCCTGGGTGGGCTGGGTCTACTGAGAGCCTGCACAAAACTGGAGTAGCAGATATGTTTTTTTAATTAGTAAACGTGTTTGAACTGTGTCATCTGAGCCATGCGTTGGTCCTGACCCTTCCAGGCGCAGAGTTAACTAATTCCTGTTGGCTTCAGTGAGAATTCCAAGTGCCCCACTCAGTGTCTCTAAGGACCAGGAACTGTAACTCGTACATCTGCATTGTGGAGAGCAAACCATCCCTTGATTCTTATCAAACCTGGTGCCAGCTGGTTTAGTGCACCTCTCTTAGCAATTCTGTCCTAGTGCAAAACCTTATGAAATACCCAACTTCTTTTTTTTTTTTTTTTCCCTTGCTGTTTGGCCTAACCAGAATGCCTGTCTGTCTCCCCTCGTCTCTGACCCCAGGGCTTAATGTACCAGGACGCGTCACGATGGGGGATAACGCTACAGACCTACGTACAGCTCACCATGTTGGAGCAGCACACCAGGCCAATGGTAAATAAACATACTTCCCGTTTAAAAAAAAAGAGTTTGATGTGGTTATGAGCAATAAATATATTTAAATAGTATTTTGTATCCAAAAGGTAAGATGCCGTTTGCCTTCTTTCTTTGTTCCTGACCCAAGTATGAGTTTTTATGGTGAAAAGACATTGTTGATGTGCTCAACGCGTGCTCCTGGGGTGAAACATCTGCCTTCTAACCGCTCAGAACTGCTGCTCCCCCAAACTAATACTGCTTTGTGTGCTCCCCCCTTACGAGCTGGACTTGCACAGATCTCTTCATCATCACACGTCGCTGAGTTGTCTGTAATTGGTCTCTATATAAATTCAGCTATTTCAAATCTTCGGCAAACATGAGGTCATCTTAAAGGTAGTGTCAGCGTTCATTCTACTGCTCTGTGCTGTGAAGCTCAAATTTAGCCAAAATACTTCCACTAAAATTTTCTGTTGCTTTTTTTCAGATGGTTTGCATCCTTTTTTCTTGTAATTTTTTCTTTTTCTATGTCAATTCACAAACTCTACTTTTTTATCAAGATCTGTCCATTTCTCTTTCCTTTAAACACCTTTTTGTTACATTCTGTGCTAAATCTTCCGTTCCCTGATGACAAGATGTGATCCTGGGTGGCACACTTACCTCTTAATGATTGTCCTTGCATTGTGTTTTCTGACTTTGTGTCAGGGCAAACTCCTGGGAGTTCCACATGCGATAGTGATACTGCACATAGAATCACTAGTTTCTTGGAAGAGGTGTTTTTTTCAAGATAATAGAAGTCTCATTCTGTTGCATAAAATGTTCATTCAGAAATTCCCAAGGATCACCCAGTGTTTTAATCTGTGCTTTGCTGTCATTTGCTGTTTGAGCCTTGCTGGAGCAATTGTAGTTTCTGTGGTCATTAATGTCCCAAATACCTGGTTGGAACGAGCTCTGCCGGGGTTGCTTTGCTCTGCAGGGGACAGGGAGCATCAGGGAATCTCTCTTCTCCAAAACAAAGCGCTGCTGGAACACATACAAGCCTGACTAAAGCAGTAGTACTTGTCACTTCTAATTATTTCTTTAAAAAGTTCTGTTTTCTTGTGAGAGTTTGATGTTAGGCCTGTGCTGTTGACACAGTAACACACCTGGAGGTGGCAGCAATTCAGGCAGCAGTAGTTCTGTTGCTCTGCAAATCCTGGATTGCAGCTTTTTTATCTCCCTCGTTCACTTCAGCTGCTCAGTTGAATGCTTCTGCAGCTACCTGTGAAACTTGCGTATGAATAACAAATTAATGATGCAGGTGTTTAGTAACGCAGTGACCGTAAGGAAGACTAAGAATACTTGGGGTTTGTAGTTCCCATCCTCCCAGTAAATTTTTTTATGACAGGATGTAGAAGAACTGAAAATGTTATGTATTTCATAATGTAAAGACACGGTGTGCAATATGAGCTCGGAAAGAAACAAACGTGCTGAAAATGTGAACAAGTCAGTGACAGCCAAGTCTTATTTTGTAGATTTCCCCCGTGCGAATGATGGAGCGATCAATTCACAGTGCAAAGTACATTTTCGTAGAAAACTTGTATCGGAGGTATGGTATATGACTTTCTACTTTACTTTCTTGGCTTAATTAGGTTAAAGAAAAATAATATAATCAACTGATGGTCTCTTTGGTAATTTGTATCTAAGTGGTCTGTGAAATCTGTCAGTTCTTTGCTGGAGTGACAGTGTGTTTTGTATGGGACGTGGTGCCCACTGGTAGAACAAAACTTGTAGGACATGGGCCAGGTGAGAATGTTTTTCAGAAGTGCCCCTGTGTATTCAGAGCATCTTACTGTTTCAAACACCGTTTATTGAAGTTATCTGCTCTCCAGCTGAATACAGAAGACTTGCTTAAATCAAAGCAAACGCCTGCTGAACAGGTCAAAAACCAGGTGGATGTAAAGAGTAACCCATAGGAGGGAGAGAACTAGGCAGCGTTGTCCAGCCCAGCATCCAGGTTGGTGTTCCTGGGAAGCGGGGACTGGGGTGAGGAGCGTTCCAGCCCTCATGTGCTGTTGCTGGGAATCAGGATTTATAGCATCAAAATCGCCTAAAAACCTTGCTTGGGTAATGAGTGGAGAAAGAGCGAGAGCTGTTTGTCTCTAAATGGCGCTTTCTGAGTCAGGTCCCCACCCCTGGGTGTGCTGGGGGCAGAGGGAGAACAATTGGGCCCAACCTGGGTTATTTTGTTCTGGGGGTTAAGATTGTGGCCTGAGATGGAAAAAGCATTTATTACCTGGCCAATGTATATATAAGTTATCCATCCCATACGAACTGAAGGAGTGCACTAATCAGCACTGATTGGGTTTTTTTTTTCTGTTTAGAACCCTGACCTTCTTTCTATTGAAAAGCGTATGTACCAGATTGTTGTTTGCATGGATTTTTCAGTGGTCTTAAGGGACAAAAGCAGTTTCTTGTCCCTGTCTGCAAGGAGAGTGGCTGCGTGCCACCAGATGGCATCCATGCTGCGTTAGCTCCTGCTCTGGTGCTGGGACTGCTGTGGAAGTTGAGACACACAATAGGACGTGAGACAAACAGAAAGAGACATTATTTATCCCCGTCTGAATGAGTGGAAATGTTGTTTTCTTTTCTGTAAGAGAAAGGATTGCTTAAGATCCCAGTCTTAAAGGTGGAGAAGAATCCCTTGTTATCTCTGCTCTCCACCAACTCTTCTCCTGTAGGAGAATGATGAGTTTAAGCAAGGGATGAAGAGCAGCAGAATATCAGGAATACCGGCTCTTCTTTGGTCCGGTGTCACTCAGCGTTTGTGTTTTGGCTTTGCAGGCTCTTTTCCCAGAGAGAGAAATAGAGTAAGATTTGCGACGAGGCCGGAAGGCTTAAATTGTGAGGAGTTGCTGGGAGGTTCCGCGGCAGGCACAGCTCCGCAGTGTCCCGGCTCTTTCCGCCGTGGGGCAGCTGAGGTTAGCGCCGAGGCTCGGGCGTGTTAGGTGTAAAACTGTAGCAGAATTTTAAACGTGTGCACGTGAGTTTGCGTGGGGCGGCACGGGGCGAGCACCAGCTATTCCCACTTGAATTCGTAGTTATTTACGATGGACAGCTCCTGCCGTTTGTGTTTACTTGGGAGGAGTCAAACCTCAGCAAACTTTGAAGCTGAAAACCCCCGTTAGTGCCTTTTCCGGCACCTCCCCTGGTTGAGCCGTCAGAAGGATAGCCATCAGTTGTGTTACCCTGTTTCTTGGGCACTTTGGGAGGCGAGGTGTTCAGCTGGATGGCAGATAAAGAAGGGAGGTGGCACCAAGACTGGTTTCGCTTACTTGCGTGTTTAAGTGGAAGTATCTTTCTGGGTTGTGTTCATTCAGTTTTGCCAGCGATTGAAGTGGTTGAGAAACAGTTGAGAAATCTGTGGAATTGTTCTCTTCAGCTCTATTTAAAATGTCATAACTGGTCTTAGTGATTCAGCTGGAGAGGACAGGAGTCTCTCAACCCCGTCCCTTTTTTATATTTCCATTGCAGAGGCATTCAGGGAAGCATGGGGTATGTGTTACCATCACCAGTTTTGAAGACAGAATAATGTAAAACTAGTAATATTTGACTGTTTAGGAATAGAGTAATAAGTGAAAATTCTGATACGAATAAAAACATAATGTGTAGTTCTTAATATGTCATCTACAGACTCCCTTTTACCCGAGTTGTTTGGTATTTTGTTATTCTTACTGAGATAACTTTGGGGCAGTTGTCTCCAATGTTGTATAGACACTGTGAATAGGGAGTTCAGATTAAGCATGTGGAATATTTCCGTACTCTTTCCACAGATATTCCTTACAGTGGTAGTAAATTTTATTTATGTTGTGTCGTTGTTTTTCCACCGCTCTGTACTACAGCTGTTGTAATGAATTGTCAGTGCTGCGGCGTAAATCCAGCCCTCCTGGTGACATGCAGGGCAGTAACTCAGAGATATTAGAAATGATCCTCGAGCAATAAATACCATTGACACTAATTTGTTGTTATTGTATAAATGGCAATGTGGTAATGTTTTTCTTCTTAGTTACTGAGTTGTTAATTCTTAACTGTATTGGGGAAAAATAATTAATGTTTCTAACTTAATAATAGCAACTTTGTGTTAGTAAGTACTTTTTTTTTTAAAAAAAAGGAAGATTTGGTCTTTCTGTTGTATAAATGATGCTTTCTGGGGCCTTGAACTTGGGCGGGCATAATATGGATCTTGTTTTCATTTCACATGTGCTGAAGTAAATTGGGAATAATTCTAGTCAAGTGAAAAAAAGATGAGTTTAGAATTGATCTGTGAGTGCTGTTCAGTGAGTGATGCCTTTTATGTTTATTCAGCGGAAAAATGCCAGAGGTGGATTACGTTGTCCTGACCGAATGGTTTGACTGGATCCAGAACAACACGGATGTTTCGGTTGATTTGATAGGTAAAATTCTGCTGGGACCTGGAGGGGGGTGGTTGGGGGTGGGTTTCTTGACGTGGAGGAAGAATAACTCTGGTTTCTTGGGTAATAAATAACCGTGCTCTTTAATAAGGTAGTGGTTGCAATGTGTAACATCGGGCAGCATGAATTCGGGGATGGTTCATGCATTAACCGTCATGCCAAAGGGGAGGTTCAGAGGTGGTACCCAAGCCAGGGTTCTTTCTTTCTGCAGTTGGTGAAGTAAGTTTTTTCTTTGCTTTTAAAGCTGTTCCTTGAACTTAACTACTGTAATTTTTGATTTGGCAGTTTATCTGCAGACTTCTCCAGAAGTTTGTTATGAGAGGTTAAAGAGAAGATGCAGAGAAGAGGAAAAGATCATTCCTCTGGTAAGGAGTTCCTTCAGTATATGTGGTTACAATGAACTTTAAGAACATAGCGATTCCAGTCCAAATACTAAAATCCTATCCTGAGTCTGCTGCCAAAATGTGATGCAGCTGTTCCCGTTGCAAACTAAACCATCAGTATTTCATTTTGATTTATTTTATCGAAATGATCTATCACGCACACTGACTTTCCCGAGTGTTAGCTTTAGTAATGAGTGTACTACAGCTGACAGTTCAGGTGAAGTATTAACCAACTGTTAATCTTCTGTAAGATGTAAAAAGGCAATTCCTTTTGTATCATTAAACGGCACGAAGGCTCCCAGTTGAAGCACAAATACCTGTGCCTGCAGGTGCCCAAGATTCCTGTGGGCACTTTCTCTTGCCTGCCATTACCAGGATGTTTATACGTGAAAAGTGTCTCTGCTTGGGCCTGAAAACAAGCAACTTCTTGAAAATTCTTAGCATGGGAATCTGCTTGAAAAGAAACTCTAGTAGTTTACAGGATGGCCCTCTCCGTCCTTACTTCTCTTTGTTGTATTTTCCTCTGTAAAATCTTGAGTCACAATATACCTATGGGAGAGAAACGTGGTCCTTGATCTTAAAAGGATCTGAGAGCCCCGTGCTCCTGTAAGCTGTGTCTTCGGGGTTCTTCATGGAGTAAAACCTCATACTGGGAGTTATTTTCTCAGAAACTTTCTGATGCTTTTTATTTTTGTTAGTGGAAAGATCTGATGCTGGCTTTTATATGTAGTTCTTAACTACTTACCAAACATACACAAATTTCCATGTGAGCTTCATCCCTGGGCATATGTTTTATTTGAATACCTCTTTTCTAGGAATATTTAGAAGCTATTCATCAGCTCTATGAAGAGTGGCTCATTAAACATACACTGTTTAAAGTTTCCTGCCCAGTGCTTGTGAGTATTATTTTAGTTATAGCCAATAAAGCACATGGAGGATTGTACTTTTCAAATATTAAGAGTTATTTAGTGGTAAAAGTAAATATATCTGCTTTTCTCATAACCTTTGGAGAAGGCAAACCTCAGAAGAATGTTTACAGCTCTCCAGAGTGTGTAGTATAAAAGTCTGGGCCTCCATCAGTTGGGTGGGGTTGGAGGGTCTGTTCATGTGGCTGCAGGATCAGCCGTGGAGCTTTTTGGTGAATGCCAAATTCTGAACAGAAGGCTAATTGGCGTATATCGCTTTGGCTTCGGGGATAGTTCTCTTCTGTTCTGCTCGAAAGCAACCATTTCTTAGGTGCCAATTATTTCTAATGTTCCTGTTGTTCTTCTCAAGGTTATTGGAGCTGACCATGACATGCAGAAAATGATAGAAAAGTACGAAGAAAACCGGGACCAAATACTAAACCCGTGTAATATGCAACACCATTTATAGACGCCTGCGGTTGCTGTATTTTAAGAAACATGTTTATGAAGTCCGATTTGGCGGCGATTTTGAGTATTTTTAGTATTCCTAAATAGAATGGTTTTTTTGCTTTTGAATTATGCTTTATAGAATATTGTGGACTTACTGCTATGAAACGTTCAGATACAAGTCATAAACAGAATATAAGCCAATTCCCTTTCATGTTTTTAGGTTCTCCATCAGCTTTACTATGTCAGTTCTATTCAGCTAAAATCTGGTTATTTCTCCCATTCTGGGAGAAAACTTCAGTGCTGGGTTACTATAAGTAACCCAAGTTTCTTCTTTTTACCCCCTCGCCACCGAGGACAACCCTCTTTTTGTAATTTGAAAGAAATAGTTCTATGCAAGAGGTGGGAAGTCCTTTTTTTATTATTAGAGGAAGCAAATGAAGCGCATCAAGTTAAAGTAGCTTCATTAAATAGTTCTTACCAGGTTGAAATAGGGGGTCTGACCCTGCTCCCCCCTACCCTAGTGCAGTTCCATTGAATTCGTGTTTTTCCTGCTTTACGTGAAATCACAATATAGCTGTAGTTGTGAAGATAACTATGCACTAGTGCAGTCCCACTGAATTCAGTGGTAAAAAAAGAATAACAGTTTTCATAAGTGATTGCAGAATGGCTCTGAGGCTTTTATTTTTAAGCTAGGTTTTTAAAAGGGCTTATTTCTCTTTAGTGTTCCTGAAATCACTGGCTCTGCTGTGGCTGAGCTGAGCTGAGGACTACTCAAAATACAGGGTGCACAGAACTGTATTTGTTGTTCCTTTCAAATGGTTATAAAAAATTGTTATTTTGGACTTAACTGTTTTGGATTCTTCGACTGTACTTTTTATAAAGACAAATACAGATGGTCTTTTGGGTTTGTATCTTGATCAGTTTATTGTGACTTACAGGTACTTGGAGCGTAGAGAAAAATAGCGGGGGTTTCATTCTTGCACTTCTTAGCTAAAGTGTTGAGTTGCCCTTAATTTCTGCTTTACCTCTTCAGGATCATCCTTTTAATGCAGCAGTTCCGACTGTTTTCATGGTACTTTTTCTGTTAAATTTGAGTGAAATGATTCCTGGAGTACAGTATATATATTTTTTTCTGTAATAGTTTTGGTTGATTGAACTGGAGCAAGCAAGGTTAGCAGTGCTTTAAACCACACTTGGATTTAATAGAGCTGAGCATCTGTCGTAGCTTTGTAGCGAATGCTCCTAAAAACTGCTCATGTCCAAGATGTCAGTTAGTGCTTTCATCCCTTATTACAGACATTTGTCTGTAACTTGTGGGAGGATATAAATTTTCAGTTACTTGCCTTTCCCACGTTCTACCTGATTTTGAACAACATCTGATGGGATTACTTCTGGAGATCACTTTGTTGCTTTTATTTTATTTTTATTTATACATATGTGTATGTCTAAAAATCATAGCATTGAAATGACCGTGCTGGTTTCCACTTCAGGAAATGCAGGTCATTTCCTGTTATTTCCATCTGATGGGATATTTTTTTTTCCCCAAATCATTACAAATTAATAACGATCAGTGCACTGAGAGAGCATTTCCTAGTGAAGTACTAAATTCATACACTGGAGTTTGTGAACCCAGTGTTGCCATGCAATTCTTGTTCTGTTGTACAGCTTCAGAATTCCAGCTTAAAATAAGATTTTGCATGTTAAGTAATTATCTTACTTCTGGAAGCTTTTTTTGTAGGGGAATAGTAGTAATTTGAAAGCTGTTCAACTTTCAACTTTTTTTCTTCTGTAAGAGACCAAAAGAACTACGTCTTTGACAATAGTTGTATAAATTTAAAGTTTAGTCATCTGCAGTTTGTTCTTAACTGTAATTTCATTACTGTTGTAGAAGCCAAGGATGTATATTTTGCACACAGTCCATAAAATCATGGAATTGTTTTGTACAGAGAATCTTACAAAGAATCTCACTGTTATCTTTCAGCTTTTGAAAGCTTTTTGGTCAGATTCTCCCTCCCCCCCTTCCGCTTTTATTATATCAAACCAGTAGCTTGGATGTTGGTTACTGATATTCATAAGTATAATGGAATATAAAGGAATAATTTATATAACTTATTTATTAAAAATTACAGATGTGATGGCTACAGAGAGTATGTTTATGTTATGTTTTGCTATTATTTTTTTTATATAGGTTTTCCTATACAGGAAAGTTGGGTATTTAATGAAAACTTGGTACAAAACCAAACAGGTTGCTTGTTCATGTGTTGTCAATGTCAAATGTTTGCAGTCTGCTGTAGACGTGTAGATGAAAATACTGCAGTTATCATAAACAGCTCTTTTTAAGCCTGGAATTTATTTGGTTTTGTTTCTTGAAATCTCTCAGTTGCTGAGGGGACGGAAAAATGGGCAATCAGCATTAGCCTGATACATACTTTTTTTGTTTTATGAGTGTCTCAGTAGCCAAGGAGAGGTGCAGTGGTTACCACCAACGGGACAGGAGGGCACTGGCAGATGGGGACAGAAATCTCACAGTCCCTTCAGTCTGTCTGTCCCTCTTCTCAGGACGGACTGTATTTACAACTAGGTTTTTAAACCCAGTTCTGCTTTACTTGGGTGGAAGCAGCTGCACAAAGGACTGCAGCCTGAGGCCTATCAAATGTGACTTCTCATTTATTTTGGTTTGTTTTCAAATCCCATCTCTTCACAGCCATCTTTAACTGTAAAGCAGTTGTCTCTTGAGACCAGAAATTTGCAAATACAAAAGTAGCTTCTAGTACAAGACCTCAAAACCTTACTGTTTGTGCAGGAAGAGAAGTTAAAGGTGTTCTTGCAGCAATAAAACCTCAGATGAAAGTATCAGAAGACTTTAAGAGTTTACAGGTCTCCCTACAAAGAGAGAACACTTGCCAGTCCTGGCCAATCTGCCATAAAGAGGAGATTCTTCCTCAATCCAGGTACTCAGACATTAACAAAAGGCAGATTCGCAGAATGTGGCCATCTTATATTTAATAATGTTGTGCAGTTTAACTGTTTGGTGGGCATTGTTCATCATTACCCTCTCCACCAGTGTTCCCGTGACTCGGTGGAGCTGGGGACTGTGGTGCCCTGTTGGCAAGTCAGGGCTGTGCTTCCTCTCCTGAAAGACCCTCTGTGTATTTTGTTTTCCGTGTTTTCCCCGTGTGAGGTTGGTCATAAGCTCCTGAACTTATGGGATGCTGGTCCCAAACTCTGCTCGCAATGGGGTGAAGATCTCTGTCTCCTGTTTGCCAGGTGCTGTGAAGGCAGAGAAGCAATTGTGCACAGGCCCAGCAGGGGAAGTTTAGTAAAGACACCACACGCAGTAGGTATTACCTGGAGAAGTTTAATGAAGGCCAGCAGTACGGCATTAATGGAGTTAGATGCCCATGGGGGTGTCTTTTCAAAGGGCAGTCTTTGGTTTGCTGTTTAATACTTTTTCCTCATATGGCTACAGTAAAAATAAAAACAGGGTGTTAGCTGCGTGACTCCTGTATTACCGGCGGTCACCTAAATTAGGAGACATCTTCATTGGTGATGAGAAGGGGTTTGCACAGTTTTAAATTAGAGTTCATGAATAATTTACATA
This sequence comes from Tringa solitaria, assembly GCA_026413425.1. Taxonomy (NCBI): domain Eukaryota; kingdom Metazoa; phylum Chordata; class Aves; order Charadriiformes; family Scolopacidae; genus Tringa; species Tringa solitaria. The sequence goes on from JAOXJM010000063.1 coordinate 36,376,605, forward strand.
ATATGAGATTTAAAACACATAATTTTAATAACCCCCACAGGGGGAAAATACAGCTATAAACCCCAAATGGTTAGAAAGAACAGGTAAGTACAAGGTTGTGGTGGGTGGACTCAGCCAGCAGAGGCACCTACACAGCTGCTGGCTCCCCCCTTCGCCAGCAGGACCAGGAGAACAGCAAGAGCAAAATCAAGAGAGCTTCTGGCTCGAGATAGAGGCTTAATAAGTGAAGGAAAGAGCGGGGGAAGCAAGTGGCAGTAATTCACCACCACAAGCAGAGCGATGCCCAGCCTGTCTCTGAGCTTGGTAGACACCCCCCCCACCTGCTCCCCCAGTTTTACTCCAGTAAAAGCTGGAGTCCCAGCTCTGTCCTCCCCCCGTTACCCACCGGGAGTGAGGGGATAGTTAGAGAGAGCTGTGACAGCACTGCTTGGCAACAGCCCAAACACTGGGGTGTTATCAACAGTTTCAGCCATAAAGCCCAAAGACACCACCCCAGGGGCTGCTCTTAAGGACGTATTAATTTGTGTGTGCGTGTTTACAATACCTGTTTCTCCCTCCCAAAGCTGAAGACAGCCTTGTCACTTGGTGTTGGCTTGGTCAAAGTTTTATTCCTCCTACCCTGCTGGAATCTGGTGATGACAGAACCTCAACAATTGTTCACAAAGCAGATCTTTACATTTTAGCTCGGAAGGTTGTTCTAGTGTCACCCATTTGCTCCTCTCTGAATTTTTTTGGGATAAATGTCAATTATAAACAATAAACCGGCAGTTTTGTTCCTTCATCCAAGTGAGATGAAATGGCTGCAGAAAAGTCCAGAGAACTCCAGAGCTGGTGCAGAGTCAAGCTGGAGGAACAGGGAGAAGGGAAATGGCAGCAGTGGCCGGATCTCCCTCTTCTGGTCACAGTGAACGGTTACAGCGCCCAGTGCTTCTCTTGAAGTTTGCGGTGGTAGCCACAAAACATTTTGGTGTGGAGACAGGTATAGAACCTGTAATCCAGGTCAGTGCCTCTGTAAGAGCTAGACTGTTACTCCTAATGCAAAAAATAAAACTACAGGTGTTCACAGGGCTGTCTCCTCCTTTAAACCTAAAGGAAGGCTACCCAACTTTCTAAACTTACTTTCAGCTGCCAGCAAGGGTAGTTCAGAGCACAGGCTGACAGGCGTGTCATGAGGTGGCAGAAGTACACTCCAGCACAGCGTTTGTACAGCTACAAAGCTGGGTCTTTCAGTTCAGAAACGTTTCCCTGTTTCTGTCATTGTACAGCACGCTATACTCTGGCAGTAAATACAGCCAGAAGGAACCTGGTTAATGAATTAAATGGATTTAAATTTATGGAAATTGCCAATGCTTTAGAAAGGTGACCGTTCCGGTTTCATTGCCAAAGGTTGCAGATAAGGAGGGGCCATTAAGAATTTGCTCAACTACTCCCCTTTTTTAGTGTCCAAAAGCGGTGGTGTTTTGGTTTGGTTGTTGGTTTTTTTTTTTTTAAACTGTTTTGACAAGCCAATCGTCTCCCTGAAAGAATGATCAAGGCCACAAGTGAGAGGAAAAAAACCCAGGCAGGTTATAAATAAAGCACTGGTAGAATCAAGTGTGATGGCATAACATTCCTTGGTCGGCTTTGTCAATAATGACATAAGGCTCCTGGATTTCATTCACTTTTGAGTTATAGTTCTCTGGCTTTATTTCACTGGGTTCGGGAGAGTCACGTTCAGGCTGCAAGAGGTTCCTTCTGTCCTGGGCACTCCTTACGCGTGAGGACCGGACATCGATACTGTGTGGTGGGATGTAGGTGAGGTGAGGGGGCTCTCGAATGTGCCTGAAGCACTCTGAAGCCACGTCTGCATTAGGAGTATCCATTAATGGTCTCTTGACATGGGAACCAGTAGCAGAATCCTCCACGGTCCCAGCAGTACAGCACAGATCTGAAGATGGCTCAAGGCGTGTGGCTGCTCTGCTCTGCATCTGAGCGTTAGTCAGATACCTATGTTTTATTTTGGAGTGGTTAAACTCTCTTACGTGCCTGTCACTTGTACTTGGGTATGATACCGAGTCAGGTTGGCCGGTTTCCTCTACTGGGTACGTGAGGTCTTCACCAGTGTCCTTGATTTGTAGTTTTGTGAAGGTTAAAGACAGCTCACAAACTTCCTCTTCCCTAGAGACGCCGCAGTTTTGGACAGACGCGATGTCCTCGTACGGCAGAGACTTCAGCTCAGAGGGTTCATCCGCAGGGTCCGGGTCTGTGCAATTTATAGCATCGTTAATTTCTGCTTCGATTGATTCTTCGGAGACTTCTTGAGCTTTGTACTCCAAAGCCTTTTCGCTGTCACAGGAGCTGTCAGCAAATATTGCGAAGGCTGGCGGACCGCTTGCTCCCGGTGAGAGTGGCACAGGCCTCGTCTCCTTTGCCAGTGACTCCGCAGTGACTGCCAAGAGACATTCGTCACCGAGACTGGCTCTTGGCTTCGTTTCAAAAGCTTTTGGAGAAAGATTCTCACTGAAGATAGGTGTTTGTCTGATGACAATGTCACTATATTTGATCAAGAAGTCCTCGCTGTCTGAGCGTTTGCCCGGGAAATGTACAGTGTTAATGACTTGCCTTTGGTGTTCCTGAAGCCTGTTAGTGGACTGAGTAACTGCCAGCTGAGGCACGTCATCTTTGATCTTTGGATTCCCAGCAGCTTCAAAGGCTGCATTGCTATTAGTGGAAGACTTCTGTTGAGTAGCAAGGCACAAAGATGTCTCACTGCTTTCTTTATTTTCCGGATTTTCAGCGCCTTCTCTCTGGGGTGTCTGATCCTCTTTGTCCTCATCTCCATGATTCCGGTGCATTTGTGTTCTCTTCTGTAGGGTCACCTCCAAATTGTCACATTTCTCTTCATTTGTCATTTCGAGGATGGTCTCACACTCAATTCTTGCCAGGAATATTTCAAATGCGGTCTGCTTTGTTTCCTCATTGTTTCTCTCTTTGACAAGTGAAAACTCTGTTGCTGTCGTTGCAATGTAACCTATTTTCTCCAGCACTGTCTTTACAATGTCATCTGGGAGCACAGATTGAATATAGTAGACAAAATTACCGGTGAATGTCTGAAACAGAATGCAACATTGAAAAACAGATGAACACTGGGAGGGTTGGGGTGGAGGGAGGTGTGAAAGACTTCCTAAAAATCAAAAGTACTTAAAAAATTACTTAAATCTTTTAAAAAAGCTGCATTCCTGAAAGTCTGAATTTTGAATTGAAGCGAGTGAGGCTTTTCTATCAGCATTATTTTGTCAGCCTCTCAAGCTTCTCATTATTGCTTTGCTGTAGCACATTATTTCAGTGAAGCTGTGCCAGTTTAAACCCACTGAGATACTGGCTCAGAGCATCGATACTCAAAAAGGAAGAGAGTAAGAAAATCTCTTTAGTAAAACTAGAGAAACTCAGAAATAAGTCTTATGTGCTCTAGTGAAGAATGGGAGATTTTTAAACAAAGATTCGTAGAATAAATCACTGAGGTCTACTCTTTTCCTAAAGGAACAGACATGATGCACTCACTGTTAATTGTATTTCTTAACTGGTAACAAGACTGTAACATTTTCTTCTTCCATGGTTCAGACTCCTGCTGTAACTCTACTACCCCTGAATTAAGTTGCCATTTCTTTGAAAGCACCTTTTTGAAAGGAGACTATTCTAGCAGAAATATTGCCAAAACACGCTCTCTTTGCACAACATAGAGTCTGCAAAGCACAACTTGAATAAAATGCTGCTGCTGGGTAACAACTTAAAACCAAAACCCACTTCTAGTTTATATACTAGCCCTCATGCCTGGGGTAGCTCCAAAACCTCACACAACAGTGCCTTTGGCTCCCCAGCTTCTGTTCCTTCCAAAGGGGAAGTCAGGCACTGGGCGGAGACATGACAACATCAGAGCGAGTGAGAAGCAGGAACTATGTCAAGTAGTTTTCCACAGACGACCAGTAACTTTTTATCAGACCTGTATGTACACAAGATACTGGTTGTTCTCCAACTTGAGCCTTGCAGCAGAGTTACTTCAAGCCTTCAGCTGGCTCTCTTGCACTTTGGATTACCCACAGTGGTCATCAAAATTTGATTTTATCGAAGCCTGGGATTCCTGTGTTATGAAAAGCTGAGCCCACTAACCATAGACCTGCTTTGCCTGGTTTAAGGAGATGAGCGATGAGAATAGGAATCTACAGCTGTCTGAGAATCCACAGATGAGACCTAAGGGCAACAAGAAGGAAAGAAATGGCCTTTCCTCACCAGCACCTGTTGCCGTAGGACAGGAAATAAGTTTGCATTTTGGTTCTTCAGGGGTTTTGTTTAAATACAAGGTGACTTTGCGTGTGTTGAAGATTGCTGTCTCTTCTGGGCAACAAGATGCGTTCAGTGTGCTAGGGAAGAGGGGTAACCTTGACCATCTTGCTGCAAAAGGTGACAGCGTTTCCTCTTTTGAGGGGTTTTTCCTCCCCACTGCACCAGCTGCAGTCACCAGAGCTGGGAGAGGTGGTGGGATCGCTGGATCAGAGAGACACTGCCCCGGTGGGATTCTGGCATCCAAGTGTTGGCAAAAGTGAGAACTAAGGCTAACAAGCATCCCCTCCTTACAGGCAAATTAAGGTTAAAACTCACAGTAATGACAGTCTAAGCCTTTCACGGTACCTTCTTTACTTCTCTACTACCTTGTGACAACCGAAGGCCTCAGTCTGCAGATCCCCGCGCTGCTCAGTGCTCCTGGGATGGCCCTGAAGGCCCGGCCAAGGCCTGCAAGGGCCAAGGAACACCTCGCACTGCCCCGGGGCACCCCTAACCCGCTCCAGACGGGCTCATAAACGCAGCTCCTACCTCCCGGGGGGAAACAGGCACCGGTGCCGTCCGTCCTGCGCCCCACGGGACAGGGGAAGAGGCCCCGAAGCCCCGCGGTCGCCAGGCCCCAGGCCCGGACCAGGCCCCAGACCAGACCGGACCGGGCCCCCCCGCCCCCCAGGGCTGGCTGCACCCCCGCCCCGGGGCGCTCCCCTACCTTCAGCGACCTGATCTCTTTCCGCCACGGGGAGAGCAGCAGGTTGACGCAGAGCAGCTCCAGCACCTCCAGCGCCTTCAGCAGGTCCCTCAGGACGCTGCCGCCCCGCCGGCCCCCGGCCCGCTGGCACCGCTCCGCCACGCCGCGCACGTCCAGCCCGCCGCGCCGCCGCGGACCCAGCAGCCGTCGCGCCCTGGCCTTCAGGGAGGCCTCGTCGCACGCCGCCAACTCGCCCTCCGCCCCCCGGGCCGCGTAGTAGGCCAGGTAGTCCCGCAGCACCTCCTCCTCGCCACCCGGCTCCTTCATGGCGCCGCCGGCCCGGCCGGCCCGCTCGCGACACGGCCCGGCTCGCCATTGGCCGCTCCGCCGGCGCGCCGGGCGGTGAGTGGTTCCCTGCCCTGTCAGTCGCGGCGGGGGGGCGGGGCGCCCCGGCGAACTGAAAGCGAAAGGCGGGAGGGCGGAGAGGGCGGTGCTGGGTGTTGGGCGCGCGCGCCGCCTCAGCACGGGCGCGTGGCGGCGTCGTGTGAGGGCGGCGGCCATCGCTCCTCGTCGCCATCATCATCATCATCATCATCATCGTCGCCGCGCTGAGGTAAACCTCCCGCTTCCCGCCCCACGGCCCCCGCAGCACTCCTTTACCGGTCTCCCCGAGCCCTCCTTCTCCGCCGTGGCCCCCGGGTGCGCTCCGGAGGGAGGCAGGGAGGCGTGTGGGGTGGGCAGGGCCTGGGACGGCGAGGCCCTGCCCTGAAGGGCTGGCGTGAGGTAATTGTGCTGTGAGGTAAAACGAGCCCCCCTGTAACACAATGCGTTCTTTGTGCTTACTTTGTTGGGTTTTGGTTTTTTTTTTAATTATACTTTGCCTCAGAATTTGCGCTCTGGGTTTGGGTAACGATCAGCAGAAAGAGATTTGTGTCTTCTGCTGTGCTGGCTGAAAGGCTTCCTGGGCTGGGTTTGAAATGGAGGTTGGGTCCGGGGGCTGGAGAGCGAGCCTGACGTTCATCCTGGTGACTTTGCTAATCTTGATTTTAGGAATCTGAATTTCTGAGTCACTTCCTACATCAGCACGATGCTGGGCACATGTGTGATTTGAGAAATCAGTGCTGGCATCGGCCTCCTGTGACCTTGTTTTCTGTTGTAGGCCAGCTGGGCCGGTGTCTTCAGTGGTCTCTCCATTGACTTGCCTTGTTGCGTGTGAATTTGAATTGATGGGTTTTTAATGCCTCACCTTGTTATAGATTATCTTGAGTACATGATAGCCTTTAAAATTAATATCTGCCTCTCTGTTAAGTGCTGGGAATGTATGGCTCCTCCTGATTAATGGATATCTCAGGTTTGCTTGACCGCAGTCCTGTTTGTTTCTTGTGGAAAGTGGCTGTTTGGTGTTGCAAACAAACTGATTCTCTCCCTGACTTTCCAGGCAAGAGGGCTTTCCAAAAACATATGCTTTTGATCGTCATTCCGAGTGAAATGTCATTAGGAAATACTTTTGTAGAATTTGTGTACGGATAATTGCTATATAGAAACTGCTGATCTAGCCAAGGGGGAAGTGGGGGGACAAATCCCCATCCTACTGCCACATGTTAAAGGAAGGCCATCTGGCCATCTGCTGCAAGGTCTGAGTTTCCTCCCGGACCATATGTGCAGGCACATACAGACGAGCGTGGCTGTGCCCTTAGCAGGGTGCCTGCCAGCAGCTCTGCTCTCTGCTTGGCGTATGCAAAACTTTATTGACCCAAATGAGAGGGCTGGATTTCATTTTTCCCTGGGGAAAGTGATTTGATTATTTAACCTTTGCTGTTCTCGTTAACATATAGAATAGCTGCATTTTGTTAAAGCCTGGTGCACTTTAGTAGAACAATATGGGGAATCTTGCTTTGTTGCTTGTTCTTTTGAGTGTTTCACTTTTCATAAAGCATATTTGCATAATATAGTTAATGCTGAGTTAACAGAAAAGGAGAAGGGAAATGAATATGAACTTTGCTAGTTGAGAAGAAGATTTAATGCATGAGACGCTTTGGGCATTCAGAAAAAATGGATTTAGTTTCTGATCTATCTACAATTCCCACTTCACGTGTAGCACATCAGTGGAGTTACAGTTGTAGGTGCTTCGATGGAATTGTGGTGATGAGTATTTTCACTGAAGGCTTTTTGCTGTGACACCAGTATGGTGTTAAAAATCTTGTAGTTCTCAGTGGGTCACTAATATGGTCTGGGCTAAGAGAATCCCCTTTTCCCAGAGGGTATTGGCAGAATATCTAGGGTCTGGAAAGCTGCTAATATGAAGTCACAAAAGTACAACTGCAATTCCCAGGCTGTGAAGCAGCGTCAGACACTGATAAAGAGAGGACAATGGAAAGCTCCACTAGGAGAGGACTGAAACTTGGCCTTTCCATTCCTGGTAATGTGGAATCTTTCTTTCTCTACAGTGTGTAAAATACTAATTCTCTATTGCCCCTCAATTCTGATAGCTCATTTCTGTGTGGCAACGGAGAACAGCTTTCTATTCTGTCATGCAAAAACAAGAAAAAGAATAAACAAGCCTTTTAACTTTCTTGTTCTTTTTATGTAGGCAGTGAGGTTTGTTTGCTTCCTTGACTTGTAGAGCCCCAGCCTGGACTTGGTTTCCTAACAGAGCAATAGTGAGTGGAAGGGTATTTTGAATATTTTAAGAATAATAGCAGTATGTATATTCTCAGCCTGTTGTTTACTTTTCTTCTTTTTTTCCTAGTAGTATAATATTATTGGTTCATAGTTAGCTCATATTTGTCTCAGTCTAATTCTCAGATGTTCTCCTGCAGTCTATCAGGTCACTGTGTGTTGCGCATTTGTGAATTTGAGCCTCAAGTGCTGGAACTGTATTTGTGTTCACTGAATTGCATCTTGTTCTTTCCAGGCTGTTTCTCTGTCTCTTCAAATTCCAATTCTGCTCTCCTACAACTCCTGCCTCTCCTAGTTTAATGCAGTTTGCTGATTTAGTATGTCAGTTCTCTCTCTAAGCTCTGAAATCCATCAACACTCAGTATTTTCATTAGGACAGAGGTGATCTCAGCTTATGAATCACTTCAAACTAACACAGAGCAATTGATAAATACTCTTTTGGATGATGATGATGATTTTAATTTACAAAAGTCTGTGGTTATAGTTTTACAGAGTATTTCTGTAGTTTGAGGGGAATGATTTGTCAAACTGTACCATGACCAGTTAATCAATTTGATATGGTTTCCATTCAGGAAATACATTGTTACCTTGCTGTGCTGAAAAATTATCTGTTTGAATATTTCTGGCAACATTGGCCTGTTATTTCATGGTTTTTTCATCTTTTTTCCTTGGCAGCATGTTGCCACTTTCTTGGTTTCCTGACCTTAGTAATTTTCAGAGGTACCTATGAATGTGCTTGTGAGGGTTTCTGATGCTTTTTGAAATGTCTGAGAGTATTTTGAGGGTAACAATTTTCACTGTAGGGGTATTGCAGTCTCTTCCCTTCCTGCTCTTGCGAAGCTGGGCTGATCCTGCCCAGGCACACACTGACTCGTCCCCCTGAGCAGGAGAGACCTGACTGCTCCGATGGCTGCCTGTTCCTGTGATCTCTGACAAATGTAAAATCCAAATATAAGTGGCTGAAGCGCGACGGTGCTTAGTCAAAAATTGTCAAAAATTGCTTAGCTGCCTGATGAACAGGGCAGGGGGTAAAAGCTATGGGTAGTCCCAAAGTGATACCGATGAAATAAAAAGCACAGAAGCTATTTCAAATACATTTATGTTCTTTACTAAAAGTTTTGTGTAAAGATCAGTGTACTAAAAATCAAAGCAAAAGAGATGACTACAGAAATACAATATTGTTATCACATAGCAAGAAACAGCATGTCCAAACAATTTTCTTTGATATTAATCATGTAATAAATGAAAGGCCAGTGTTAAGCCTGTTTTAGGACTGGCATTAAATTATGTGAGAGTTTAGGATAAAATCTGATAGGAGGATATGGATTTCTTAAGAGGAGCAACAGGAGACACTGTCAACTTTGCTGAGATTTATCCAGGACCTTAAATATTCTCCAATAAATGAAAAAAACGTTCTTATTGCAACATTACAAGAAATTTCGACACTGTTCCAGTAGTAGCAGTGGAAGCTGTTAGAGCAGCTTTAGAGCTATAAACTTTTGCCAGTATTGTCTGTTTGCAGAGGTATACGGGTTGGATTATAAACTTTTGTCCCCGCAATAGTGTTGGATATTACCTAGTTAAAAAGATTAACAAAAGTAGAAAATTCTAAGCCAGTCTTGCAAGTGATTGTGGTAAGGTATCACTGAAGGCAGCATACTCTACTTTTAATTCACAGTTTGTGTTTTACAGATACTTGTTTATAATGAATGACATAAACTATGCACTTAGTGGTAACTTAGAAAAATGCTACAGTATGGAAGTGTGTGTTTTGGTTAGCTTCCATATCCATGAGAGAGAGAGACACTGGAATTATTTTGATGGACGAGTCTCTGGTGAACTCTGTGTAGTGTGATAACTAGATAACTTGACATTACAAAGCGGTATACCACAAGAGGGAGTAGACAGCTATTTATAAGTAATGCTGCTACATACAATCCAGATGGGTAACTGTTATCAAATGAAGACTTTGATTAGTTTTCTATAATCTTAGCAATGCATTTCTGTTACGAGGTAAAATACAAATCTCCCATTTTCATCAGAAGCATAATTTAAAATTAGCTTGTTTTGTAAACCACAGACAGAAAGTTAGTGGAAGGTTGTGAAATCCCTGCCAGGTTAAAAGCTGAGCAGGTGGAAAGGATTTCCCAAAATACACATAAACTGTAAGCATCTGTAACAGAGTAGAGGCTCACCTGCCAGGTGTGAAAACCTTCTGTGCTTGTCCCCAGAGGAACTGCCAAGTTTGCCATGTTACAGGTAAAAGAGTGACTCACTTTCAGGAAAAAAAAAAGAAATTAAATTCTAATATTTATTAGATTTCCACCTCCCTGACAGCAGCCTGAAGTAAGCAGGGTCTGGTCCCAGTGCTTTACCCTGTTCTAGGCAGGTCTCCAAGAGCTGCAGGAAGACACAGCTATGAAAGCGTGTCCTGTGTCCTGTTCTGCATGAATAAACCTCTGTGCTCTCCCTCGCTTCTTATTTTCCTGCCAGTAAAACTGAGTGGTACACTGCTGTGTTCGTTTTAATTTCTGACCTCTAATAGATGATGGAGAGTTTTGCTTCTCTTACTGCAGGATACTTTGCATCCCACAGAACTGTTTACACTAGTACTTTAAAGAGGAATAATTCTGTCTGTTAAAAACACAAATGGAAAATACAGCCTTTGTACTGGTGATGCCTGCCAGCAGTTTTGCAATGAATTTTTGTTGTTTTGGTTGTAGTGTACTGAGAATATTGGAAATCTTGCTGAATTGCAAAAGAATTCTCTTATTTTACCAAAATACGTATTTACTCTCATCTATTTAGCAAAAAATGCATACTTACCTTATCTCATCATGTGCATATGACTCAGTAATGGTATAATTTATACAGCAGTAAGAACCATATAATTACTTCCCATCTAAGTATTAATTATAATTGTGTCAATCTTTGGAGTGTTGAATGATGATTACAGTTGAAAATTATTTAGTATTTACAGAATATCTAAGTGCAATTTTAATAATTTGGATGATGCTTCCTTTTAAACACAACTATATTTACTATACTGATTTTTACATATCCTTCCGTGGGGGTAGTAAACTGAAGTCCATTTTATCAATGTACATTTTTTTTTTTTTTCAGTGAAAATACCTCTAAGAGATACAGTGGTGATGAGCCTCTGATAACTCTGCTAACTAGTACTGGTTGAAGATGTAGTTTAGTCCTTGTGTGGAGATAGGCTGCTTGTGTACCATGCCAGATTAAACTCTCACATCTGCCATTTACCCCTGCTGTTCTGCTGTGCACCTCCAACTTGTATGTATTTATTATAGGAATGTGTGAGAAGCCCAGGTCTAGGAACAAAGGCTAGATTTGTGGGTAGCAAAATTTCAGTGCAAAGGATCATGACTAATGAAAGAGGTTTCTTTCTGCACAGAGTGAGGTTCTCCGTTACTGTGCATGCCAAGTCCAGCATCTATTATTTACATCACACTAATGCAATTACTAGAGATCAAGGTCCTTTGTAACACTACTGGCTCTGTACTGAAGAAAGAGACTGGTTAGTGCCCGAAAATGTGGTCATGCACAGGAATTGGCATGGAGCAACTTCTGGGATCCCAGATACTGCCCATGAAGGGCATGTCGCTCCCAGCCTGCACACAACTGTGGTACAGCTTCCATCCGTAAAGCCAATTGGTGTTTGGGGACCAAATGTCACCTCTTCATTCCTTGCCACTGCTTTCTTTTGAGGAAGACTTACAGCAGGCTTTGCAGTGCTCTGGAAAGCCTGGTACTGGCCAGGCTTTCCAAAGGAACAAGGTGACTATGAAAATATTATCTTTTTTCTTCCTTGTATATGGTACTGATAGTCATGTTTTGCAGGCAGCATTCTGTCTCTGTCTTCCGAAATACATATTTAGACAAAGAATTATTTAAAAATGCATTGTTGCCAAGACACTGAATGAAAGTGACTAGTGACACCTACAAAGACAACAAAATGCTCTTCTATTTCTTTCTGCTCTAAAACATGCAAAGTATCATAAAAGAACAAGTAGGCTTGACTGGGTGTATCTACATTAAGAGTGGCTGACTGTGATTTGTTTTGAAATGCTTCAAAAAGGTCAGATGCACTGCTTGTCACTGCTCTTTTATGCTGTGTGATGTTGTGGAACACTTTGAAGCACAAAGAGGGAAGTTTAGGTAAACTTTCAAAATTCACTGTAAAAAATAAAATCCCATTGCATCCCTGTTTAAAGATATAAAATAGGTAAAACTTTTAGAGGTTTTATTCTTCCATTTAAATGTCTTTGTCAGTCTGAGTTCTTCAGAAGAATTGAAGGAAAGAGCCACTTTTATTCACATGATTTGGTTCAGAAGGGTCTGATAGTCAGTGGAAGAATTTTTCAGTACTTCCATTGGCACAAGTGGGATGGGGATATTCTGTTCACACACCACTGTCTCGTACAGGGGAGCAGCCTCCAGAGCAAGGGATGACAAAGAGATGGATGAAATGGGCTGCTGCAAGTCCTGCAGCGTGACTGCATAATTTGCAGCCTGTCCTGTAGTCCCAGATGCTGCTTCCTCTTCCAGGCTAATGTTTATAGATACTTCATTTCTTTGATAAGGGTCCGTAAGAGAATATGGGGGGGGATCATCTGTGGGAATGTATATTTGTGTTGCTCCTGGCCCCACGCATTCATCGTAGCTGAAAGAACAAGAGAGTTTTTCATTAGATTCCTGTGAAAAATGCCACAGTACATTATTTCCAGCATAACAAGGGCAGGTAAAGTGAGAAGAAAAGGATCCTCTGGTATTTTGTTCCTCAGCGCACATCCTTGCTTACCCTGCCATGCGAGATGCTCAAGAGGATAATACTTAAAAGCACATCTCCAAATACCTAAAGATAATCTCAGCGGTGTCAGTGACAGTCCAGACCCCATCCTCATGATGTAAGAAATTAAGACCTGTGAAAGTAAGACCTGTGGCAGCTCTGTTCAGCTGAGGTGCCTGGGGATAAGCTCAGCTCCTGGTAGGCAGGAGCAGGAGGACCAACTCTGCTGGTCACACAAAGCTGTGTGTGCTGCACCCATTGCCATAGGTGTTACACAGCGAGGCTTTGTTCCTGTTACCAACTGCTGGTGAGCAGTTAAAAAGGAAGTGGTGTTGCCATTTTACAGCTATGAAATAAGGTCTAGAGAGCTTTAGATGGAGTCTGGAGTATCACATCCAGTGCTTTCCTCCTGACTCACAGGTCTCTGGTACTCAGCCAGCAGTTGTCTGGGTTGCAGATCTGTGCTGGCAGAGGCCACAGGATTTCTTGCTGAGGTGCAGAGCTGTGATGAATGATGTTGACAGATTCACCCTGGTCATTCTGAGACCGGGCAGGCTCCCCATCACGTTACTCTCAAAAAGAAAGAATGCAAGACAGACCAGTTTGTGGGATTTCCATGAGGAGCCAGCTTGGGCCTATCCAGGTTTTGTGGTTCTGTCTGTGCCACCAAGCTAGAGCCAGCAGAAACTGGTACCTCCTTGCTCCTCTGCTGGTTCAGTGCCTGCTGTCCCGGTGTGACTGCAGACAGGCACCTGAGATCAGACTGCACACCCTGGGGAGGTCCATGAGGGGTAAATAATGAGCCTGGATAGACCAGCGTGTCTTTGTGCTGTGTTTTTCCATGTTGTGAGTTGGATGTGAGCGGGCTCCATGTGTTTGGCACTGCCTGGCCCTCTGGGCTTGAAGGGCTCTGCAGAGATTGTGCTGTGGCCCAAGGAACCCGGCAGTGTTTTGGCAGCCTGGGCGCTGGACCACAGCCGGGGAATCTGCTCTGTTATCTGGGTGGGCCGCTGTCATCACTTGTTTGTCTATAAACTAAAGCTGACTCCACTTTGGCTAGCAAAGCAGCCCAGGTCTAGTGGTCTGAAGGAAGGTCCTGTTTTCCTGGCTCACTGGCTACAGGCGAAAGTGAGGAGTCGTCGTAACATCATGGTCTTAAATGTCAGACCTGCTTTGTTTGTGGCTGCCTGTTTAACTGTTTTGGGATCATTTTAAATCCAGTCCTGAAGGAGGGAAAGCTTCCTGTAAAAATCTTTGCCTACTCAGTTAACCTGAAAAGCAATTGTGCTGGAGCCAGACAAATTAAGAACCCATTTCCTCAACCACACCAACTGCAGAGCTATTAAGATCTGGGATATTTCCTGAAACTCAGGATATTTAGCATATGTCTTCCCAGTAGACTGCAGGCAGTCATTCTGTCCCCTGTAATTGCGTTACTGCCAGGCTAAACCCAAGCTAATAAACCCTACTTGTAGATTATAAGTGGCTTGCAGCAGGGCAGCTTGCTTTGGTTAGAGTGAGCTCAAATCTACTGCAATCGACCATAGAGCCCTGCCTTAGGAAAATCCTTGGTCCTGCTGCTCTGTTCATACCGTTCCCTCAAAGCGCTCCTGTTGATTTTGATGGTACTGTTCCCAGTCTGGGTGATGCAAGTGGTTTTTGGGGAAGGGAAAGGTAAGAAAGTGCAATCTTAGTGCTAGGTTATTAAATAACTTAAATATCTACAGGCATTTTTTATTTTTACCTCCCTCTCATTTTTATATTCATGAGGGCAATGGTTTGAAACTCAGACTAGAAAATTTCTGTTTCCTCATCAAAAAGAATGGTTTGTAAAACCACAACTCCATTCTGAAGATCCTGGTTAGGACTGCTGGATACTTCAGAAACAAGTCCCAGCGTGTAGGACGTTGAGTTGGTTTTGTATAGCACGTGGAAAAGATTTCAGCCCAGCCTCTAAGCCTACTGAAGCTTTCAAGCATATCTGATGTTCTTTGACAAGATCTTAGACCTCAGTCAGAGATTGAGGGCCTGATGTCCTCAACTCTTTATGAACTTGGTGAGAGTAAAGGAAGAGCCGCTCTTTGCTGGTTTACTTATGAGCTGCACCTTTATTTAATTTACATTTTGTTGACCCAAAGCCCAGTGAATTTATTTAAAATCCTTTCACAGATTTTGACTGACTTAATCAGGCTAATGAAGAGCACCTACTGGGTCCTGTTACCATAGTAAAAGAGTTTCAGTTTTGAAAAGCCCACAGTAATGTGAGTTTCAAGGTGGAAAATTTTTAATCCTTTTGCTGAGGCACAAAAGGGAAGAAGCTTCTCGGAGCTGAGCCCAGCACTAGGGAAATCTGCCACTGACCTAAAGGAGAAATGGGCACAGTATGGACCTTCTGCTTACTGTTGTTACCTGATCAGCTGCATTTCTTTCCCTTTGAATTAATTTAATATCTTTCATGGACTGTAGCTTAGCTCTGTAGAACTAAAATGCTCAGTGGGATAAATAGCAAAATGATTGTTTGTGAAGGAGACTTTTAAACATCAAGACAAATGGGCAGCAAATTATGATATTCAATACCTGGCATTTTAGTGTTTAATTCCAAATATTGATATATTACTGTTAAGGCACTTTTTCTTCCTACATTTGATGGATAAAAATGAATTCCCTCTTTTTCTCCAAACTCCAATGCAAGTAATGTTCCTTCCCCCCCTCATTCTTGGCAATTAAGTTCACAGTTTAAAAATTGAACAGGGTAGTAAGGAACACATGCCAGATTTTCAATTAAGTAACTTTTTGGCACCTTCTCACAGCTGAACCTACAGGTTGTTGTGGCCAAGGAGACAACTACAAATCATTCAAATAGCTTTTTTTTTTTAGAAAAAAAAAACAACAACTTGTGTTTCATTAACGATTTATGATCTTGATAGTCAGTTTCTCATATTCACTTCTAAGTGTGGTATCTTCGCTTGTAATGCTGATGTTGCAAACAGCTATTGCTATGATGCTAGTAGTGGAGGCTGCTGATAAGGTTCCTGTCATTTTCTGTTGAAGGTAGAAAGGAGATGAATTAAGGTCATACAAGCAACTTTAACTTTGTATTTTTTTTCCCTAGCTTCTGAGTGTTTTGTAGTTGTTTCTTCTTGGGTCGGTTTGTTTTGTTTCTCCCTCTGTTTAACAGCCTCAGTAATTTGGTTGTGCTTTTGGAGTGCTGTTATACCGTTATACAGACATCCCAGTAGTATAGCTAATGAAACATGAATTTTATTTTGCAGACAGGAAAGCACAGTCTGTCTACCTGAGTTGGAAGCTCACAGCATAGTCAGATGGGCATCAGTGCAACACAAGGGAAGTAGAAGTGTAAGAGATGGGGGAAGTAGGGTAGATCTTACACCACAGCTCACAGACAAAACTTCCTAGCCATATCATAAAAGTGCAACCTCAGTAACTGCTAAGGGAATGTCACCTACATATATATGTGTGTGTGTATATATATGTTTTTCAACTGAAAATGCAAGAGCATGGAGCTTGCATAACTTAAAGGGAAAACTAAAAATACTTGCTCGTCTCTTGTAAAAAATACAGTGATAGTTATGTTTTATCTGACAGATTCAGTTCTGAAGTTTTTGTACATGTAAAAAGTAGCTGATGCTTGAAGTTCAGTACAGCAGTCATGGGAAAATCCTTCTAGACAAGAAAGGAAATGCTTTTGAAAAGTGTTATGTTACCATAACTTAATAATGGACCACAGGAACTCATTATACTGCATCTCATGAATATCATGCGTCTTTTATTCAGCCCTGAAAAAAATTCTTGATTACAGCACTTGCGATGAATTCACTGTAATTCATAATTTAAAAAAAAAAAAATTATCTTAAGGTTCAGTATATCATACAGGCAGTCCTGAGAAGGAAGGGATTACTGACTGTTGTCCATGCTTTTTTTTGGCCTTGTTTCTGTCAAAATAACTCCACTGTCATTGTAGACTATGCTGTTGCGTTTTTAAGGAATAATTATACTAGGAAAGACAAGGAGGGCTGATGTCTGTTAACATCATCTTACTGCATGTAAATGTGATCTGCAAAGAGAAGATTGTTGCTTAAAAAATACAGCAACTCTTCAAGCTGACCTTGTTGACTCAGATTGTTGTGCGGGGGGGTAAATAACTTCATGAATTTGTCAGGTCTCATTGCAATAAGTATTAGGATAGTTTTGTTGCTAAGGAAACCCAAAAGAGCTTATTTAATTAGCTGTCATTCATAAATTATGAACTCTCTGGGGAAAGATGAAGGTTCTACTTACAGAATTTTTTTTAAGACGCAAACAATAGCGAGTGGAAAAAAAGGCAAATCTGGGGAACAAAGAATTATTCTTTGTGAAATAGAGGTCTCTTTATTTACTTTGTTCATTTGTTATATGTTAGGCCTCTACTAAAATTGCTTCTGTTGTATTGTTTTCATTTTGCTGATGACCTACTGTCTTCTTTCAAGAATGGTAAACAGAATCTCTAAATCCGGAAACTACGTGTGCTGATGGGTTTAAGCTGTGATGAAAACAACACAAAGGATGTTTGTATAATGTTGCTACCTAATAAAGAAAAGCTGATATTAGAACAAATATACTGTAACTGTCTGAAAGGAGGATCAAAGGCAAAAAAAGATATTTGACAATGCACGTAGTTCAACTGATGATGATGTCTCTGTGCATCCTGCTAACAGCTGGGTTTATAGGACAGGAGCTTGGAAATCTCTGTGCTTTCTTTGAGGTGTTTTTTTCTTAAATTACATATGTTCTTTGCTGATGTGCAACTACTATGAGGAAATGTATAATGCAAGAGTAAGCAAATGTAGTTAAGCGGCATTTCCTCCTATGCCATTTCAGTCCTCCTTGTTACTGTCTTCATATAAAATTAAAATCCATCTGTCTCTGGGCCTGGGCAATATTATGTGAGAATGTTTTCCTATGACCAATCCCAAATTACAGAGAGTTGGGGGGGTAAGTATCAAACATGGAACAACCACAGATAACGGCCCCCAGCGCCAGCCAAGCCAGAGCCCTGAAGCAACCATCCAATGCTGCGTAAAAATCACTGGAGTGTTTTGTGGGGATGTTTTGTCAAATATGTTCAAAATGCGGCTATTGAAACAAGGGGGAGACTCCTCCTAAGGGACTCTGGAGTAACCTCTCTCTTTGTATTAGCTGTAGAGTGGTGCTGATCTCTGAACTTATTTGACTTTTTAGCTCCCAGAGGTGTGGTAAATGCTCCTCCCAGGTGCCTGCCTGATCTTGGAGTAGGCAACCATGAACAAGTAACACTGTTATTTTCTATTGTAATGTTTTGAAATAGTAAAAAAAATGTAATCCAAGGTATTGTTCAAGAAGACATCTAAAGTTTAAGTAATGTAACCCTCAAAGTGACAGGAAACCTGGAATTAATTTTTTTTTTTCTGTTCATAGTTATTTCTGGAATTTCCCATTCCCTGCAACTACAATAGGGCTATTTGTGTTAATAAGCACTAAAACTCTGGATCTTTATTCTACGCTATGTGTCAAGATAATCCTGAGGAAGTTGTGACTGGTGAATAAATATTCCAGATGAAAAATGAATTTAAATGTAAACAGTGTTTTCATCAGAACACATACCAGATAGCATTTGAAACTGATATAATACAGTTTCAATATAATTGTGCAGCTTTAAAAAAGTCAATAAAACAGGTCATTCTATGATGAAGACTTTATATGATATATTTCAGCCTGGCATTATTTTTATATATAACAAGAATCACTTGATCATAAGCAGTGTCTAGTCTCTTCACTTCTGTAACTGTTATAGGTAAGTGACAGTGAAGCTATGGGCACTAGTTGAGTTATAAAAAAAGCCCCCAACATGTTCTAACGTGAATACTAGGATAATGGGTGACTAACAGTTTTTTATCATAGTGCGCCCTCCATGACACGTTTCAGTGTGAAATACAGAGAGGACTTTTGTGGCTTCCATTAAAACCATTCCTGAAGCTAAATCCTTCCTCCTTGCTCCAGAGTCATTCCTCAGTGATGTTCTGGATTAGACAGCCGTGAGTCACAGATGAAAAAGGTGATAACCTTGGTTGCCTAAAGCTCTGTACATACCATTAATATCCAATCACTAAGGAGAGAAAAAGCACTTAGTCAAGCAGAGTGAAATCCATTTCCTCTGGCCAAAAAGTGAAAATTTGATAAAATTCCTTTCATGCAGGGAACCTTAAGTGTCCTCATTAGGATTTTAGAGGCTCTCACAAAGAAAATGCAATTGTTGTTTATTTATCTGATCCTTGATTGGTACTGTACTTCAAGCCATTTAAAATATGTAAGCTCAAATTATTTTTAAACAGCTTTCTTATTTCTTATAAAAAGATAATTAGGGAAGCTCACTATAAATGTGTGTGTTACAATGAACTCTGGGTGCATTGAACATGAGCAGAAGCTCATGATTTCTATCTATAAAGGTATTATTCACAGTATCAGCAGCATGTTTGGGATATGTAAAATGACACCTATAGCCATCTTGATCAAACTCTGGAAGATTTTTTTGATTAAAGGTATGCTGCTTGCCATATCATTCCGAATAATACTCTTTGATTCTTAAAAGTTTAAAGATACTAAAAACATTCATCACAGTGAATATTGAACAAATGGGCAAACACTGGATTTACAGGCTTTCCAGTATTTCTTTCTAAGTCATATTTACTACGATGATAGTTAAGCTGTGGCAGGGAGACTATTCTTATAATTTGTCCTGGTTGAATTTGTTTGGGTTTCCTAATTTGGGGGTGAAGAATTCTGTGTTTTAGAATTGTTGCTGGATCACCTGGATCATCGTTCTCGGTAGACCAAATTTCTTAGAAATAAATACTGCCATCTCTCATAACACAGACTATGAAACATTAACTTTTAGTGCTGCTGTATCTGTAGATGTTAGAAATAGGCTCTAAAATACAAAACACTAATATCGTGAAACTGCTTAGTTCATACCCGCTGCATTTTTAATTTTTTTTGTCTTTCCCTTCTACACCTCGTGTAAAATCAATCTGACAGCTGCTAATGCAGATCTGAGATTCATTAGAAACTCATTAATTATCCTAAAGGGATGTTTATGGATAGAAGCACTGTATGTTTTGGGCTGTCAAGACAAATTGACCAAATGACTTCTCTGTAGCTACCCCGCAACTATGCAAGGCTAATGACAAAAGTCAGTGCATGGTATTCCTCCAAATCTAACGTAAAATCTAATGTATGAAAACACTTCGTGGAAGTGTCTGTGGTGATAATCAGACTGAGCCTCAAATGAAATTTGTGATTTAGATATCAAAGCAATTAAATTATTAACCTCCCAAGGCATTTTTCATAAATCAATTTCCCCATTAAAGTTATTATATAAATACTATTTTGTATTGGACTTTCAACTGGAGAGTTGCGAGTGGGCAGACCTGACCAATTAGCTCTCAGGCACAGGAATGGGTGCTCTGAACTCTGTGTTTCATTAGCCTTCCCCTGAAACTCCTTTTCCACTCATTTCATGGTTTAAAGCCCAACTGTAAAACCTAATGAGAACATTCTAGACTGATTATAATCCCCTCCTTGGCCAAACAGAGGTATCGTGCTTTCTACTGAAATCGTCTCAGAAAGTATGGTTTTAGCAAAGATGGTATATTGGGGAACAGTCAGCCCCGCAGCCCCTGGTGTTCAGGGATGCCATGTGGCTGCCTCTTCCAGGCTCTGTTAGAACAATGTGGCTAAATGAAGCCTTGGTGTATGCTCACGGCAGCAGGGCACTAGTTTTCACTCACTGCAATTCAAGTATCTGTTGAGAATTACTTGCCAGCACAGTTGGGTTCCTCGGTGCTCTTCATTTCTGTTCTGTTCATGCTACAGTTGCATTATTAGCTTTTGGACATGCTAGTTTAGCTTTAAATTACATCTTGCACTGCAGGAATTAGAAGGAGGAACTGTATTAATTTAGCTAGTGCTACATTTCAGTAAACCTACTTCCTAAAACATTATCATACATAACAAGATTGATCCCAGTGGGTTAATGTTTGAAATGCACAAGGTCAACTATATCTTGTTTATGCTTCTAGGCTGTGTCTGACAGTCAGTTTTCCTGCTGTTAGCACCCATCAGTCCAAATAATCTCTATACTCTACTAATTAGAAAAAAATACACTTTAGTGTTATGCTGTGGAGGAGAGTGTAAAAGTAGCTATACAGATGTTTTTCAGGCTCTTACATAATGCAGTGTATTCATACAATGCTTCTCACCCAATGTGTTTCGGAACAGAAAGTTACAATGAACTATGCAATGTATTAATAGTAAGTTTAAATGTCTCTCTGTGTAGCTTTGCTTTCAACCATCTGCTAAGCTCTACTTTTCCTGAAGTTTTCTCCAAGTTGTGTTGCTAAGATGTAAAAATTAATAAAATTTTGATGATTTGCCAAAGCTACTCTTTCTAAAATATTTAACTATGGTAGCAGTAAGAAAACAGCAAAGCCATTGACAGTAATTTTTTACTTTTGACCTGGGATGCAGAAATGCAATTAATGGCATAAGCAGCGCTTCGTTGTTTTTGCAGAGTCAGATCTTGGGTACTCAGCCCAGAAGGGAAGCTTTATGTCTCTCTGATCCTTGTACTGATGTCCCAGAACAGTTTCTTAGAAGAAGGTAGGACATAAGACAGTTAACATTTCCCAGGCTTATTACAGCAGTAGCTGGAGAATTTATGGGAAAGCCTAGATTATCTAGCAGGATGCTATCCTGCATCATTCCTCTATCTCCTTCCAAACAGGGAACTCCACAGAGGTGGAAAATCCTTCTCTGGGCCTGTTTCAAACTGGAAATGGAAGCAGCCTTTGGTATAATCTTAGGTCTGCTAAAGAAGTATGTTCTCGGAGCTTGTTCACAGGAGTCTGAGTGTGTTCTCTGAAATCTGGCCAAATGCCTGCTCAAGTCGTTGTTTGGGTGTCAGCTGGCTGGCTTTTATTAGTAAAGACTCGTGGGTGTGGGTCCAAAAACCAGTCTACATTTTAAAGTGGATTTATATGAAGTTCTACAAATTTATATGCCAGGCTCAGAATAATTTTTCACATGTGAGCTTTCTGCTAAAATATTTACACCACCTCTAAAAGCCCATTTATTATATGGTATGACTTTGTAATACATAAAGGGTTGCTTGTAAAATGTGCATAGAATAGAAAAAGCAAAGATCTATATATTGCATGTTAATACTACTGACTTGCTCTAAACTGCGTATGTATACAAGCAGTCAGAAAAGGGCTGGCCTTACAAATATACCAGTTTAACTCAGAACAGAGTCTGCTTAAAATGAAGGAAAAAAAAAAAAGAGGTGGAGAGGGGCATGGCTGCTCAGCCATTATTTGCTGTCTGAAAGATACACCACTACAAAAAGTCTGAAGCGATGTTCTGTTTATAATGATTTCTGTTGGGTCGTTGGAGGAACTGGATTCCTTCATTTATTAACCTCAAGGGGTATGAGGTACAGACAGCCTAAAGCGTGACTTTAGTCACTTGTGATGGCTCTTGTATCGTTGTGAGTGCAGGCACACAAGTGTGGAAGGAGCTGATATATAACTTCTGGAATGAGTGTCTTTGGAAAGATCCTCTTCTGGCGATGTTACCTCCCCAGGCAATTAGAACTGCCTGATACCTGAGGGATGCTCTTCTCCAAAGGTGCTACCCAACCCAGGCAACTGTGGCTCTCCAGAGCAGGTTTGGGTTAAACAGCTAAAATGGTAGTTGTCCTCGTTCACAGATTGCTGATAGAAAATGATGAACAATCCCAAACAGTTTTTTCCCTAGCCTAAATTAGGAGGTTAAGTACAATTACTAAGTATGGTAGAATGATATGGTTTCTTCAGGTCTGCTTTCTGATAGAATACTGGGGTTAAGAAGGCTCGGAAGTGAGACTTGCTGAAAAGTACAGTATGGTTTAAAGGTTTCTTGCACTTCTCCTCCCCTCTCCTTTTGTTTTTTCTCTTTACTCTGATCTGAATGGTCTCAAGGGCAGTAATTAATGTAACCTGAAAGTTCTTGGGCGAAAAAAACCCCATATTTTTCTCCTGGAAGTGAAACTTCAACTGGTATAATGATATCTTTCAAAGACGGATGTTTATAGGTAATTTTACTTGTGTGTTTCATTAGTAAGCAATCAATATGATAAATTTTAATGTAAGTATTAGTAATTGGCTGTACATGTGTCTTTATTTAGTAAAGATATATTCTGCTAAGGAAGGATTGAACTTAAATTAAACAAAGTCTGTTTGTATTTACAGCGTGTGACCTGTATTTTTGTAGTGGGTATAGGTCGAGCAGTTCTATTGTCTTCATTGCAAGTGCAGGACGATACAGGCTGTACAGTGTAGGCTATAATGGGCTATATATAATGGAGTATAACACTCAGAATCTTAGAGAAGCGCTTACCGTGGAGGTGAGTCGGGATACATGACGTTGACCTGAGAAAGCGTATCCAGATAGGAACCAAAATCAAAACCTGGGGGAAACTCCTCCATGCAGGTGGATCTCAGCTCTCCAAAAGAGCCACCGTAAGAGAAGCCATCTGGAGCTGGAAAACAAGCAATTAATAGTTGCTGCTCTCTTTCTCCGTGGTGGATTCTCTGAGACAGTGTCACTGTTTATAAATCAGGAAATAAAACCTATCTGAAGCAGAGGAATTACTGGTATTCTGGAACCATCAGGTTTCACAAGACTTTAAGAGCAAGTTAGCATCATTTATAGATGAACTGTGGTGTTTCAGACTATGGCACAGGGACTATGTTTAGTGCTGCCCTGCAAGATGCAAGTGTCTAAAGCTTTTTTTTGTGCCTCAAAAGCTGAAAAGGAGTGTCAGTACTGCTGCACACAGCTTCAAAGGTTAGCAGGATTGCTGAAGTTCTCAGGAGTCCCGTAGATTGAAACCTTGCCAATTCTGTGAAGGTTTTTTAAAAGGAGGCTTGGTGTTTGATTGTAGGTATGTCTCTGGAGAAAATGCTGTTCTCAATAAAAACATTCACAAAAAGGGAAAAAACTGGAAAATAGTAGAGAAAATAATCCTGCTTCAGGGCTTTCTTAATGCTTTCAGGTAAGAGCCTCATAGCTCCAGAAATACCAAGAAGCTGTTTTCTGTCTCTGAGGATAATTGGTTAATGCTCAGTATTCTGGGCTAAATTTCCATAGGAATGGAAATTGTGGAAATGCAGAAATCTCAACTCCCCTGCCCCCCAGCAATGGTCTTTTTTTTTTCCTTTTTTTTTTTAAAAAAAGTGTCTCTTTTTCACTAGATACATTAAAATAGCACCTGGAGAGAAGGCCCAACTTCTAAAGTGACATTAAAGTAGTGTCTCCCTCAATAGAGGGTAAAAGGCAGGACTTACTTGAACTGCCTGTTCCTCCTTCTGGCAGTTTTCACCTCTGCCAATTTATTCTCGAGGAATTTACCAGGACTAATCCTGTCTGTTACGTGCTGTGCTTTGCTTTGGCTGGAGAAGTGAAGGAAGCCAACTTCACAGTGACTCCTCCTGCTCCCCTGCTGGCCTCTGGAATCCTGCTGGGATACTGGGCTGGCCAATGACTGCTAATGTAAAATTCTCACTTGGGTACACTAGCACAACTTCATTTAATATTATTCTTTTGCATTTCTCTGGAAATATCACCATGCTTTTCTTTTTCCATTTCTCTAGCATTATTCTCTAGCTTGTTGTTTCTAACAAGCAGTTTGAAAATTGTCCTGAATGTTTTTGCCTGGCTTCAGGGTTTTTTAAGGAGCTGAAATGAACATAGCAGTAGATTTAAGTGTAGTCATTGAATCATAACGGTCAGTATTTTATCATGCAAAAATATTGCTGTTCATGGGTAAAACAGTAACTGCAATATGGGTTTAACTATTTAATCCCAAATTTAGCTGCTGAAAAGTAGAAAAAAGAGATGTTACAATAATAGTAGACGTTAGTTATTTTGGATTTTTTTCCCCCTTTTCCCCTCTAAATGTTACAATTGGAGTTTGCCTTTCACTTGGAGTCTAAAGTGTATTCCCAAAACATAGATGTTATTCACTTGTCTGGATAAATGCTTCTGGAAAAACCAAAAAAAATTTTTTTTCCTGGCTCCAGGAGGACAAACATCCTAGGAAATGTGCTTCTTCCAGATGTGATTTGTTGCCCATAGCACCAGATCCTGATAAAATTAAGCATTATCTCACTATAACTAGCTCTCTTACCATAAACAGCATCTCTCCTCAGATGCGGGTGTCTCAGCCGTCCGTCCTTTCGCAGGCTGCCAACAATGATTGTAACGCAGGACAGAAACAGCACAAGTCCGATCACTACTCCAGCCACCAGAAGGGGTGACACAAGTAAACTGGTATCATTTCCATTTTCTCCATAGCTGGGGAATTCACTGGATGCGCTGCTCTGGTTGAAGTGAACTTCTGTACAGCAGAGAGAGAAAGAATGTGTCAGTTGTGTAAAGGGACACTTGCAAAGTCTGGTTGTATGGATGCCAAAACTAAGGGCGTTCAAAGCCCTGAGACAGATCCATTGTATGAATTCATGCTTTTATGGACAACCTATTTATTAGACTGATTTCTGGAGCTGTTAGTAACTGACTCTGGGGGAGTCACTGGGCACTCGCTTCCCTGTAATTGGGGAATATCCTGCTGGAGTCAATGAGGTCTGTTGCTTAATGGCAATTTTGATTGCTTATTCCTGGAAAGATTCTTTGTATCATGAACTGATTGATGCTGAAAGGATTTCAGTGCACAAGGAGGAATGTGAAAATGTACTTTACCTGAAAGTAAATAAACTTATTGGGGAGCCCAAAGGGCACAAGGAGGAATGTGAAAACGTACTTTACCTGAAAGTAAATAAACTTATTGGGGAGCCCAAAGGGCAATACATTATGTTTAAACAGTACACCAAGGATGGTGCCAAACCTGTGCTTTATTCTAGTTTTCCTAGTGTTGGAGCTGGCTCTGTGCCTTGTGGAGAGGTTGGGTTTGGTGCAGTCAGTCTCCTTTCATCCTCCCTCCTTCAGCCTGAGACAGTGTAAGGAAGGGGTCATGTGGGGCAGGCAGACCCTGCCTTAAATCTGTGTGAAAGGGTTGTGGTGCAGCAGGTACACAGGTACACCCTGCGCTCCCCCAGGCAAGCAGTTCTACACGGCAACGCTCCCACCCTTACTTCCACCCCACTTGGATTTCAAAATGCCCTCATGTTATATGTGGTAAAAACTGTAACTGCTTTGCTCTGTGAAAAAAAAAAAAATTATCTGTAGATAATTAATAAGGGAGAAAAACGGAAAATGCAGGATTATCGCAAACTAATAAAAGTCAGAATAACTCCAGTAATTTATTTGCAAGTCAAATATCCTTTTGAGACCAGCTAAAGAGACAGTACCAGAAGTTACACAGTTAAGTTTTGTCTATAGAATCAACTGGTGACAAATGATTATACGTGTGGATTAATTGCCCATAGATGTATTTATGGGGGATTGCACCGCTAATGGAGCGGAGGTAAACATTTGAAGTGTTGGGAAAAAGGATTCAGGATTTCAGCAGATAGAATCCCTGCTGAAGTAAAAGGCTCTATGTGTTTATTTGTGGACAAAAGTTTGGGCATGCAGTAAAGGTAGCCAGATTTGGGCCTAGGTCTTGAAAACAAGTTGCAATAAGCACCTGTTTCCTATCTTTAATCCACAGTTTATAAAAAACCCTGCAAAACACCTCCCAATTAAAAAGAAATCTCCCGTTAGCTGCTCAGATTACGTACTGAGTAAACCAGAATTTTATCGAAACAATACATTATTGGAGATACAAACATACTAAGACTAGCTTTCAAATATGGATATATTTTTATATCTGGCTATATGCCAGTTGAACAGATAAATAATTTGCTTCCTACAGAAACTAAGGCTAACAAAATTTTGCTCTTTTGACTGTTCTGTAAAGGGAATATGTGCTTTTGGAAGTGCAAGTGCTTTTTACGCGGATAGATATTAGCAGATAGTTTGGTGTGGGTTTTTTTTTTTTTTCAACGTCTTCCCTACTTTCTTCCTTTGGGATATCCCACTCCATCTCTTGCAGTTACAATAAACTGCTTCTTAAGAAGGTGATGGCTTCAAGCCAATGTATATTATCATTGGCCAACACTTGACACCGAAAGAACTGATTAGAAATTTTAAAAAGCTGGGGAATTAGCATGTAGTAGGGTTTTTGTTAATTTTTTAGAAGCACTGTTGGCTGACTTTCTGCTGTGGGAATTGCTCAGGTGACTAAGAACTACAGAACAGATGCTATGTTGATAGAAATTGAGTTTGAATTTTGGGGAGCAAAAGATGTTTACTTCTGGCAAAGGAGCATCTTTATAAATATTTCTCCTCTTATCCCAATACGTTGTCTTTTGATAAACTGTACATTTCTGTATATAAAAATGCTATGCTTTTTTCATTCAGAATAGAAATATCTGGAAATCTATGTAAAGCCCATAAACATCACAGCAATAGCAGAGTGGGTTTTTTCTTTTTTTTTTGAGGTAAGTTATATTTTTTTCTGTGAAACTGCAAATTGCAAAGAATACATGCATAAATATGAATACTTTATATCTAATCCTCTAAATATGAGTTTTATGGGATGCACAAACCATAACCTGGGAAACGTCCTCTCTGTAAATCAGTTTCATAAGAGTCATACAATAGTACAGGGAAAGGAATTTTCAGTTCCAGAGGCCCAGGAGCATATTTAATTCTCTCTCACTGCTTGCCTCTGCTGCCTACAGCCTGGGGCCACTCGGCTGTTGTCCCCCTGTTGTGTACGCTTTTCTGATTTGCACGCAGAAAATTAAAATGCCTCTTAAGCTACAAATGATATTCAATAATAACCCTATAGGGATTGCTTTAAACTTCTACCTCATTGTGACTGGTAAAAGGCATTGTATGGTGTATGTATTTGTAGATTAAAGAATGGTTGTTCTAGTTTAGCTCATGTATTTTACAGCTCAAACTTTCATCCACTTACTGCTCACGAGAGCTCATTAACCTGGGCTTGATGGTAGCTTATCTTCTGGGATGGTACTTGGCAGTGATTTGACAGTCGATTGAATGAATAAATTTTTGCTGTCAGTTGCTGCAACTATGACATTTAAACAGTTCTCAAAACAGATGATGTTTGTTATTATTTTTA
Source organism: Tringa solitaria (assembly GCA_026413425.1). Taxonomy (NCBI): domain Eukaryota; kingdom Metazoa; phylum Chordata; class Aves; order Charadriiformes; family Scolopacidae; genus Tringa; species Tringa solitaria. The sequence continues at coordinate 36,404,322 of JAOXJM010000063.1, forward strand.
AATTTGAGGTAACAAATGGTTAACTAGTCTTGCCTGACTATTGCTGCTGTGGGAGATATTCAGCATAATCCAAACCCATATGAATGCCATTAACCAGGCAGGACCCATAAATTTAGACTAAGTTTCTCTGCAGCTCATATTTCCTCTTTGATCTGCATAATATGTTGTAATCGTAATTAAAAATTTACACTGATTTAATAGTAAAAAAATCAAACCCTTATTCAGACATGAGACTGTGATAGGGACATTTCAGTTTTATCTGATGCACTGGGCTTGAAGTGAATTTGGAGTGTACTTACAGGTACAAAAGCCGCCTGTGACCTTGAGAAGCTCATCCAAGGCAGAAAGGGTGGCCTTTCCTCTGAGATCTCTAACTCTGCCTTTTTATCATGTCTGCCGGCTATCAGATAATGACTTTTCTCTTCTTGCATTGACATCCTTATTATAGAGCCAGAATGAATAAGATTGGATCACCAGCAGCCTGCAAATTGAGAATGTCAGAGGCAAAGAGAATGTGGCTGCGTAAGGGCTCAGAAAATAAATCTTTTCAGATGCTGTGGCTTTAGGGTATTATGTTGATGTCACAGCAGCATGTATAGGTGCTGTTTCAAATTAACAGGAAAAATCTTCCCATTTTCAGATCCATGGTCTTTTTTATCAGCATGATAAATACCACTGCAGTGAAACAAATCACTCTGGAAGTGTAACAGCCCACTTTGTGATGGACAATATATTTCTTCCCCTATTTTCTCATATACAAACAACTTTGAACTAACACAATTTTATAAGCGGGACCCAAACCTATTACTTTTATGAGAAACTCCGTATTAGGGATTGGAAATGAGAATGATGAGAATCCTGTTTTACCCATTAAAGTAAAGTTACCTTCATAAACTCAGATCCAGCTTAGGTTGATAGTGACTTGACTGGGGCAAAAACAGTAATTTTTTTTTTTATTGTGAGAAACTCTGGTATTTTTGGCACATAAGCTTCTCATAGAATTTGGAAAAAAATGTAGCAATATAATAATTATCACTTTTATGTAGCAATATAATAATTATCCTTGTTATTCTGAGAAGGAGAGGTTTGAAAACATGTAACGAGCAAATAATTCTTTATTTTACCTTGGCAGTCTGTCTGCTTCAACTGTGATCTAGATGTCTCCTGTCTAGGAGAATGCAGTGATGAAATTCCTGCTTGCTGTAACAGCAACAACTGGTGAGCAGCTGACTTGTGTTCTGTTCCCTGCTATGTGCATTTATGAATCTGTAAATCGGCTATCTACTTCTGATTGTTATTAAACTGGCTCAAATTTATGAGGCTTTTTAAATTATGAAGTTTTGTATTTTCCTTGTGTTGCACTGAACTATTCAATGGGCTCTATTAACCAGCATCTTTTAGTAATCATTAACCTGCTCACATGATTTAAAAGAGCTAATAAAGATGATATCTGCAACAAAACTCTGAGATTGAACTACTATCTGAGCTTCAGGAATCATATCCACCTTATATAGACCTCAAACGCTCCTTCTGAAGTGCTTGTGGCTATGGGCTGTTCCCTATTTAGGACTTCTCCTATTGAAATAATCCTGTTTCTTTTTCCATCTTCAATAACAGTAACCTACTAAAAAATATGTAGAGGAATGACTGACATTTATGTCTTAGAAAATAATGACAACTGCAATTGTGATCTAGCCAGTTATGTAAGGAACTGGGCGCTAAGATAGAAACCTGTTAGCAAATGTTGGAATCCAAAGATCCTTCTTCAAGAGTCACAGAGTATACAGAGCCTATAGTATGACTCACATTATCTGATCCTCTGTTCTCCCTTGTGGTGACAGTATATGAAACAAGAAATATCATGCTGTTTGGATTATTAAAATAATTGGTGTATTCATATTTACTGTGTCACTTGTTAATACTATCTTGTTAAGTCCTTCTGAGGATGAGATCACAGATTTTTCTAACAGCTGCTGCATAGTTTCTTAAAATACCAGGTTTTAGGGTTGGGCCAAGGAAGACAGGGTTGATGATAAAAACAGATGGCCTCATTGCTAACAATATACCTGAGCTTGCAAGCACTGAATGCTGGGGAAGGTGTGGGCAACTTTGTTGATTCAGAAAGTGCTAAGACTGTTCAGTGAGCTTTTTGGTTCTGGATGGAAAGTCACTTACTCATCTCCTGTGTTACTGGGAGATAAACCCTGGCTGTGAAGAAAGGTTAGAGATAGCCTAATAATGGGTATGTTTATTCCTCACGTTGCCCTTTGTCAATGTTTAATTACCCAAAAGCTCTGCTAAGAGAAACATATACATATTAACCTTAGAAAATTACTGTCACTGAGATAAAAAGTAATAAACAATGTATAATGCATTAATTTACAATATTTGTCAAGATGATTACTGACGGTATGAATTATGGTCCTATTTCCTCTGATTAATTTAGCAGAAGATTTCTTTTTTTACTGTCTCACTGGCTATGAGGTAGATATCACTGATGAAGCACAGGTGCCCTGTAATTTCTTTTGCACTCCTACTACTGTATCCGAACAATCTGCATCACCACCAGTTCCTGAATCATTACAGGAGGAATCAATAAAGCATCCAGTCAAATTATCTTGTGCTTTGGCTCAGTTATCCACTCATCTCTCAATTATTCCCAAACATGAAATTACACAGAAGCAGACACTTCACCGAGGTAGAGACCCAAAAGAGCAGGATGTCAGGAAGATGTACTGGGCAAATACTGTCTTTTTCAAAACTGTAGTCATACCAGTTTTACATGCACAGATTTAATGTACGTGCATAATGGTCATGGTATGAGATCAGATTAATTATTCATCCGTGCAAGCATCTATAAGTTAGGAACATAACTGTAATCATTATTTGCCTCATTCTATGGTAGGGATGTGGTGACGTTTGTGATGGATGGTCTTGGAATTAATGGAATATTTCACTAGTCTTATTTGCTCTATAAAGACTGTTTGTGGATTATTACTCATGATAATTTAATATGAATACATCAAACCCATAACCCCCCTGTTTGCCTCCTGCAAATGCGTATATACGTATATTATCACAAATAGTTGCTGTGCTATGATCCAAAATCAAGATTAATATGAAAACAGTTTGCCTAATGTCAACCTTAATATTAGCTTTCACTTATCATCCTTGAATAAAGAGCTCTTCTCATTCTTGTTGGCAATTTCTACTGGTAAAATTAGGCTTTTTTCACTGCAGCTTAGCAGACTGAAGCAAGGTTTTCAAGTTTCCAGAAAGGAGCAGGAGAGATGCTGACTTTAAGGCATGTTTTATTCCCATTTAGTGAATGCTGGTTTGCTTGTCTTTAATAACTGCAAAGGAGACAGAGGATGCAGGTTTCTCACCCCCTCTTTCCTCCTGACTTGGGTGAAACAACAGGTAAAGGGAGTGGACTAAGAGCAGAACTGTCCCTGTGTCACTGATTCTGCAGCAAAGTGTGGCAGGGCATTGCAGTTCCGCGTAGGGTGGGCTTTTGGTGGGTTGCAGAAGGAAAATTTGTGGACTGACTTTGCATCATGTCAGCCCCCTGCGTTGATAAAAGTGTCCTATGCAGGGGGGAGGATGGGATATTTGCTGGACTCTGCAGTGCAGTGGGCAGCTGCATAACTGGGAATCTACCACCTATATATCCAACATAGTGGTTTGGTTTTTTTCTATCCTGGTAGAAAAGATGATGTGTCTGGAACTTGGCATCCCAAGTCTATGCAGTTGCTCCCTTTTCAAAGGGAAGGTGTGGTATTAGTGCTATAGAGCAGGATTTACCCAACACTACATCCTGAGGATGGCAACATCTCCTTTGACACAAGTCAATTGCTCAAACACCAAACAATAAACTAAACGTGCACAATTTTAGCACATTGAGATTGTGACCCCTTTTTTTGGCTTGTTCAGTGATGAAATCTCATGCTGACCTCTATTAGTACAGTATGATCCAATTTTATTAGAAGAACACTTTATTGTGCACCTTTTGAACAGGCCAGCAGAGTTCAGATGGCCCTGCAGTGGCTTGAGGACAGATGGATGCACTGAGGCTGTGAACTGACACACCAATGTGTTTTGTAAGTCAACAGCCAAAAGGGCAATACCGTAACTCTGCTCTTCCTTCAACTGCCTTGTGATTTAAATTAAACCCACCCGACGCTACCTGCGGCATGTGATCTGTGTCTTATGCTCTGTGTTAAGTCAAGTTCTAATTCTGTGTATTTTTCCTGCACTTTCTATGACCTGTGGAAGAAGGATGAATTGCCAGCACACTGGTTCCTTAAACTAAGTAATTACTTCTAATGAATATTACATGGGTTATGTGAAGATAGAAAATAGGAGAAAAGAGACTTGCTATGGAAACATGGGGGTTTCATTGTTTTTTTCTTTTTTTCCTTGATGCTTTCATCTTTTGCAATGGGGATTACCGTGCTATTTATTCTTTATGGTGGAATTACGGCACTTATGCCTATTAGATTTTTCATATTTTGCTTAATATTCCTTAAAAACTGGGAAATGTACATAACAGTCCTGTACTGTCTTTGTGTACTTTGTTTTTATCCTGATGATGTTTCCTCTCTGCAGACAACAAAAAATAAGGTGTTGCATTATACATGCAACATAATGCATGTCTTGTGCGTGCTTTTTTTTCATCAGGTAAACTTTCTGTCCTTCTTGTTAAGCCATGTTCCATGAAGTATTTTCTGTAGTGCTTTGCCAAGCCTGGGCTGATGACTATCTGCAGTATAGTACTTGAGGCAAGAAAACTTTTGGACCCCAACAAAAGCTTGTGGACTGACCTCACTGTGTCTTACTGAAGTGATGAATCTGTCTTGTATTTTCATTGATTCACCTCTTTGTTTCTGTGACAATTATGTGCTTCTGCTGTACTATCTCGCATACCTTATTCCTAGTACTGAGGATCAGGATTCCAGCAGCAAAGTAGGTGTGAAAAAGAGCCAGCTGAGAAGCACAGGGCTGCGCGCTTTATTCTCTCGGTATTAAACTAGCTTCAAGAGAGAGAAATGCATCTCTGCACTGCTGACACTGCGCCAGCAGTTTCAGCCTGAGAGAAGGAGAAAGAACAATGATATTTGTAATCCCCTGCTAAATGCAAATAAGGTCTGTGTCTCTCCTGGAGATTGCTTCCCTGAGTCAGTGGAGTTCATTTACATTTTGGTGACATCTACAAGAATTTTGCCAACACAGCTTATTACTGCAAACATTGTGTCAGTTGTGACATTTCTCGTTCCTGGGAGAATCCCCAGTCTGGCTGGTTTTGTTCTCAGTGGCAGCCTTGCGGCTCCAGCAGCAGAGGCACAGAGAGCCCCCTCAGCCTTAACTGTTCCTGTCCCTTGTCTGGTAGAGCACCAGTCCCTGAGTTAAACCGCCACAACTCTTCATGGCCATGGTGCAAAGCACTGCGTGAATAAAAGCCTTGACTTTGCCCCTAGAGCAGACACAGGATCAGCCCCCAGGCTGTGTTTCTAGAGTAGATGCATGAAGGACTATGTGAACACAGTGCTGTGGTAGCGGGGCTCACCTACAAACTCCCAAACAAGCTTATAATTCAACTTAATCCAGCACTCCTGGAACCCGACAACTGAATCCATGGAAAACAAAGGCCATCCCTGTAACTGCATTAAGGGTTGTTATAAAAGGATGCTTAATTCTCAGCAAAGAATCTTTTTTTCCATGTGACCGTAGCAGCTGGTGCAGTGTTACAAAGATGAAGGATTTATTAGAGCTTTAGGCCAGAAGCATCATCTGTGTTAGACCCTGAACTCCTTTAGTCTTCCTTTTGCATCGCACCGGTTTGTGCATTTCACTGGCTCTCCCAGGCAGGAGGACTGAGGGGATTACTTCTGCTTCTCTCCTCAGAGAAGGATGTCATTGGGGTTTCATTCATTTATAAACATTGTTTATGAGTACTGTGAATTACTGTTGTTTATGAGACTCTCCACTGATGCTTAGTAAGAGAGATCAGGAGAATAGTCTGTTGTCTACCACTGCTTTTATTTTTTTCCTACCCTGCTTATGTATTTATATATAATACGCATTTATTTGCCACTTTTCTGTCTGGAACAAAGCCTGGAAGCTATAAACACTTCTCTTGCAATGTAATGATGTGAAGAAGCCTCTTCTGTTAGCCACTCAGATGAAACCAACCAAATTATTTCAGTCATGACTTAAGGCACATTTGAATTTAGGATTTCAAGGAGGCTTTATGCCCCCTGGCCCTGCAGACTGTTTTCTATTTGCTCTGTATTTTTCATTTTAGTCTCAATTCCACTGCATATAGTGGTTCCAACTAACTCATGTTTCATAAAGCTAATGTGCCAAAAAGCTGGATTCTGCTATTTATTTATAAAGAGACTGTGGACAAAGAAGTTAGGCCTCAACTCAGGAAAGTGCTTGCATGCATACACACTGTAAATGCATTCTTGAAGTTACAGAATCACAGAATCTTCTAGGTTGGAAAGGACCTTCAAGATCATCTTGTCCAA
>JAOXJM010000063.1:36411071-36428184 GCA_026413425.1 Tringa solitaria
TCACCAGCCTTGTTGCTCTTCTCTGGACCTGCTCCAGCACCTCGATGTCTTTTTTTGTGGTACGGGGCCCAAAACTGGACACAGCACTCGAGGTGTTTAAAATATGACAATAATACTGATCATTTCTCACTATGAAACTGGACTAGTCATTCTTTATGTCCTATCAAATAATTTAGTGTTATTATCTCTACTCTGAGAATAGCTTTATTTAACAGAACTGAGCATTTTCTAAGTTGATGGGGCAAGAGGGGTGATTGTCAGAATGCCCGGCTGTTTCAGGAAGACCTTTGGTTGACAGTCCTTTCTTCAGGCTCCCGATTCCCATTAGCCATTGCAGATTTCTCTGGCCAGGAGACAAAGGGTGCGGAGCCAGCCAGGCAGACTTGCCTTTTCGGTCTACTGAATGCCAGAATTCTGTCCTTAGCTGTTGTTTTCTAAACTCTATTCTTTTTAGCTGTATGCTTACGAAAAGAGAAGTTGTCTAATTTAAGATGCACAATACAGATAAGAGTTCTGCTCTAATTAACAGTTACTTGAGGGCTATTTCAGTTATGTCCATTGCTTATTTCTGCTTACAAAACATGGTAGTATGCGAGTAGGATTTTTAGCGGTGAGGCAAGATTAACAAATACTGACCCTCAGCAGGCAGTGCAATATGTGTTAAATAAATTTACTGTCAGCCAATAAAAGAGGAAAATATGATGAACAGACATAACACCACTGGTAGAGGTAGTCTTTCAAATTAATCCTTAGAAAGGATAAATAACAGTTGTAAGAGAAGAGGATATTGTTCTAATTAGTTTTGATAATCCAGACTAAAGTAGTACATGGAATTTATAAACAAGTCTAGCAACAGCATTTTTGTATGTAACAAGGAAAGAGTAGATAGTAATTTCTACAATGGTCTAAAATGTCCTAATAAAACAGAAATAAATTTCATGAATGCTCCAAAGCTGAAATCGAACTGGAGGCAAAAGCATCTTTTTGTGACTAAGCAAGAAAGGAAGAAATAAGAGTAACAAGTAGCAGTGAATTCAGAACTTAACTGCATGATAAAGTCTGTGTAAACTATTACAACAGACAATTTGATGCCTTAAGAAGCCTGAATTAATCAGCAAAATTATAAGAACTGGATTACTAAAATGCCCCCAAATTAGATGCAGACAGGTTTGGTTTTTTTTCCTTTCCCCTTTCCCTTTATATTTTTTCGGGATGCTGATTTCAGGATGCTTCCTAACAGAGAATCTTGTCTTATAAAGATATTCCTGAATATAAGGAATATCATTCCCTTGCTTTCATAGGAGTGCTGGGGTGCCTATAATATAGCAGTTTTCAAAGCTGACAAGCCCAGTTATGCACATTTGCTAGATGAAGAAGTGAAATTGAAGATGAAACTGGCAGGCACAGGACGACAGTCAGTCTCCTCAGTTCGGAGTGCTTTTCTCTGAGACAGTGCCTCCAACACGCCTTCCGTTTGGGTTTCCTTCAGTGATCACTAAAATTAGGTTTCCCTGTCTATTTCAGCAGTGAATAACAGTTTCACACAAATTAAGAGCAAGTATTCACCCCCTTTTGGAACTTCACTTTGGAGTTTATTTTAGGAATTAGTATTTCTAGGTCTCCCATCTGGGCAGTTAGAAGAGACTGGCTGCATCTGCAGGGCAGGCTGGACCTCTGTGAAATCGCCTTCCTGAGTACTCATCTGTCTCCACAGACAATCTAGAGAGTAAATCTGTACTCTGAGGGTCTGTGTGCCTTCCTCAAAATTGTCTGCGAGGACTATGAGAAGTCTGGATACGAATTTGGAAGGAAATTGGGAAATGAAAAATTCCTTTTCTTCAGTTGGAGTAACTTTAAAAGGACAAAAGCACATCTAATGGATTTAACTTGGAATAAATGGAAACAAAAGAATGCATTCACTAGGTTGAAATTTAATATTTTCAATGAGTGCTGTTGCTATTGTCTGTGCTGTTATGTTCTTCTAATAGTTATTTAAATAACAATACCATGCCTCCCTTGAAATCTGCTTTTCTGACAATAAATGTCCAAAATCAAAGTCTGAATGGTGTTCAAACATCCTTTCCTCAACGGTCTCATGACAAGATTATGTTAACTCTCCTGGTTGACTCTAGGCAGGATTATCTAGAGAGAACATTATGCAGGCAGGATTTATCTATGTGACTTTATATAAAAAGCTGCACAGAGAATGATGGAGATTATTAATCCAAATGGCCTGTGGTACTGAGTAGAAAGGTAGTCTGTGGGATTAGCTGTGTAGATGCAGCTTTTAGAACAAACACAAACCTGGCTCCTGGTAACAGGAGCCTTAAGTAAAGCCTTCATGACAGAGTTATTTTAAGTTTTTCTGCATAAGTTTTTTAATAATAAAAAGCAAACTATTAAGTGACATAAGACACTTTGGTACCAGGGGCTCCAGTCATGTAACTCTTGGAAGCGGAAGCAATGATTACATGGGATGTGACTGTCTTTGGCTTCAGTATGGCAAATTCTTGAGTTCCCCCGAAAATCTATGTAATTTGAGGCAGTAAAAGATAGCTAAAATCTTTGTATGCATGTAAGCTTCTATGCTAAATGGCTGGCCGGAGGACTGGCAAACGAGTAGGTGGAGGCAAGTACATTTTAAGTGGTGCAGGTCAATGTTATTTTGCTGAGTGTATTTTCTGAGAATTGCATGGTTAACCCTTGAGCAAAGATTATACATTTGATTTCTTCTTTCAGCAAGGGAAATATTAGCTTGTTTTACTCAACTGGAACAAATCCACGCGTTGCTTCTCAGGGCAGCTTCCCTCGAGTACATGCAGTACAATGCTTTTGTTAAGACGTAGTGGTTCTACTTCTGATTCAAGAGGATTTAGCAGCAAAAAATCACTGTCAGTCAGGTTGAGAAAAGAGACCAGAAGAAAGAAGGGAAGAGAAAGAGGGGAAGAAAGATAGAAGAATGCATTTTTTTCAGTTCTGAGAGGCTTGTTGTGGCCTCTGAGAAAAGGCTTCCTTAGACCAAAAAAGAAAATTGTTGGACAAATAAACTTCTAATGGGTATAGTACAGAAAGCTTTTTGTTTTCAAACCTGCAAAAAGCACAACCTTCTGTACTTTTGGATTCTGTACTTTGAAGTTGTGTGTTTGTTTAAAGGCCTGAATACTCGCACCAGAGCTGCTAGTTTAAACCTAAGTACCATCAGAGAGGATCTAGTCCAGCCCAAAGCAACAAACCACCATGCTTCTGTGATGCGTTTTTAAGAACTCCATTGCTGATAGGACTGATTGGCCAGTTTTCAGGTTGATGGGATAATTTCCTTGGTGCTATAGGAAAGTAATTCCTACCTTTTATTTTGGTGGCTGTATTTTACTACTTCTAGGTGAACGTTTATTATATTTGTTGATAGCTGAGACTGAATTGCTGTTTTATTCCAGCTTTGCCAAATGAAGTTGCATGTGATTAGCTCCCCTGGGAATCTCTGGATAGCTGTAGTCCACCAAGAATTCTGCGGTCTCAAAAGCTGATGACAGACTCGCCTGTGAGTAGAAACAACTAAGTACCTAAGTCCTGACTGTTGGTGTTTACTGGGGAGTGAATTATACTGCTTTTCAGAGGCACTCGAAAAGGTTCTTGTTTTCCAGTTTGATGCACGTTTATGTACGTTTGAAAGTAAAATTACTGTACAGATTATTCAATGTGGCTCCAAAAAGATAGATATGTTCTTTATGGTATATGTGCTGCGTAACCATTAGCTGTCATACAGAAACGGTACTGCTACTGCTGTTTCAGCTTTACTAAAAGGTATCTTGGATTTCTAAAATGCCAGAGGTGGGGGAAGAAGTGAAACAAAATTAAGAGAGAGCAAAACAAAATAACACAGTAAAGCATGTTATCAGCTTTGAAAGTCTTTTTCACCTCTGACAAACATTCCGTATAATGAATTTAAGAAACAGACCTCTGCACACTGTGTGACAGTATCACCAGCTGCTCGGAAATGTAATTAATTGATCCTATCACAAAAGTGGTTTGCTAATTGCATGGCAAACAGCCTTGTGAGTAGTACTCCGAGGGTTCCTTTGCTGTTTGTTGAGTGCTGTGCAATATGCTTGTATGTTCAGTTCTTCCATTAGAAGCAGGGATTGTGACCCAAACCCCTGTACTCAGGGAAGGTGCATGCACCCTCTGAAACCGTCTGCGAGGACTAGGAGAAGCCTGGATACAAATTTTCCCATCGCTGCCTTGTCCTTTATTACTGAGCAGCGAGGCTGGTCTGGGCAGTAGGAGACCGAGAGGATGGCACACCAGATCTCATTGCATACTTGTTCTGTGTAGATTTTTCTCTTGGTGCTGATCTCCTAACAGAGCTCACTGTTATTCAGCAAAACCACCACGTCCTAGAGGTGCTTTGGCACTCGTTCTGCCTGAGACGTTTCTGTGTGTGTGAAGTATATACGATGTGACAGATGTTAGTGCCTCGCTGGATGACACTCTGCTCTCAGGTTCATCTGTGAACAGCAAACCAGTCTTCCCATTGAAAAATAATGAATTTTTCCTCTAGGCCATTTCTGATTCATGTGCGCTTCTGTAACCATTGCAAACGATCTGTTGGGTTTGTGTTTTGGAGCTCTTTACTACTCTAATGTGTTCGGAGCAAACCCGTGACTATTGGACTCTATTTTGTCAGCTGTCATAGTTGTAGTTTTTCCTTATTAGCACGGAATCGACAGCTTTGCATTTAGAAAAAATATATTTACATAGACTAAAAAAGAGTTTGTTGCAACTCACTACTTACTTTGTGCACATCTTTACAGAAGGGCAGAAAACAATGCATACTTCTCTGCAATGTACTTCATGTGACACAGGCAAGATGCAAGAGCATCAAAAATGATGTGTTCCCATTAAATCTTTCACCACCACACCCAAGAGAAAAAAACAAACCACGTGTCTAGCTGTAATCTCTGCTGATTGGAATAGGAATTAAGAGCATAAGAACCTGAGGTCTTGCGTGTCCTCCCATGCCTGTTAGCTGTAGCCCTTCTGAATTCTCAGTTACACACTCGTAATTGTTTGTGCTCTGTGGATCTGACCCAAATCCTGCTCTACTTAATGGACTTGCTCAACCCCGCAGAGTGCTGGTGTCGCAGGAGTGCTGGGACTCCCTCTGAACCTAGCTGGTGGGTTGTGACAAGCAGGGACCTGCAGACCAAGCAGTGGTGGTGAGGGCCCGCTGGCTCAGAGGGTTTCCCTTGGCATTCACTCTCTCTCTCTTGCCTCCCTGCATCCCAGTGCCCATCAGGGGATGGAGTGAACTGGGCTCACTCCCCAAACTCATTTCTTTGGTTTACTTTCATCTCTGTTGCCAGTAGCTGTCGATCTGCTCTCCCTGTTGTAACTTCTGGTCTTTTTGCAAAATCACAGTGATGTTCTTCTGTGTACAGTGTTGTGTTAACTAAAAACTCTGCAAATATCTCTGGCGGCAGGTAATTAGTGACAGCAGTATGTGATCTGTCCTATTTGTACCGTGTAGAATAGAGATCTAAAAGCAATTTGCCCTCTTAAATGGTGCTCGTTACAAACTGGGTATGTTGAAAGGAAGGTTTCAGGGTTAAAACTGTAGCTTGAAATGAACAATTAAACATAACAAGCGAAAACGTAGGAACAGAAAAAGCTGAGATGGTTACATGGCTAAGTCTGCTAGTAAACAGCAGTTGCCGAGATTACAACACAGTTTTGTTCATCAGAAATCCTCCAACTCATCTTTCAACTTATTTACAGCAAATCTGGTTCTAAAACAAATGGCTAAAACTATTTGCACTGTTTACAAAAGTTACGCTACGACTCCACTAAATACACTGGATAACTCTGCCTTGACAGTAATTCTTACCTCTCCCCTGCCCAAGTATTCTTTTAATCAGACAGCAGTTTGTTTATTCCCATTAATATTTCCAAACCCAGAGGGCCTGTCCAGCAGAGCTGCCAGTGGCTAATTGTTTCCAGCAATAGCCACTGCCTTTTTTTTTTTTTCCCTTCTCCCCTGGTAACTGGCATTTCAAAGCAGCAGCCTTCACAATACGTTAGCTTTATGCGTTTTGAGCTTGACCAGATCTTCTATTCTCACTACTGCTGATATTTGTCTACTCCTCTACTTGAAGTCAGCATGCAATATAAATGATTTAGACACATGAATAAATAACCTCTAAATATCCACATCCTTGTAACAGCAAAACCAGATCAAATCTCCCGTTTAGAACAGTATATTGCTACAAGCACCCATTCGGGGAGCAAATGGATTCGCATTCATAGGATGTCATGTCATGATTCAGTAAAGTGAAGGGTAACTCACTTGAGCATGTTAGTTTGATGGACATGTAGTCTCTGCCACAGTCCTTCTTGTAGTGACAGCGCAGCCAGTTTAAGAGGCAGAGTCCGTCCCCACACTGTAGTTCTTCTTTTTTACATGGCAGAATGCTCTGTTCATCTGGAAGGAGGAGAAACAATAGATGATTTTGTGAACAAGCAGCTCCTTCCTGAACAACAAAGCCACATGTCTACTGAAAGTCAATCTTCCTGCTTTTCAAAGCCCTGGGCAGATGAAAATGCTCTCTGCTCTTTGTCAGATGTGAAAAGGGTCTCTTGTATTTGAACAAATATTTCCTATACTGTTGTTACTGATCATTTAAATAGTGTTTGAAACAGATGAGGTCTGGGTGAAGCATACCAAAGAAATCACAAGGTACCATGTCTCGGAGGCACCCACCTTCTGACTGACTTACATACTTTAACATCCAAAAGAAAGCCATAGAACAACCCCATCTTTGCCTCAGTTTAACACACAAAATGGACAAATGAGGGCAAAATGAGAGATCTTGCATAAATCTGAAAGACTGGATGAAGGGCTTCTTAGCTGTCAGTGTAACTCTCAGTCCCTTTGCAGTTTGACAATTAAGGGTATGAACTCAGTCTGATAGAGTGGGCAAGGATTTTTTGAATAATCTTAACAAAGCCTTGAGTGAATTTATGGAGCCATAAACTCAGGTTTGGTTTGCAGAGACATTAAATCCTCTGTGATAGAGTCTGCAGCTCTGCATGAAGCCAAGTCTTTGGCTCTGCAGTTGAAAGATTGAAGCCGATTCCTAGGACTACTGTTGACTCTTGGGGGCTGAGTAGAAAACTGAATCATCTTCGCCTAGAGATGGGGGGGAAAAAGAGTAATTTTATCTTGTCCTTTGATAGCGTACTGTGGTCCCTTTTATTTTTATGTGTACACACATGCACAAACAGGAATGGTTGGTGTGATGGCCGTAGACATTCAAACAGCAGCCGCGTGATACAAAATTTAAAAAGGAGTTGGGGAGTCTCTATGCAAGGAAGAGTATGTCTCCTTTTTGACACATTAAGTGCACAATACAAAATATCCCATACCATCTAAAACACACCGAGCCAATCACTGAAAGTAGAACTTGTTAATGTAAGTGTATTCCAGTTCGTTATGTTAAAAATCTGCTAACATACTTTAAGGAACAAGCAAATTCATGGACATCAGAAGTCAGAAAATTATCCAGGAAAAAAGATCCTACATTATTCAAAGAAGGTAGTAAATTTTTTTTTCACATTTCACTAGTAGTGCTATTGAAAGTGGTCTTGTTTTGATGGCAGATAAAAGGAAACTATTTTCTGACAAGTGTATCTGAATGCACAGTTGGGTACATGGACATCATTTAGTTGTACTGTTTTGTAGGGCCTTCCAATAGGGAGAAAGAGAAGTAAAACAGACAGAAAATAGTTAATTAATGACAAAATAAAAAGGTTCAAGTTTGCCAAGGAAGACCTTTGCTCAGAGACTCTTTAAATTTCCTTAGAGCGAAAGAGCTGTATTCTGGTTACTTTATGTAAGCGATCTAAAACATTCCAAATACAAACAAATAAAAGTTCAAGCCCAACTTGAAAACCACCAGCTCTTGAAAGTAAAGGCACAGAGGGCTGGTGTGCAAATCGGTGCCTGACAGAAGACAGGCAACTCTGCTACATCATGGTTTTGTTTGCTCAACACAGTTCTCCCCCATCACTGGCTATGATTTCATCACTGGAAGTAAGAAAGTTTTCTACAGTTCCTGCTACATAAAATTCCTGTATTACTTTTCACCGCTTTCCTGGCTCCACTTGAAGGTCACTTAAAGATAAATGCCTCTTCCAGAAAGTAATGCTACGCTTTCTGTTTCTGCTGGTTGTTGCTGAACTGTGTAAGTCATTTTGGGATATGGTCTTTATGAAAACGCTAGAAAACCACTATGATGTTTTATTATCTTCAGGGAGAACAAGCTATCAGAAATTATATGGGCAGATCCAATTTTTTGGACTGAAAAGCAGTGGGGGCCGATGATGGTTAAAAAGAAAGGGTGTGCAAACCTATACCATAAAGCTGTATTTCCCAGATGTAGCAAGAGAAAATTATGTCTTTTGTGAATCCAGATGATGCAAATCTTCCATCTGTTCTCAAGGGGAGCTGCAAAATAACCAAAACCCCATGAAGACTGAAAATATGAAAATGCTTTTTTGAGGAAGGAACTGAGGCCTACTCTATAGTCAAGCAGCAGGGCCAGAGGTGAGCATCGCATTCCCTCTGGTGCCGACGGAACTAATAACAGTGGTTAAGTTCTATGCAATGAAAATCCTTTTGAGCCAGATAGTTTCCTTTGTGAGAAAATGCATTACTTTCCAAGATGATGTTTCTATCTCAGTAAAGGCTAGCATAAAGTACTTTGTTTTTAGAGTATGTTTTACCCTGAGGTGAAATTGATTTGAAAACAGTTTTTACTACAGGTGGCAGGGAGCTTACAAAGTCTCTGCTGAAGAAGCCCTTCCCAGTTCTAAGCTGGAGCGTGCCATGCGATGGCCTGCTGGTGGCTTTCAAGGTTTGCACTTGAATGAATTTGTGAAGTGAAAGTTAATAATTTAAGAATATCAAAATGATCATATCAAATTTAGGTGAAGGTGCAATATTATATAAATGTGATGCATAAAATTAATCTGCAAGTTGAAAAGTAACCTGCACCATTAAAATACACATAATAGTTTACAGCTATTGTACTTATCCAAATTTTTATTTTCCTGTGTTAGTAATGCCACATGTTTTTTTATTTAAATGACCATTGAATTATATATCTGTTAAAGTGGGTATGTGCTTATTGCATCAACCACTGAGTCTGACAGTGCCCTGATCATCCACCAGCAGGAAGGATCCTCTGCAGTGTAACCCCCTGCACTTTGTGAAAATCATTGTCCTGGTTGTTGCCTGCAGCCTGGCTTTGAAACCTTCAGCGTCAGCTGTGGGAAGTGGTGGTGAAGGAGGATCCTCCAGTGACACAGGGGTAATTTAACAACTGTTCAGCTTGGCGAGAGGGTGAGAGAACAAACAGCACACGGCACACCTTGGTTTGATGCTTAACGCTCTGCTTAGATGGTTTAGGTGAGCATGACACAGAAACCCACACAAAACACTATATAAGGAAGAGAGATTTTTATCTCTGGTGACTTCTTGTGCCCCTCAATTCCTTAGTATTTTTGCACTGATGGCAACTGAAGAAATTAACAATAACCTGAAATCAGAGGACAGAGACAAGATGTCATTTCTATGCTATTAAGGTACCTTGATACAGTGTGTAGCCCTGCATTTTACTGTGCTGCCCTTGGCTGTATTTGGGAATTACAGTTTTACATGTTTGAAAATCTGTGAAAAGGTCCTTAGTTCTACCTCTGTAGATGCTCCAGTGCTCCTGAAGCATGATCTTATGTTTCCAACTTTAGGAAAATTTTGAATTTATGGCTTGCTTCATTCAGTAGAAACACTTATTGATTTATTTATTAATCAGAAGCACAGAAGTGTAGTTCTGAACATAGGTTTTTTTTTTTTTCCTCTTTTTTATTTTAGACTTCTATCCGGTTTTTAAATGTGGCTAATAGGATCAAGTTGCAAAAGTACAGTCTCCACTTGTGTTTCCATTTAGGATTGTGCTGTTCTAAAAGCAATGTCTTTTCTAAAAGTGACTGTATATGCAAAATCTTTGTTGGTGCTATTCTGATTTTGTGTTCTCCCTAACCATAGGGACAATTTCCTGCTCGGGACTGATGCTAAGCAATGTCCTGTACAGCGTGTACCCCAGCACACAATAGCATGAACTCCTCGTAACTGCCTTTTTAATCTATTATTGAATGGCCCATATTATTTCTAAAGGAACATCTGATTCCACAAATGTGTTTAGCGTGAGGAGGGTAATTATTAGCATAGTTTAGCACTCTTCAAATGATGCATAAAAGTCCTCCCCAGTAGCTGCTCTCTGTTGCCGCGCTCTGCAGTGTGCGAGTTCTCTCGAGCACCACGTTCCAGCCAAATAAGAAATCACTCTGGCTTCACGCTCCTCTCCTGATGTGTCTCTGAGGCAGGGTTATAATTACAAAACCAAATGACTAGATACTGTTGGGCTACTTGTCAGTGTGGCACCTGCAATAAACCAGGAGTCTTAATTTGTCATTCAGAGCTGTTATTGTCTGCTCATGTCTGCAGGGTTTTTACATTTGTTTGCTGAAGAGGGAATGAGGATTGTGTAGGTGGCTGCCTCATCACCGCACCTTTAGAGGCAGGTTCCAGGGCAATACATTAAAATGACAACAAGGAAACATGGTTTACGAATTTCTAAAACCTCTGCTTTCTTCTGTTCTGCTTTGGGCTTCTATAACCTATTTTATTAAAAAAGTCTTGTACTTCTTGCCCATTGTTTGGGCCAGTGGATTGTGTACTGCGTGTGTTTGGAGAATGAAAATGGCCATTGTGTACCTCAGTCTAACTTGTAAATAATCATAAATGGGGAGCGTTTAGCCCAAAATGTTGAACTCTGTTAATAAGAGAAGATGGTTAAGTGTAGATTAGAAGCAAAGTTGGAGATGAGGTTGTCCTGGTAAGAGCTAGCCTTCCAGCTGGAACCAAATAGCTGCCAGTCTGCGGGGTGCTCTGCTGTGTTCTGTATTGCTCTCTCCTTGAGAGGATCTGGGATCTCTTTTGTGAAGCTCATCTCTTTTGGATCCTGAGTCCTCGCTGTAGAAGTCCCTGATTTAACCCATTCTGGAAGTTGTGGCCTGTTTTCAATGTTTAAAAATCGGAAGCAGCCTATTAAATGACTTGGAGTGACTCAGAAAGCTGTTCTACTGACTGAAGTGTGAACTTTCTGATGCAAAATAAGTAATTTCTGTGTATCTCTTGGGTTTCCTGGTGGAAGGGAGACCCACCTGTGTTTGTGATCTAACTAGAATAACATTACAGGGCAGCTCTGGTTACTTTTCCGTCATAAGAAAGTGGGAACTGAAAGTTGAGGTTAAGTGTAACTTCAGAATATTTCTCTCTGTCGAGTCTAAGCGTCATGGATGACTGGTTGTCTGCAGGAAATTAATTCAGCTATATAAAATAAGCATATGAAAAAGTAAAAATCTTGCAGTGAGTCTGTTCCTTCAGCGCCAAGAACAAAGACAGATATGGGAATGGACAAAGATGGAGAAATCCCATGCTTTGAGAGAAAATAACTGGTGCAGGATCTTGTTCAGAAGAGTCAGTGCCAAGTAATGGACAGAGACCAACCCAGGAGCTAGGAGAGCCTTCCTTTCCCCTTAAATTGCTATGTAATCTAAAGCAATTAATTTTTCTGCCAACCTTTTTTTCACTTCCCACCTTTAGTGTTATCTGGACACCTGCAGTTGGGAAGGACAAGGCAGTTACTTTGTGCAGGACCTAGCGCGATAAAGCTTCGGTCTTAGTTGGGTCTTTTAAGTAGAAGTAATCCTATAACAATTTTGCAGCTAATTCAAAATAAAGCTAGGATGCTGAAAACCTGTAAAGATCAGATGCTTACAAAGTTGCTTCTCTTAAACCATGAAACTAAGCAAGATTAATTGCCAACAGGTGAGATTCAAAAGTAAAAAAACTTAAAAACTGCATGTATATCACTATTTCTTCTTATAATGCTTCTAATGAAGAAAGAAAACAATTGCTTAAAGGAAAATCCTCATTTTAGTGATAGAAATAAAATGGATTTACATGCTTGCAACTAAAGAGAGCAATTAAAACATAAGACACTTAGAATTAAAGAGGCCAAAGAAACTAAGTGTCATAGCAGCAGTATTTGCATTAAGAATAGACAGTGATTGAGTGGCTTTGGTTGGAATGTCCTCCAGTGAATTGCCTTCACGCAGGCCCTGGAAGACCGTAGGTGTCGCAATGTCATATAATGTCATTATTTTAAAAAACCAGTCTGAGGGATTTCAGGAAGTTCTAGCAAGATATGTAAGAAGTCTTGGAGCTAAAATCACTGTTTGCATAAATGCTGTCAAAGCCAACTGAATTGCTTGCTTCTGCCAGCTCTGAATTTGAGGCCAAATTTCCAAAGCATTCTCTATCTGAGGATAGAGACTCTAAGCAGGCTTTACACAAGCTCATAATCAATTAGGCGTCCACCTCTCCTTCAAAGATGTTCTGCATAAAGGTGGCTGGGCATCTACTGCATTTTTAGGTGCTTGAATATACAGCTCAAATGCAATCACTATAGAATAAAGAAATGTCAGACTGCAAGAGTTCATAGTGCTCACCACCTCTAAAACATCTCCCACTTGCTCTTCTCTGAGGGGCTTCTCGGTGTGTGGCTGCTTGTACTGGTTTGATGACATTCCCTTCAAAAACTAAAGACACATTTCTGTTTCTTTGCTAGGGAGCAGGGTTGGACTCTAAGCTGTATTTTTGCATAGCAGTTGCATAGGAATGAATTATAATCTATTATTCTCTCCACTAGAAAGCAAATAATAATCAGGAATGGGAGGTAGGAGAAGCTGCTGAACCGAAAGCATTAAGTCAGTAGTTACACTGGAAACGAGCGATTAGGAGTTGTCAGCCTACATGCTTGTAAAGGAGTGTGAGAAATTGTCAGGCTTGGAGAGAAATTGATACCTTCCCAGTGCAGATTCCAGTCTCATAAATGAAAAGGTGAAAAAAATCATTCTTGATGTAACGGATGGTTTCATGCCATCATGAAATAAATTGATGGCAGAGAGATACTGAGCAGGATATGACTTATTAAGGGAGAAGAACAAAGAATTCTGAGGTGCGGTTCTGGAGGCATTTGAACATCCTTCCCTTCTGCACAGCTGGAGTCATTTAAGCCTGAAGTGCAGTGTGGAAAACTGTAGGGAGATATGGGATCTGTCTTTATGGAAAGGGAGATGGAGCCTCTTTGGTGCCTTCAGCAAAGACCCACGCTTTGAGGAACAAAAATGAGTGAAGGAAAATAAAGAGCAGATTATTCTGGGGATGAAACTTTGCTGTACACTTAGAGGAGGGCAACGGCAGCATGTGTTTCCCTCCCAGCCCCCTTCATTTAAGTATTAGAAACAGTGCCTGAGGTTCATGACTGCTGATTAATAATGATTTACATTCATTGTCATCAGTATTCCCTAGAGACAATATTGACTTTTTACTTTAAAAAACAAACATACCTGACCAAAAGCTAAAAACACTTGGCAAAGAAAATCCAATGTTTCTCTCAGAAAGAAACATCTAAAGCAACAAAGCTAAGAGCAAATTTTATTTCTGATCAGAAAGTTCCATTAAATGCTGAAATGGTCAGCCTGCCACGGTACTGTGTGGCTGAAGTCGCTTATCTCCATCCCTGAGTATTAGCCTGCCTGGACTTGACCCCTTTGTCCTGTACAAGAGCAGGGCTCTTGTGGCCCAGCCGAATCTGTATGAGAAGCGCTGTGGTCCTGCTCCTGGGCATTTGCACTTCCTTAGGAAATTCAGTGTTGGGAGCGTGAATGGGTCTAGTGCCTGGGGTACCTGAATTCTGTACAGCTGGAGAATCCACTCTGTGGTCTCCTTCCTGGAGAAGGACATGCTCTGATACATACCACTAGCCTGGGATAACACCAGTCTCTTCCCATCTTCACTATGAAAGTGTAATACAAGCCACAGTTTGGTTTGTTGTTTTTGTTTTTTGGCTAATGCCCACCTGCTGTTGTGTAAATATTATCCGTTAGAGTCAGTAGAACATTCCAGAGTCTGGGCATTACAGTAATAAATCACGGTAGCTCTTGCGTAGAAGGTCAGAACGTTGTGCCTGGCTGAACTGTACTCAGTTAAGGACAAAGTAGAACAGACACGCTGTCTTAAGAACACTTCATTTTGAAGAGATGTAGGCACCCATTTGGAAATTCGGGCAATGCTCAGACTATTCTGAACTGTTTGCTGCAACAGTTCTGTTACAAAACTCCACTAATCTAAAGTTAACGCAATACAAACTTTCCTTGCCATGAAGAAGTGGTCTCTCTGGGAGGGATAACGGCGGGAAAAATCCCAGCTTAAGGGTCAAGGAACATGAAGGTGAAGAATGGATAAAAAATTATGTTATTCTGATATGAATCCCCAAACTAAACGTATACTGACTATATATGTAATAAGGTGCTCTGAGATGTCATTTGATGCATAGTCTAAAACCAACAGTTCTGAGGAAGAATAATCTAAACAGCATTTTTGCAATATTAACCTGTAACAACATAAGCACGTTACAAGTATTTTTTTGCCAAGTCTCCAGGCAGTTCACTAATACAAGAGTAGGCTGCTGCAAGGACCTACACTAACCTAAACACTTACAATTTCCTGTCATTTTTGTATTGTTATTCCGTATTTTCTATGACTTAGGTGATGCCAGTAGGTCAGCCATGAGGCAGCCACAGGGTGAACAGTTTGAATCAGCAGGTACCAATTTAGCACTTGCTCTCCAGCCTGACTTTAACATAGTTTTTCTGGAGTTTGAGGGATTACCAAGCAATCTGAAAGACACCGCTTTGCATTTCCTTGGTTCTGCACTCTCTTCAGCTTTCCCTACCAAAGTTATCCTGGTTACCAAGTTATCTTGGGGTTTGATCCTACCGATTCCTAGTCTTGTCAGAAGCTGGTCTTGGAGCTATGGATAATTTCTCCAAGTTGGTCGGTTGTGGCAGCAAACATGCAGCTTGATGATACTTCTGGTCTGTGAATGATAGTGGCTCTCTGACTTTGTTGTTCCTTCATATATGTTCCAAAGTAAATAAGGTAATTTTAAACGTTTTGCGCATTCTTTCTTTAAACTTCAGGTTTAATGATATGATTTCTCACCCGTGATGGGGATCTTGAAAGTTGTTACCCAAGTCATAATCTAGTTGCAGAATTTCAGCGTGGCTTTTCGTGAGCTGCAGCCCTTGCTCTGAGCGAGGTGTCGGTAGTTTTAGCTGTTGTGCCTGTATTTTTTATCATTACGCATTCTTTCCTCTATGAGCCTGGACAAGCTTCTCTGCTTCCCTGCATACATTTGGGCTTCTGCCAAAATAGCACCAGTGACATGGGCAGAATTGGCTCCTATAATGTTATATTTCCTTTTCAAAACACTTTCATATAATAACTACAGAAGTCAGTCATAAAAAGGAGAGTAGAAGGAAGTCAAATGTCAGGAATTGTTTTATTTCAATGACTGGAAGTAATTTTTAGCCACATTTGTTTCACTAGCGAGTGCCAAAATGATAGAAATTTTGATTGATGTCAGTGTGCTCAATTTGTAAATGAGTTTTAACAGCAATGTGCTAATTTGTTGTTGTGGGAGAAAACGCTGAAAAGAAGGATTTTTTTAAAAGGAAATATTGAAGTACTTGTACTTGAGGTCCATAAAATTTAGTGTTGATTTCAGACAATTCTCTCATTCATTTCTGTGAGTTTTGTCTGTATAAAAATCACAAGGTTAAGTAAATTTGTCCACTTCTGTTAACTCAGTTGTTTCCTTAGTCAGGAAGCTATTTGCTTTTTAATGGATTGATGTTTATCTCCTAGAGGCCTTTAAATTATTATATTCCTACAGCTGTACATGACTGCAAGGCATGCCATTAATGTAGGGTTTTTTTTAAAAAAAAAAAAAAGACTACTTACAGAGATTGGAATAATTGCTGCCTATTCCAATACGGATGGAGCTTCCAGAGATGAGAGGAAGATGGAAGAAAAGAACTAAGGAGGGAAAAATGGAGAAAAAAAAAAAAAGGTACTTAATAGCAGTTTGGTTTTGTTTTGCCTCCAGATGTCAGCTGAAGACACAGCGTGTTGTTAACGTGCACCCGCGCTCGCTGGGGCAGGATTACGTGTGTCAGGCTGGGAATATACGCGCGGATGTACCGTGAATGGGAGAGGAAAAACCCAAACAAGTCATTGCTTCCCAGGAATCACTCCAGTTCAGGAAATGATATTATATATGACTTTAACGCCTCTTAGATTCAAAAGCCCGTGTATAAACAACAATGTGTTATATAAATATGCTAATTGTTGTTGTTAAGTCATTCCCCGGGCTCTGGAACAGGCACCTACCATTGTAAAGCAAAAGAACCGCTTCCTAATTTGCTTAAGTGCATCGTGAATGCGTTAGGCGTGCCTGTGTCAAACGGGGCTGGAATAAATTTATGCTCAAATTTGACACACGTATCCCCCCCCTCCCCATGCGTTTTATCTTTAATATTTATAACTTGCACGTCAAAGATTTATACTTGCAGGCAACAACAATGCACGCGAGTAAAACGTGTCCTAAATAACAACACGCTCAGATTTCTTAAGCGAGGGGCTTTGCTCCGGCAGCCGCACACCCGTGCTGGGTCGGGTGCGGTACAGGGGGCGTGGGGGCTGGATTCTCCCCCCTCCCGGCGGACCACCCTGTGCCCGGGGACGGTCCCGGTTCTGCCCGCCGCCAGCCCCCGCCGGCTTTCCCCCCGCTTGCCCCGGCACAGCCCCAGGATGGCGGGGGGCGGACGGGACGGGACAGCGGGGGACGAACGATGCTTTTTCTCTTTTGGGAGGGGGTTCCCGAGTACCACAAAGTTTCCGCGCCCCCCCCCTCTCCGCCCTGTCGCCCCGGGGCCGCCCCGCCCCGCTGCGGGCCCCGGCTGTGCGGGGTAGCGGGGGGGCTCCCGGCGCGGTTTACCCCCCCCCTCCCCGCCTCATCCCGCCTTACCCCAGCACACGGCGGCGGCCGGTCTCTCCATGCGCCCCCGCCGCGGCTCCCCGGCGGCG